>SJYT01042886.1:305563-379906 GCA_006410635.1 Cephalophus harveyi | reverse complement strand
TTTCTTTGGAAGGAATGATGCTAAAGCTGAAACTCCAGTACTTTGGCCACCTCATGCGAAGAGTTGACTCATTGGAAAAGACTCTGATGCTGGGAGGGATTGGGGGCAGGAGGAGAAGGGGACGACCGAGGATGAGACGGCTGGATGACATCACTGACTCGATGGATGTGAGTCTGAGTGATCTCCGAGAGATGGTGATGAACAGGGAGGCCTGGCGTGCTGCGATTCATGGGGTCGCAGAGAGTCGGACACGACTGAGCGACTGAACTGAACTGAACTGAGTCTCAACCCACTTTCTTTAAATCAACCACCCTTCTGATTTTTGCACTTAATTATTGCTATGTGTACTTACTTTTATGTTTCAAGATTTAGTTGTTTATTTCTAAGAATTTTATCTCTGTGTGATTTTTACTTATAAGTTGTGTACTATGTCTTCTATCTTTTAAATAAATTATCATGGTATAACCCCTAGATACTTAAAATTACAATAATTGAATGAGACTTCGCTAACTAAGGGCTTCCCTAGTGGCTCAGATGGTAAAGAATCTGCCTGCAATGCAGGAGACCTGGGTTTGAACTCTGGGCCAGGAAGATCCCCTGGAGAAGGAAATGGCAACCCACTCAAGTATTCTTGCCTGGAAAATCCCATAAGTAGTGGAGCCTGGCAGGTTACAGTCCATGAAGTCACAAAAGAGTCAGACATGACTGAGTGACTAACACTTGGAAATGAAAGATATAAATTTTTATATCTAAGGTAACATGTAACAGAATACTATTTATTAAATAATATAGGTAAACTATGGAATAATTCTAGTGCAGTACACTTTTCACTTTCATGCATTGGAGAAGGGATTGGCAACCCACTCCAGTGTTCTTGCCTGGAGAATCCCAGGGATGGGGAAGCCTGGTGGTCTGCCGTCTATGGGGTCACACAGAGTCGGACACAACTGAAGTGACTTAGCAGCAGCAGCACATGATAGTTAGGACTTCCCTGATAGCTCAGTTCATAAAGAATCTACCTGGTGGTCTGCCGTCTATGGGGTCACACAGAGTCGGACACGACTGAAGTGACTTAGCAGCAGCAGCAGCACATGATAGTTAGGATTTCCCTGATAGCTCAGTCTGTAAAGAATCTGCCTGGTGGGCTGCCGTCTATGGGGTCGCACAGAGTCGGACACGACTGAAGCAACTCAGCAGCACCAGCAGCAGCAGCAATGCCGGAGACCCCCGTTTGATTCCTGGGTTGGGAAGATCTGCTGGAGAAGGAATAGGCTATCCACTCTAGTATTCTTGGGCTTCCCCTGTGGCTCAGTTGGTAAAGAATCTGCCTACAATGTGGAAGACCTGGGCCTGATCCCTGGATTGGGAAGATCCCCTGCAGAAGGGAAAGGCTACCCACTCCAGTATTCTGGCCTAGAGAACTCCATGGACTATATAGTCCATGGGGTCGCAAAGAGTTGGACACAACTGAGTGACTTTCACTGTCACTTTTTCACATAATAAAGGTAATAATTACCTTTAACATTTTTATTTTATATCGGAGCAGAGTTGATTAACAATGTTGTGCTAGCTTCAAACCTATTCTATAACAAAGGAGGCAAGACTATACAATAGAGGAAAGACAGTCTCTTCAACAAATTATGCTAGGAAAACTGGACAGCTACATGTAAATAAATGAAATTAGAACATTCTTTAACACAATACAAAAAAAAAAAAAACTCAAAATGGATTGAAGATCTAAATGTAAGACCAGATATTATAAAACTCTTAGAGAAAAACATAGGCAGTACACTGACATAAACTGTAGCAAGATCATTTCAAACCATCTCCTAGAGTAATGGACATAACAAAAATAAACAAATGGGACCTAATTAAACTCAAAAACTTTTGCACAGCAAAGGAAACCATAGACAAAATGAAAAGACAACCCACAGAAAGGGAGAAAGTATTTGCAAACAAACTGACAAGGACTAGTTTCCAAAATAATTACTTTTTATAATAAAATTATATCTGAGACAAGTTACAAAATAAACTTGCTAACAACCCCAGCATACATTCATGCCTATTGTGTCATTGTTAACTGAACCAGCACTAAAATGAAATGAGTTAACCAACTTAAATCCTTAAATTAAAAAATTGATTTGAATTTTCATAATTGCTTATCATCTTGGAGGTGCTTCAACAACTTCTGTAACCACATAAAATTGAGAAAAATGATCCCTGTAGCATTAATCATCTTACAAATCGTGTTTGATATGTCTCAGTGTAAAGCCATCCAAAGACAACCTTCATTTTAAACATCATCTGCAGCCCATCTGGGACTCTGACATATGGTACATCCAAGACTTCAGTGGAATGTCTCTGGTTCCCTATGGTAACTAGGACCACATGCAAAAGTCTCCACTGACAAACTAAAAAGTATGAAAAGAAAAAGAACTTCTTGATGCATTTCCATCTATAAACAAAACATTAAAAAAAAACACACACACACACACACAAAGGCACTGCAAAGCTATTATGGCCTTCAGATTTAAGCAATAAGAAAATTCTAACTACTGAGCACACAATGTAATTTGTTACAGCCTGTGACTAAAGACCACAGAACAGTTTCACTGGTGCCAGATGGGGGGAAATTCTTAATTACTGAAGATATGTGTCATAAGTTTACCAGAACTTTAAACCACTAAACTTAATTAAAGTTAGCAGTGTTATCATAGGAATGATTGCTTATGCAAAAGTCTCCACTGACAAACTAAAAAGCATGAAAAGAAAAAGAACTTCTTGATGCATTTCCATCTATAAACAAAACATTAAAAAAAAACACACACACACACACACAAAGGCACTGCAAAGCTATTATGGCCTTCAGATTTAAGCAATAAGAAAATTCTAACTACTGAGCACACAATGTAATTTGTTACAGCCTGTGACTAAAGACCACAGAACAGTTTCACTGGTGCCAGATGGGGGGAAATTCTTAATTACTGAAGATATGTGTCATAAGTTTACCAGAACTTTAAACCACTAAACTTAATTAAAGTTAGCAGTGTTATCATAGGAATGATTGCTCTGGGAGAGGAAAGAAACTTGTCCTTCACTCATTTGGTGGTTGATTGTAGACTGTGAAAGAAAACTGAAGAAAGCAATAGCAGAAAATATAGGGCATGAGAGTAGACCAGCGGTGTCCTGAATTTCCAGTGGAGATATATATGCAACAGTATCTTAGCATTCAAAAAGTCTCAATGCTTTATCTCATCAATTTTAATTTCTATTTTTATAGTTTACATGTGATATGTAATAGTGCGAGAGTGTGCTAAGTTGATTCAGTCTTGTCTGACTCTGCAACTCTATGGACTGTAGCACACCAGGCTCCTCTGTCCATGGGATTCTCCAGGCAAGAATACTGAAGTGAGTTGTCATGCACTCCTCCAAGGGATCTTCCTGACCCAAGGATGGAACCCTTGTCTCTTATGTCTGCAGGCGAGCTCTTTACCACTGGTACCACTGCTGCTGCTAAGTCACTTCAGTCGTGTCCGACTCTGTGTGACCCCATAGACAGCAGCCCACCAGGCTCCCCGGTCCCTGGGATTCTCTACGCAAGAACACTGGAGAGGGTTGCCATTTCCTTCTCCAGTGCATGAAAGTGAAAAGTGAAATGGAAATCGCTCAGTCGTGTCTGACTCCTAGCGACCCCATGGACCGCAGCCGACCAGGCTCCTCTGTCCATGGGATTTTCCAGGCAAGAGTACTGGATTGGGGTGCCATCGCCTTCTCCGCACTGGTACCACTAGGGAAGCCCATATGTAATAGTACAGTGATATAAATATAACATAAAGAAATATGCATTTATTTGAGATGCATGCTCCCAAATTCCCATCATGCATACCTTTTAGTAAGAAAACAGATTAAACTATAAAAATACCAATAATGGCTAGGTTCTAGGCACTATTCCAAAAGCTATACATGTAACATTTCATTTATTTTTTACAGAAACTCTGTGAAAACTATTAATAGCCCAGTTTTATGAATGAGGAAACTGAGTCATAGTTACTTACTCAAGGTCCCCAAACTGCTGTGGTAGAATATATTTGAAGCCACATAGTCTGGTCCTGGTGCCTATATTAGAGTAATTTCATTATACAAGCAATGATGATATTAAATTTGATGCTTTGTTTACTTTTACCTAATTTCAGAATATATGCAAAGAAACATATTGCATAGAACTTGGCCAGCATGGACTCTTCCAGTCAAAACTCTGCCCTCAGTGTACAGTGGAAGCACTACTGTTGGCAATGAACAAACATGGATGTGTTTATCATCTAAAAGAATTTCCTAAATATTCAGCAGAATGAATGTTTTCTACTCATCACTGCTCACCCAGGTGGTCAAAATCAGAAGCTATAGATAAGATAAGATGCCTGTAGGAAAAAAGACACACAGAGGAGCAGAGCTGGAGAGACTGCCATGGCCAATGGGCTGCCACATAAAGGAAAAGAGACATTGCTTTCTAGTACTGATTCTACAACTTACTATCCTTGTGTTTTTGAACAAGTGTTTTAACTTCTTTGGGCTTCAATTTCTTCATTTCTAAACCCCATGGACTATACAGTCCATGGAATTCTCCAGGCCAGAGTACTGGAGTGGGTAGCCTTTCCTTTCTCCAGGGGATTTTCCCAACCCAGGGATTGAATCCAGGTCTCCCACATTGCAGGAGAATTCTTTACCAGCTGAGCCACAAGGGAAGCTCCTAAAATGAAGGAACCAGAGTACATGATACCTGAAATAAATCTGAGCCTCTAGCCTTCTATAAAAGCTTAGAGCCAAGGGGAAATTTTAACACAGTGACAGCAGGCGCCTGAATAACAGCCTGATAAGAACCTAGCGAACCAGCACCGTTACTCAGGTTAACATAGGGTCAAAGCTAGAGAAGAAACTTAACGTGTTAACTGGGCTGCCTCCAAAAGAGCTTCTGGGAAGAATTAGATTGCAATTCATTGTGGCTGAATTATCTAACTGCACCCCATAAAGTAATATTCTAAGCTGTCAGTTAAAAATAACTTCATGTGATTTACATTGCAAACAGAAATTCTTAGAGGCCTAGAGGGTCTCAGGGCACTTCTGGTTTTTCAGGTTTCTTACACCATTAATCCTCCCAGCAGTCCAAAATCTGCTTGAAACTTATAATTGGCCCTCACACACTATCTTCAGTTCCACATCCATAGTTCCGAATGCCTGGATTCAACAAATCTCAGGTCATACAGCACTGTAGCATTTATTACTGAAAAAAAAAAAAATCCCTGTATAGGTGGGCCAAGGCAGGCGAAATCTGTGTTGTTCAAGGATCAACTGTATTTACATATGCTTTTACTTCTCAGTGAAGAAGCACCAACACAAGATTTGAAAGTTGTTATCTGAGTCTTTATGTTAGACAAAATAACATCTTTAGTGTAGAAAAACACAATGCAAAATAACTGCTTTTTTATAAGCCAATTACAAGTTTTAAGAGAAAAGGTCAATATCATCTTAGACAATATTATCCACTCAAAGGACGTAAGTACAAACTGATGCACCGTCATTCATTTCATTTAAATAATGTGCAACAGTATTTAAAGATGACAGCGAAAGTCTAAAAGGGAGGCCCTCCCGGTACGCCCTTGGCTAGGCCACTGTTAACAGACTACTACATAAAGGTGCTCCCCAAGTACTCCTGCAGAGCGTAGTAGTGTAGTGGTAGTGTCAGTCCCTCATTCATGTCCGACTCTTTGCGACCCCATGGACTGTGCCAGGCTCCTCTGTCCACGGGATTCTCCAGGCAAGAATATGGGAGTGGGTTGCCATTCTCTTCTCCAGGGGATCTTCCAGATGGGGATCAAACCTGGCTCTCCTGCATTGCAGGCAGATTCTTTACTGTCTTAGCTACAGGGATGTCCTGTAGGTAAAATCAGATTAATCTCAACCTACGACACAAGGCCATCACTAAGAAATGAGCTCCTGGAGTGGAATAAGTGGTAGACGAGTATTTGGTTGCAATCTACTGCAAGGGGCAGATTTTCACCTGGAATATTTTAAGGGTTTCTACAACAAATCAACTACGTTATCCAAAATGACCCCAGTAGTACCTCCTGGAGAACTTCCAAATTTAGGTAAAAGTTCATCTTTGAAGACAGCTAACTACAAAATACACTCTTAAATAGTTGAATACATTGCTTTTATGACAGGAATAGATTAGAATAGCCACTTAACATTTGTAGATGTCTTTCATCTTTGTTTTTCTACAGCTAATGATAAACTGCTCTTTCTGAGAACAGGTAGTTTACATTTGTTCTGCACTGGAAAAAATAAAGCCAAGTTGCAACACAGAGAACAATCTGTGTCCTTGTAGGTCTTTTTCTAGAAAACAAGCACTTCATTTATGTAATAATTTTCCCCAAAGATGTCAACTTTAGGAAAAAACAAAGTGGGAACGCAGTCTCATTTCAAACTACTCAGGATTAAAATTTCACCTAGTACAAGATTCTTGTCTAATTTCTCCAAAATACAGCTTTGAAGTAATGTTAATCCTTAAATCTTTCATCTTTCCCACAGGTAGTTATGCAAATTAGCTTCTAAGGCAAAACTTGATTATGGAGAAAATTACCCTTGGATAAAATTTTAAGTAAACTATAAAATCTGAGAAACTATGGTTTTATATACAGTTCTATACATATTTTAAGCATACTGAGGTTTGAGATAATGGTGTTGAAAGCAACAAGAAACAAAAGAAAATTCTCAATGCAGACATCTCAAATCATTTTGCCTTTTAGGAAGGATAGATGGAAGATTCTAAAAATCTTTCCTGCTTACCTTCAGGGTTTACTCCATTGTATTTAATATTAAGCCTCTCAAGTCCTAATACACATTAACAGATTTGGTTGCTGTGAAAATTCCATAAGATTTCCTTTTTATTTTCTTGTCTTGACAAATAACTTTAGGGAGTCCTCTATCTGCTGGCACCTAACCTATGGCCTGACACACAGTTGTTCTTGTTCATCATTCAGTTGTGTCCAACTCTTTGCAACCCCATGAACTGCAGCATACCAGGCTTCTCTGCCTTTTACTATCTCCTGGAGTTTGCTCAGACTCATGTCCATTGAGATGGTGATGCCATCCAACCATCTCATCCTCTGGTGTCCCTCTTCTCCTTTTGCCTTCAATCTTTCCCAGCATCAGGGGCTTTTCCAATAAGTCAGCTCTTCGCATCAGGTGGCCAAAGTATTGGAGCTTCAGCATCAGTCCTTCCAATGAATATTCAGGATTGATTTCCTTTAGGATTGACTGGTTTGATCTCCTTGCAGTCCAAGGGACTCTCAAGAGTCTTCTCCAGGAGCACAGTTTGAAAGCATCAGTTCTTCAGCGCTCAGCCTTCTTTACAGTCCAACTCTCACATTCGTACATGACTATTGGAAAAACCAGTAATCAAAGCCATAGCTTTGACTATATGGACCTTTGCCAGCATAGTGATGTCTTTGCTTTTTAATATGGTGTCTAGGTTTGTCATAGCTTGGCACATAGTATTTTCTTGATAAATATAGTTGTTCACTGAGAATTTGTAGCAGGGAACTTGGCTACCAGGTCCCTGCCTTTACAAACTGGCATTGCTTACCATAGTGCTTCTGAGCACTTATCACTCTGATGTCCAGAGGTATATTAGATTATGAGGCTGACAAGAGATTTATGCCCTAAACAAGGAGTTGCACAAGCAAATGCAGGACCTAGGCAGGTGGAGTGACTGAGGTAAGTTGCCCGGGTAGGGAGCAGTGTGAATGGAAGAGGCCATGTGTGACTGAGAGTGACAGGCACTGTGCACTTAGCTCCTACAGAATGCTGTCTGTAAAAATGCCAGCCTAGTGCAACACATCGGCCTCCCCTCTTGCCCCACCTCCACATCAAAGAGCAAAAGGAAATTCTGCTTTTTACCTAAAATGCCCCTATTTTATCTCAATAAACCAATAAAAACAATGCCCCTCGCCTGATCCCTCACAATAATGGTGACCCCTGGGGTTTGACTCCAGGGTCCGAGAAAGAGCACAGAGTTAAGACGTGACTCTGACATGAACATGGGACCTGGCAGGCTGAGCAGATGGTCAATCACAGACTGAAAACCACAGATGGACAGCTAATGGGGCAACAGGAAAACATGGTTCTCAGGTGGGGATTCAATGAAGTTCCTCACTCTGCTCCCTGTGTGGTATTTCACTAATATCTGGAAAGTTTCAAAGCCAAGGTGCATCGACTCAGATGAGAATTCAACTGACAAGAACAGCATCTACACCTACCCTGGAAGATGAAATTATAAGAGCTGCTAATCTTGTGCTTCTGGGCAGTGGCAAACCAGTGGCCAAGAGTGATGGAACACTCTTTGTCTTCTGATTGAAGAATTTTATGGAAGCACGTTAAATACATAAAGAGAGACCATTAACAGGGTAGGAATTTTTCGTTTCTCCCAAAGCATCCAGCACCAGATCCACATTTAAAACTGGAATGCTCGACAAAGACTTTGTGCTTGGCCACTGACATATTCTCGTAGCCACAAAGAAAAGCCTGTTTCAGGTGTGTCTCATTTACGGCCTATTCTTTACCGGTATACAGCAGACTGTACTTATGTATAGAGAGGTGACTGAAAAAAGCCTAAAGAAGAACCCACAGGACAGTCTAGAATGCTCTCTCCACTTTCCTCTTATTTTTGTTAGCTTTTACTTTGCTCTTCACTCCAACCAGGCTCCTCTCAGCTTGTGAACTTTGCAGACTAGGAATGCTGTTGGAAAGCCTACCTTGGAACGTTTCCTTGAGTCAGGTGGAGTATGCGGAGTTTGGCCAGCTCTCATCGGAGCAAGAACTGCCCAAGAACTCCAAGGAATGCCTCTCAGCGCGCTGTCTGCACTGGCGTGTGCCCAGGAGAAACACTATCCGTCCTGCTAACCTTTGAGGCATAACCTTTTATTCTCCCCAGTGGAGCTTTTTTCACCAAAATTGTTCCTTGTGAGTTGCATGGAAGACTATGTTTTGATTATAAAAATCATTTACAGTAAGTATATATTCTTCTATCTCCATATCAGTCACTCTTAATCTTTTAAACTTTTAAGTAGAATTCTTTCTTCCACAAAAAAATAGAATATCATGCAATGGCCTTGGCAATATCAGTTGATATAACTCATAAAGACATGTCATTAAGAAATTTATAAGAAATTAGTCAGGCAACTTGAAACGACAGAGTCTAAACATTATTTAAAATTCTAAATCATTTGTCTTTTTAGCACTGATCAGAAAAATGAAGTTATTCATCAATTATGCTTACATATTTTGAAGTGTAGCTTCTGATGAATATTTAAATAAGCTCAGCTACATGGGGTTGTCATTATTTACTCCATGTAAACAATCCAGAACATCACTGTCTAATGGATTTCTGTGACGATGGAAATCTCTACTCTGTCCAGCATGATACACACTAGCCTCAGGTGGCTTTGAGTGATCAAAATGTGGCTAATGTGACTGATTAAATGAGTATTTATTTAATTTTAATTACTTTAAATTTAAATTAAAGTAGTCACATGGAGCTAGTGGCTACTGTTTGGATAATGCTGGTCTAGAGACTTGTTACTCAAAGTGTAGCCACCTACAGACAGCATCATCTTCACCTGGGAACTTTTTACAAATGCAACTTTCAGGTGCTGCCTCAAGACTACTGAATTTGAATCTGTATCTTAATAAGGTCCCCAGGTAATTTGTGTGTGCATTAACATTTAAGAAGCATGAATCCAAAAGAGTCATCCTCAACATTGGTTGTACCCCTAAAATTACCTGAAACATTTTCACGGTTCTAATGGGGGTCAAAATACTTTCAAAATAAAACCAAAATCTATTGCCTTTTTCTCTGTGTTGGCATTTGCACCGACGGTACAAAAGCAACAGAGGATAAAACTTTGGCAGCTTTCCTGGAGGCTCAGTGGTAAAGAATCTGCCTGCAGTGCAGGAGACCCAGGTTTGAAACCCGGGTTTGAAAGATCCCCTGTAGGAGGGGCATGGCCACCCACTCCAGTATTCTTGCTTGGAGAATTCCATGAACAGAGGAGACTGGTGGTCTATAGTCTATGGGGCCACTTAGAGTCCGACACAACTGAACTGACTAAGCAGCAGCAGTTTGAATCAAGTCACCGGAACTAAAATGTAGAAGTCATCATTAATTTCTTCACTGTCACACTGTCACTTGCAAGGAAAAAAAAAGTTCAGTTACATTTAAAAATGTTTTGTTTTTGGTGATACAGGAAAACATACTGAATTTCTTAAATCTGACCACTGAATGTACTTTTTTTTTTTAGTATCGTTTGGGAATAAATAAATTAGGTATACCTTTGGGTATAAATCATTGACTCAAGAAAAACACCTGTGAGACTGAGTTATAAGCTAAACAATCCTCTTTTTCATGAGACTAATTATAGGCAAATTATGGTTATTCATAACTGAGTATTTGGTAAATGTGAAGTGAAAGTCTCTCAGTTGTGTCCAACTTTTTGCGACCCCATAGACGATACAGTCCATGGAATTCTCCAGGCCAGAATACTGGAGTGGGTAGCCTTTCTCTTCTTAGAGGATCTTCCCAACCCAGGGATCAAACCCAGGTCTCCTACATTGCAGGTGGATTCTTCATCAGCTGAGCCGGAAATACTTTATTCAAAATGAATGAAGTAAACCTGAGACTTCAAGGAAAATAATTAACAATGTTTCCAATGATAACCTTTGAGATTTAAAGTGGAAATTAGGATTTTGGAAACCTAGTATTTACCACTAAAGTCCTTATATTTTCCTAATACTGAAAGATTAGATTTGCTGGTGAAGTTAACAACTGCATTTGAAAACTGTATACAATTCACAGAATCAATATTTTTTAAATGATCAGTATATGAGTAAAAAGATTCATTCAAGAAGCGAGATAGGACAATGAACTGTAATGTATTAAGAATATACATTTACTGATATGGTTTTATATTCCAAATTGCATATAACCTTTATGAAACTACCTCTTGTCAAGTTTTATATAGTATCAAAGAAAAATATCCACAATTATCTGAAAATTCTATTAAAATACTCCTGTTTCCAACTACATATTTGTGAGTCCCAGTATTCTTTGTATCATTCAACCAAAACAACTTACTAGAATGCAGAAGCAGATATCAAAATCCACCTGTCTTCTATTAAGCTGAATATTAATGAAATGAGCAAAAAAGAAAACTAATGCTTTTCTTTCCAATAATTTTTTGTCTTGGAAATAATAAATGCTTTTCATAAAATATGTATTAATATTTGATGCATTTATTATTGCTATTTTTGAAGGAAATCATAAATGTTGTTTAAAGTTCTAGGTTTTAATTGCTTGTATGGTAAATATTGCTAGAGACTACCTCTATTACTGAAAAAGCTCTCTGGGGTTCTCAATCATGTTTGGTAGTGTAAGCTTACTGAGATCAACAAGTTTGAATGCTGCTGGTCTTGATAAGAAGAGCATTAAAGCTAAGAATCACCACTCTCTCTACCCAAAATTTGAGAATTGGTTGCTTTCAAGGATTCAGGAAAAAAAGGAAAGCATTTGGTATCTTCAAAAGAGAAAATACAGTAATATTCACACGTTGATTCATTCAACCCACTTTTTGGCATCCACTATGACAACCCATAGAAAACATCTGTAAGAACTGGCAAATATATATGCACATTTATTATAGCATGTTTACAGTGTGACCTAAGAACATTCTGAAGCCCCCTCAAGAGTGGAGCAGTTGGTGAAATTACAGCACAATATACTACAGAAAGTGATGGACAGGGAGGCCTAGCGTGCTGCGGTTCATGCAGTCGCGAAGAGTCAGACACGACTGAGCAACTGAACTGAACTGAGTGTGCAGCATTAAAGATTCGATTAATAATTTATGTTTCTAAAACTGGAATGTTGTCCATAATATATTATTAAATAAGAATGCAAGTTTCAAAGTAATGTGTGAAGTACAGCCCTTTTTAAAAACAAGGAAACAGCTTTGTATGTATGTATAGCTTTACTTGTATTTGGTCTTAGCAAAAGGTAGAAAAGGACATACACCAATCTGTTAACACTGGTTATCTGGGAAGAGAGCTGGAGTGGATGTGACATGAATTGTATCATTTACTTGTCCTGTATATTTCTTATTTTTTTTTAAATTTTGAACCCCCTGTTTATTCAGCTTTTTTTCTCTTCTATGCCCAGTGGCCCTTGCTTGTTCTTTGTGGTGTCACACAATGGTGAAGTGAAGTGAAGTGAAGTCGCTCAGTAGTGTCCGACTCTTTGCGACCCCATGGACAGTAGCCTACCAGGCTCCGCAGTCCATGGGATTTTCCAGGCAAGAATACTGGAGTGGGCTGCCATTTCCGTCTCCAGGGGATCTTCCAAACCCAGGGATCGAACCTGGGTCTCCTGCATTGCAGACAGACAGTTTACCATCTGAGCCACCAGGGAAGCCAACCCCAAAAAAACAAAAATCCACATGTGTGTGAAAAAAAATACCACACGTGCATCAGTGGTTCCTTTGAAGACATCACAAGTCTCAGGAGATTGAAACTTTTCCATCATAATGTGCCACACAGAGGTAGACATCAGGAAATGCAAGTGACCTTTGACCTTTTCCTTCTGAAGGACAGAGAAGAGTGTAAGGAGAGAAGCAGCAGCATTCCAATTGTATTTGATTCAGAGCAAGAAAGTGGTCATAACAATCTTCAGTTTTCTCCCAAACTCATCAAAAGTTGGTTGTAGCACCGATGCTCCAAAAGCAATTAGCAGATTTGCGCTGCTGACTAAGGATTTTCTCACTTTGAAGGAGCTAGTTGCAGCTTCAAACAGCTATCAGTTCAGTTCAGTTCAGTCGCTCAGTCGTGTCCGACTCTTTGCAACCCCATGAATTGCAGCACGCCAGGCCTCCCTGTTCATCACCATCTCCCGGAGTTCACTCAGACTCACTAGATTGCTGGGAGAAATATCAATAACCTCAGATGTGCAGATGACCCCACCCTTATGGCAGAAAGTGAAGAAGAACTAAAGAGCCTCGTGATGAAAGTGAAAAAGTTGGCTTAAAGCTCAACATTCAGAAACGAAGATCATGGCATCTTGTCCCATCACTTCATGGGAACTAGATGGGGAAACAGTGGAAACAGTGTTAGACTTTATTTTGGGGGGCTCCAAAATCAGTGCAGATCATGATTGCAGCCATGAAATTAAAAGATGCTTACCCCTTGGAAGAAAAGTTATGAGCAACCTAGATAGCATATTCAAAAGCAGAGATGTTACTTTGCCGACTAAGGTCCGTCTAGTCAGTTCAGTTCAGTTCAGTTCAGTTGCTCAGTCGTGTCCGACTCTTTGCAACCCCATGAATTGCAGCACGCCAGGCCTCCCTGTTCATCACCATCTCCCGGAGTTCACTCAGACTCACATCCATCGAGTCCGTGATGCCATCCAGCCATCTCATCCACGGTCGTCCCCTTCTCCTCCTGCCCCCAATCCCTCCCAGCATCAGAGTCTTCTCCAGTGAGTCAACTCTTCGCATGAGGTGGCCAAAGTACTGGAGTTTCAGCTTTAGCATCATTCCCTCCAAAGAAATCCCAGGGCTGATCTCCTTCAGAATGGACTGGTTGGATCTCCTTGCAGTCCAAGGGACTCTCAAGAGTCTTCTCCAACACCACAGTTCAAAAGCATCAATTCTTCGGCACTCAGCCTTCTTCACAGTCCAACTCTCACATCCATACATGACCACAGGAAAAACCATAGCCTTGACTAGACGGACCTTAGTCGGCAAAGTATTGTCTCTGCTTTTGAAAATGCTATCTAGGTTGGACATAACTTTTCTTCCAAAGCGTAAGCGTCTTTTAATTTCATGGCTGCAGTCACCATCTGCAGTGATTTTGGAGCCCCAAAAAATAAAGTCTGACACTGTTTCCAAACAGCTATAGCTACGTCTTTTATGCCCACCACTTTCCACTTTATCTTCTTCCATCAACCTCTTCAGCGTTATTTCAAAACAGTGACCCACTAGTACTCTACCCTCCAACAATAACATTTTTTTCAGCTCTTAGCACATGTCCTTCCTTCCCAGTCTTCATTCTGGATTTTTATGTATGTGTTTTCTCTGTTTGAAACTCTCCTCCTTTCCTCACACCACCCATTCCTCATTCAGGTCAAGAAGACAAAAATCACCTTCTCTAGAAAACTCTAAATACTCCTCAGATACCCTGCTCTGACCTTTCTCCAGCACAGCATTTACCATACACTCTCTCATAATTTGTAGTTAGTTGCCCATCTACCCAAGTTTTGTTCCCTGAGGGCAAGAACCAAGCCTGTACTGTTCTCTTTTGCTGCCCAGCATCAATCTGCAAGGCACATTGTAGTGATTGTAATATTTTTCTCAGTTTCTCTTGATTTTATTGTTCTTTTTTTAAAAAAAATAAAAGTACCTCTTCTATTTACTGTTGAGGATATACTTTGAGTCAAGCTCTGGGCTAAAAAATTCATATACATTATCTGATTTAACCTTCTGCTAACCCTTAAGCCTACACGACTCTTCCTCCTTGTGGACACTCAATATTTTTGGATACCACCTGCTGCTCTGATCTCTCTTCTTCCTCTGAGGTATGCTATGTTCCAACTCCAACAAAACACAGACTTTAACTATGTTTAAGGACTCTTACTTGAACTCAGCTATTACTTAGCTTAGTTTACTTAGCTTACTGGATCCATGGGATCCAGTTCCTCATGCTAACACAATAAATCTAAAAACAAATTCATATCAAATTATAACCCTCTGGGACACACACTTTTATGGGGCACACAAAGAGTAATAATGCCTTAAACCCAAACAAGGGAAATTTGAACATCCCAGCTGGACTCTGAGGAAGATACTTTTAGAAAGGAAATTCTCAACATTTGTTTTGTAGACAGTATCTTTGAAGTACCATCTACTCTGCCTGTTTGCAAGGAAAACCCTGGGTTTGGAGTAATCTTGTGAGTGTTCAATCTTGTTCCATGACTCAGAGTTACCACAAGTTTTCTAACCATAGTATAAAAGAAAACAACTTCATTTCTTTTTCATGTATGAATTTCCAATGTTGTTTATCTAAAGAAAACAAAGCAAACAGTGAAGAACTGTATTTGTAACTATTCAGATCAGACATAAACTATGCAGGATTTTGTGGTCCACTATAAAGTATTTAATCACCCCATTCCAGGGAGGTCAGGGTGAATGTGAACTGACTCCCCAGGTGCTGGGTACAGTGTTCTTTATCTTGACACTCCGTCCCTCAGGATGTCCTTGATGTCAGACCTTCAAACAGTGACAAGCCATATGGACATATGTAAGAATATTTTATGTTATCGGCTCGTAACTTGATAAGAGAATGAACAAACTCGCCAGGTCAAGATGCTTTCCTTCCCTTCTGAGCAGTCAAGGCTAGTGAGCAAACAAGCAGCTAGGGACGGGGGATGGACAACTGAAAACACGTGGCAAAAAATCCTTCTCTTGACGACTTAAAAAGAAGAACTTCAAAATATTAGTCTGGAGGTCTTGGGAGCTAAGGGAGTAGAATCAGAAGGGTAGATTAATGCAAATGGCAAAGAAGTAGATGCTTGGCCTAAGAGGCCAGCTGACTTCAGTGTAGGATGGACAGACTATGCTTCACTCTGCCATCTAGTGGTGAGAGACCCTTTGCAGTCTGTGACTCAGACAGACTGACTTCTATTCCACAGAGAACATTCTGGCTCATTACCACATTACTGAATCTTTCTCAAGGGAAACTGTGAGGTAGATAATTTTCTGGTTTACAGATCAGGAAACTAAGAGTCAGATAAATTAAATGGCTATAAAAAGTAAGAGCTGGTACATATTCTATACCTTATAAGCTAGCTTATACTTAGTGTTTTGAGAAATTCAGAGTAGTGATTGACTCTCCCACCCACCCAGCATAGATGAAGTAAAACAGAAAAATCTTATGGCAATAGAAAAATGTATCCCCCCATGTTCTTTTTTGGAGAAGGCAATGGCAACCCACTCCAGTATTCTTGCCTGGAGAATCCCATGGATAAAGGAGCCTGGTGGGCTGCAGTCCATAGGGTCGCAACAAGTCAGACACACCTGAATTGACTTAGCATTGTCATCATCAACATTCCTTACCGCTGAGCCACCTGGGAAGCATATAAATAAATAAATACCATTTATAAAATATCATCATATACTGAGCAACTAACACACACACGCATATGTTCTTTACACACCAACCAATAATGCCAGAAAATTTTAAAGTAATAATAAAACAAAGATAATCAATAAACCCCTGAAAAATCATGCAAAAGGACAGGAAAAAATGGAAAAATTATGAATGCATGACTTCAGTAACATTATGATGGTCTGAAGAAAGGAAAACTTAAGAATTTAGCAGATGGGAATAACCTTAGACAACTACTAACTCAATTTTTTCACTTTATAGTTGAAGACAAAAAATTCAAGTACTATTTCCTGATTCCAAGATGAGTTACTGTGACAACCAAAATTCTATCTCCTCCTCTTTCTTCATTTGAGATTTTTGACAACAGAAACCAATTATTTGCATTTAAACATTTCTGAAAGGAGAGACAGAGGGAGATAAGAGAGAAAGAAAGAAGTGAGGGAGAGCAGAGCTAAAACTAATTTCTTTCCATTTGTACTCAGAGTCACATTCTGATGAAAATAAAAGTACCATAATCAGAGTGAACTGGAACACTGGAAAAGATGAAATTTCAGTTTTAAGAGACATAAATCAGGCTTAGATCAAGCCTCCTTCTTATTAACTCTTACATTTTGGAATATGAATAACCATATTTTATTGTTGGTTTTCAGTCACTAAGTCGTGTATCTGATTCTTTGCAACCCCACGGTTATAGCACTACAGAGGAGCCAGGCTCCTCTGTCTTCCACTGTCTCCCAGAGTTTATTCAAATTCGTGTCCATTGAGTCCATGATACTGTCTAACCATCTCATCCTCTGCTGCCTGCTTCTCCTTTGGCTTTCAATCTTTCCCAGCATCAGGGTCTTTTCTAATCAGCTCTTTGCATCAGGTGGTCAAAGTACTGGAGCTTCAGCTTCAGCAATAGTCCTTCAAATGAATATTTAGGATTGATTTCCTTTAGGATTGACTGTTTTGGTCTTCTTGCTGACCAAAGGATTCTCAACAGTCTTCTCCAGCACCACAGTTTGAAAGCATCAGTTCTTCAGTGCTCAGCCTTCTTTATGGTCCAATTCTCACATCCATACATGACTACTGGAAAAATCATAGCTTTGACTATATGGACCTTTGTCAGCAATGTCTCTGCTTTTTAATACGCTGTCTAGGTTTGTCATAGCTTTCCCTCCAAGGAGCAAGTATCTCTTTCATTTCATGACTTTAATCACCATTGGCAGCGATTTTGGAGCACCCAAATCAAATCTCTCTGCTTCTACTTTTCCCCTTCTATTTGCCATGAATTACAATGTAATGGGAAAAAATCCACCTACCTAACAATAAGAAATTAATTATATCAATTATGATATATCTATTCAATAAAATCTATACAATCAGTTAAATTACAATCTACAAGTACATTTAGAGAAGGAGGAAATCATTTGCCTGTCAACACTAATGAAAAAATGAAATAAGAATACATGTGGCATAATTCCAATTTTGTGTTTTAAAAGTAGATATGATGAAAATAGTCAAAAAATTAAAAGTCATTACCTCTGAAAAGAGATATTATAAACGTTCCTTCCAGATCTGTGCTTTGATGTTATTTCTTTAAATGATTGGTTTAATTTGATAGTGAAAACACTTGAGCCTGAAAGTGTCTTTGAGAAGAAAGTTTTTAAATTATGAAAAACAAAGCCACTTTTTAAATTTTTTTTATATTTTTAATTTTACTCTTTTTTTTCTGTAAAAAAATTTTTTTTTTATTTTAAACCTGTTTTAAATGACCTTTTTTGATAGTGCTCTAGCATGGGAGGGTGGTTCCACCTCATCACAGGCCAGAAGGACATAGAAGCTCAAATTCCCCACTTGGCCCCTGTTGATACCCAACAATGCTGGTGCTGGTGGTGCTCTTCCTTACTGCTGGGCAGGGGTGGGATTTGGCCTCCACTGACTCTTAGGTGGGGGTGGCCTTGTGAGTGCTGAACGAGTGACTATAAAAGTTCTGAGTCTCTACTAGGCCTGCTCTGACACCCCAGGGAGAGGGTGAAGGGTGCCTCCTTACTGCTGGGTGGAGATGGAATAGGTTCACCACGAGACCCACTGTCATCACAATGGGTGGACCCATTATCAGCCAGTAAGGATGAAAGTCCCTGTTCCTTACTTGGCCTTTTCTGATTCTTGGTCATGCTTCATGATAGCCTCATTAGGCTGAAAGTCTAATTCATTCAACTTTTGCTGGCATACATAGGGGGAAGAACCAGAGGTCTTTTGTGGTGCATGGGTAGAAGAGAGCTATACTCTCCAAAAGCTTTACTCTTGATTGGCAGTCTCTTTCCTGATTCTTTGACTAGAGAAAGAAGGTGCTGGTTGGAGCTGTGTTTATCTGCAGCCATTGACTGGCATTACTGGATTGCCGGCTTCTGCTCCAAATCCGAGATGAGGCAAAAAGAAAATTTAGGGAATTCACTAATGTGTCCTTTCTTAAGTCTTGATGTCCAAGGTTGTCTGGCTTCTTGTTTCCATCCATCAGAATCTTCTTAGGTTTGTTTTATTTGTAATGTGCAAGAGCTTGTTTTATTTATAACATGTAGGAGTTTTAGTTGTACCTAGTAGGAGAAATAGGGGAAAGTATGTCTCCATCATCCCAAAAGCAAAAACCCTGCTAATAAATCCTGATAAAGTGAAATCTGTTGTTTTGGTTTTGGGGGAGTGAGGGGTGTGGGAGCGGGGTGGGGGTGCAGGGGAGTGTTTTGTTTTACCTTGAGATTAAAGTCAAGTAATGTGAGATTCCATTTACAAATGAAGAAACTACACCCCTTAGAGTTTAGAAAGTGAAATTCACTCAGTCATGTCTAACTCTTTGCGACTCCATGGACTATCAGACCATGGAATTCTCCAGGCCAGAATACTGGAGTGGGTAGCCTTTCACTTCTCCAGGGGATCTTCCCAACCCAGGTATCAAACCCAGGTCTCCTGCATTGCAGGTGGATTCTTTACCAACTGAGCTATCAGGAAATGATTTTCAAAAGAAACAAAGTCTTTGTTTGTAGAACCAGAATGAATATTCCTAAACCATCATGTTTCTAAGAAAAATTATTTAGAGTTTTCTTCAGTTTAGTATCACCTAGATATTGGTAGCACCAATAAAGTGATTTCCTTGGTTATGCTGAATTATGTGATTAGCTATGGTATTCTAAATACAGGACACTGGTTTGTTGCACATTCTGTGTTCCAAAATTGATAACCAGCCTTTCAATCTATTTCCTAAGTTATAAAACTGAAGTACTATTTTATAGTAAATACAGTCTAAATAAAATTTCTTTCAAAACAATTTCCCTCCAAAATAAAATTTTGAAGAAATAAGACAATGGAGACATTTACTTTGGGAGCTGTGGTATTTGAGAGCTAGAAAGGATTTCAGTGTTCAAGTAGCAAAGAGGAAAAGAAGGGCTTAGGAGGCTGCAACCAAATCCTCTCACTTTAAGACCCAACTTTCATGCTAAGGAGCTCAGTGACCTTGAATGAGCCATGTACTTGTACTAGATTTGTTTTTTCCAAAGTTAGCTCTCAGATTTCATTATTATGATGATGATGATGATCTGATTTCCTGTAAGAATATTACAGATAATGTAATAATTTTAGCCCAACTAAATGCACTTATAAAATTAGAAGAATAGAGTTATCTTTCTGAGCAAGGAAACAAAAGATTGCATACCAGGATGTATAAACTTGATTCACAGATGCATGCTACTACCACTTTCCAACCCCAGAGCACAGTGGAATGTCCTCAGTAATCACTCTCACATCAGTGTAGGCTGAGCCAACTTCAGAACCTTATGGTCCACAGCCATTTGAAGTTGAGGAGTCACATCATTACTACTGGTATTAATTCCAAACAAATTTTAAAATTTTCATTGAGAGTTGCTACACACACCACCCCAACCTAGATAGCATATTCAAAAGCAGAGACATTACTTTGCCGACTATGGTCTGTCTAGTCAAGGTTATGGTTTTTCCTGTCATGTATGGATGTGAGAGTTGGACTGTGAAGAAAGCTGAGCACCGAAGAGTTGATGCTTTTGAACTGTGGTGTTGGAGAAGACTCTTGAGAGTCCCTTGGACTGCAAGGAGATCCAACCAGTCCATTATAAAGGAGATCAGCCCTGGGATTTCTTTGGAAGGAATGATGCTAAAGCTGAAATTCCAGTACTTTGGCCACCTCATGTGAAGAGTTGACTCATTGGAAAAGACTCTGATGCTGGGAGGGATTGGGGGCAGGAGGAGAAGGGGACAACCGAGGATGAGATGGCTGGATGGCATCATGGACTCGATGGATGTGAGTCTAAGTGAACTCTGGGAGTTGGTGATGGACAGGGAGGCCTGGCGTGCTGCGATTCATGGGGTCGCAAATAGTTGGACATGACTGAGCGACTGAACCGAACTGAACTGAACACACACCACCCAGAGTCTTACCAGATCTTTCTGAAATGCTAAGTGAAAATGAATCCAATAGTACTTAAGTAACCTTTTAACTTCATATGTTTCAATTTTTTTGCATTACTTCCTATCTATACTTTCACAGAATATTAGAAATAATTTTCTTCCTTTAATCGTAGTAATTTAACCCTTTTCCATTTGACAGACATTTTTCTCCCTTTACTTTTAGTTGATCTGAAATTTGCATGGCTGATGGTGCTTTCAAATTAAACAGCTCATACATAACTATTGCTATTATATGGGGTGCAATTATAAGTGTCAAAGCTGCAGCTGGCTTCCTCCTCTTCCTTTCAACTAAAAGAAAAAAATCACTGAGTAATACCAATGAGATAAAGCTTATGCCAAGGTTTCTTGGATGAGAATTAAGTATTACATGCAAATCAAGCATGCATTACAATTTTGTGAAATAAATTCTTAGAAAACTCTTAGTTAAGCCATTTTATAACCATATATGCAATGATGCTTTTATTAGAATACATAATGGTTTAATCAGTCATTATTCATACCCCTTGATTCATGACTTGAATGCCCTTTCAATAGCCCATATGGAAACCTAACGATGTGATATCAGCTATTTTGAAAAACTATATATTGGCAAATTTTTATTAATAAGCTCTTTATTAATGTTCAGTTTATAATAAGTAACCTGGGTCTTCCACTTGTCATTGGATGCTGGAGATCTTCCTAATTATTACATCATCCTTCTGTAAGGCACCCTTGGTAGTGTGGGTTCCTTCTGGTCCCTGATAATTCTGTGTTTCACTGCAGGCTGTGTTGCTGTTCTAGCCTAAAACAGTCACTTAACAGTGACTTAATGGAGAGATTATTTCTTCATACTAGTTCATACTAGTTGAAAGCTTCCATTTGTCGTCCCCACCACCCTAATCCCTGGAGGAGATCTTGATTCCTTTTGAACCATAGAGTTCAGTCTATTAAAGCCATGTGTTTTAAATAGAGAAAGCCTTCAGATTGGCTTCAGGATATAAGCTCTCTCAGATAAACAGATGGAACCATCTCCTGGCTGCCATTTTGCTTCATTTCTTTTGAAGTATTCACTTTGGCTGACTTAAAAGTTTTTGAGATTTACTTTTCATTGAAGTCATGTATTTGGATTCC
This sequence comes from Cephalophus harveyi, assembly GCA_006410635.1. Lineage (NCBI taxonomy): Eukaryota > Metazoa > Chordata > Mammalia > Artiodactyla > Bovidae > Cephalophus > Cephalophus harveyi. The sequence goes on along the minus strand of SJYT01042886.1, from coordinate 358,057 downwards.
ATCAGTGGAATTTTTTTCTATTTTATGTGTAAATAGGCTATTCTAATACAAAATAAACTTCAAAGTTTGTAAAGCCAAAAAATAAAATAATAGCTACCCATATATTTTGACTACTACTATCATGCTAGAAGCTTTAAATATATTATCTCCAACTCTCAGAATAGCTCTGTAAAGTATTTATTATTTCCTGAGTTTTATAACTGAGGTTAAGGAAAGTAAAGTCTCTTTTGCAAAGACAGCAGAAGAATGAAAACTGAATTCATGACTATCTAATTCCAAAACTCAGTCTCTATCTATGACACCATTCTATAAAGAAGAATGTAATGATATGAATTTCCACAACACATACAGAAATGAATTTCATTATATGTTATACACTTTACCTGTACTGTTGACTTTTCAACACTATTCAGTAAATACTTTTAAGCAGCTACTGTGAAGCAGGCCTAAGTGTTTAGGGAATCAAAACTGAATGAAACAATTCTTTCCCTCAGGAACTTCATTAAATCTAGTGGAAAAAATAAGGCAAGAACAAGAATAGCTCTAATATAAATCAAAGCACTACTTTGAAACAAAGATAAATACTGATGTAGAGCTATAAATAGAGGTTTCCGGATGTTCAAATGCAGAAGTCCTACAGGTCAGCATGAAACTACAATGTTTATAGCACTTACTATGTTCTAGTTCCTGTTTTAAGTATATTATTTTTTAGTTCATTTAATTCTACCATGTTTGCATCATTATAAAGATGATTTTAAAGACCTCATTTTAAAGAGGGGGAATAAGCTCTGAATGACTAAAATAACTCATCTGAAGATACCTATCCAATAAGAAGCTAAGCTGGGTAAGCCTGTAGTAGAAAGCAACGCGAATAACTGCCCTGTGGTAGAGCCTATGTACTTAACTGTTCCGCCATTCTTCCTAGTTTTACAGCTCATACATAACTATTGCTATTATATGGGGTGCAATTATAAGTGTCAAAGCTGCAGCTGGCTTCCTCCTCTTCCTTTCAACTAAAAGAAAAAAATCACTGAGTAATACCAATGAGATAAAGCTTATGCCAAGGTTTCTTGGATGAGAATTAAGTATTACATGCAAATCAAGCATGCATTACAATTTTGTGAAATAAATTCTTAGAAAACTCTTAGTTAAGCCATTTTATAACCATATATGCAATGATGCTTTTATTAGAATACATAATGGTTTAATCAGTCATTATTCATACCCCTTGATTCATGACTTGAATGCCCTTTCAATAGCCCATATGGAAACCTAACGATGTGATATCAGCTATTTTGAAAAACTATATATTGGCAAATTTTTATTAATAAGCTCTTTATTAATGTTCAGTTTATAATAAGTAACCTGGGTCTTCCACTTGTCATTGGATGCTGGAGATCTTCCTAATTATTACATCATCCTTCTGTAAGGCACCCTTGGTAGTGTGGGTTCCTTCTGGTCCCTGATAATTCTGTGTTTCACTGCAGGCTGTGTTGCTGTTCTAGCCTAAAACAGTCACTTAACAGTGACTTAATGGAGAGATTATTTCTTCATACTAGTTCATACTAGTTGAAAGCTTCCATTTGTCGTCCCCACCACCCTAATCCCTGGAGGAGATCTTGATTCCTTTTGAACCATAGAGTTCAGTCTATTAAAGCCATGTGTTTTAAATAGAGAAAGCCTTCAGATTGGCTTCAGGATATAAGCTCTCTCAGATAAACAGATGGAACCATCTCCTGGCTGCCATTTTGCTTCATTTCTTTTGAAGTATTCACTTTGGCTGACTTAAAAGTTTTTGAGATTTACTTTTCATTGAAGTCATGTATTTGGATTCCATCAGTGGAATTTTTTTCTATTTTATGTGTAAATAGGCTATTCTAATACAAAATAAACTTCAAAGTTTGTAAAGCCAAAAAATAAAATAATAGCTACCCATATATTTTGACTACTACTATCATGCTAGAAGCTTTAAATATATTATCTCCAACTCTCAGAATAGCTCTGTAAAGTATTTATTATTTCCTGAGTTTTATAACTGAGGTTAAGGAAAGTAAAGTCTCTTTTGCAAAGACAGCAGAAGAATGAAAACTGAATTCATGACTATCTAATTCCAAAACTCAGTCTCTATCTATGACACCATTCTATAAAGAAGAATGTAATGATATGAATTTCCACAACACATACAGAAATTAATTTCATTATATGTTATACACTTTACCTGTACTGTTGACTTTTCAACACTATTCAGTAAATACTTTTAAGCAGCTACTGTGAAGCAGGCCTAAGTGTTTAGGGAATCAAAACTGAATGAAACAATTCTTTCCCTCAGGAACTTCATTAAATCTAGTGGAAAAAATAAGGCAAGAACAAGAATAGCTCTAATATAAATCAAAGCACTACTTTGAAACAAAGATAAATACTGATGTAGAGCTATAAATAGAGGTTTCCGGATGTTCAAATGCAGAAGTCCTACAGGTCAGCATGAAACTACAATGTTTATAGCACTTACTATGTTCTAGTTCCTGTTTTAAGTATATTATTTTTTAGTTCATTTAATTCTACCATGTTTGCATCATTATAAAGATGATTTTAAAGACCTCATTTTAAAGAGGGGGAATAAGCTCTGAATGACTAAAATAACTCATCTGAAGATACCTATCCAATAAGAAGCTAAGCTGGGTAAGCCTGTAGTAGAAAGCAACGCGAATAACTGCCCTGTGGTAGAGCCTATGTACTTAACTGTTCCGCCATTCTTCCTAGTTTGGAAAAGCCCCTGAATTGGGATACCTATCCAAAGTCTGCCTCAAAGAAGGGCTGGACTTTCTATATTTTTAGCAGGCCACGATGGAATTCCCTTGCTGTCATCTCCTTTCTCTGTCATAATGATGTTGCACGAATTGGGGTGCAGGGCTGATTTCCTACTTCACAGAAGAAAAATCACAGGCATCAGGAGATCAAGTGATTCTTTAATAAAACAAAAGTAAGTTGAGAAATTGTGAGCATTTTACTATCTATGTTGACAAATACAAGAGAAATAAAAACTCTTATATAATTGTATTTTCTTAAACTATATCTGAAAGATATCCATAAAAGGGAAACTATGGTAGCTTCTGAGTCAGAGAATCATGTGAATATATTCACTATTAACAAAATAGATTTATTTTACAAGTCAAGTCTGAAGAATAAACAAAAAAACAAGCTGAATAATATTTGTGGGTAAGAGTGAAAATAAGGAAAAGAGAGTGATTTTCTTATAAACCCAGGCTAATTCATCATGGAGCAATTACAAATTTTTTTCAGAAAAAATCTGACTTCTTCCTTTGATTTGATGTTTTCAAACTGTGGTGTTGGAGAAGACTGTTGAGAGTCCCTTGGACTGCAAGGAGATCCAACCAGTCAATCCTAAAGGAAATCAACCCTGAATATTCACTGGAAAGACTGATGCTGAAGCTGAAGCTCCAATACTTTGGCCATCTGATGCAAAAAGCCGACTCATTGGAAAAGACTCTGATGCTGGGAAAGCTTGAAGGCAGGAGGAGAAGGGGATGACAGAGGACAAAATGGTTGGATGGCATCACCAACTCAATGGACATGAGTTTAAGCAAACTCTGGGAGATAGGTAAGGACAGGGAAGCCTGGCATACTGCAATCCATGGGGTCACAAAGTGCTGGACACAGCTGAGTGACTGAACAACAGCAACAACTTCCTTTGATGACCTGATGGACAACATGTATTTTGAAGTATACATTCCATACATTTTAACTGTTTCCTTTCAATGTACAATATTCTCATCATCTTAAAGTCATATATATAAACATATAGAAATAAATCTAATAGAAGAAAATATCACTTCACTTTCTTATAATTTTGCAAATCATTGTTACAATGCATAGAAACATATATTCTTCAAGTAAATAAACTCCTAATACCAGAATTAATGTGGTTTAAAAATTGTCTGTTTTTCACTATGAATAATAAAACTTCTGATACATAAAAAAAGAACTCTTTCAAAATTACATATATTTCCTGCAAAACTTAGCATTTACTATTTTCAACTTAGCCTTTTGTTTGTATGTGTGTCCAAAAATCTGTGTACTGATTGCCAGAGCTTTCTATTCCTTTTCACCTGTTCTTGTCAGTGTGTTTGATGCATCTAATATTTGTAGGTATATATGTTGAACATCAATACATTCCCAAGCACATGCCCCAACATTTGAAACATTAGGACTTGCTGTAGGTAGCAAGAAAAATAAAGTGTGTTATTAGGCTTTTTGAATAGCAGAACTTATTATTATCTTTAAAAATACACATGGCATTGGTAAAAGACAAAAGCATGAGAATGGTAAATCACTCTTACTTTCAAGGACTAAATGTTCTTTCAAATAGTTAACTGCAAAATGCATAAAACACACAAAAATGGTATGTAACAAATAGTAAAACATAATGGAAGTTTAACTGTTAAAAGAATAAAAGCTGCTAAATGAATAATAGCGGTAGCCAAGCCGGCTATGATTTCATGCTTTTCCATTGTAAAATGTAGGAATCCATTCACATATAATAATTCCAGAGGGAAAGTTCCACACTTTTAAGATATTTGTGGAGTAACAAGTCAGCCTCGCTAGAATCCTCCTCATTTTAAAGACAAACAAAACCTGCTGATGCTTCACATTCCTGAGAAAAGTAAAGATTAAACCTCCCAAGAACTAGAAATGCTTAGTTATCTGCTTTCTAGAATAATTTTCTCTATACCCATACAAGAAACAGGCAAATAAGAAAGGACAGAATAAGCACTGTTATCATGAAAGTTGGGGGTAGGGGTGAGGGGAGGTGGCGGGTGACGCTTCCCTGATGGCTCAGATGGTAAAAAATCTGCCTGCATTGTGGGAGACCTGGGCTTGATCCTTGGGTGTGGAAGATACCTAGGAGAAGGGAATGGCTACTCCAGGATTCTTGCCTGGAGAATTCCATGGAGAGAGGAGCCTGGTGGGTACAGTCCATGGGGTCACAAAGAATTGGCCATGATTGTGCAATTAACATACATACACACACATACACATATCACGAAAGGGCACATATTGTAAGGACCAGTCTGCTAACTTAAACGACTGGTGAACTCCATCCTAGGTTGCTCTAGTTTTTTATACTGTACACACTCCCTCAACAAGACAAAATTAGTATATTTTTCAAAAGGTTGTTCTTTTCTAGTCTAACAAAAATAGAACTCAATTTACATTTGACAGAAATAACTAAACTGGGAAAACTCTTTACTTCCTCCCTAATTCCTTATGGTAGATTGATTGCATGATTGACCCTAATTCTTTACTTTATTATGTGAGTTTAGAATTCCTCCCACTGAAGCAAAGTTTATTTCCACAACCAGTGTGAATTGCTTTGGCCAGAAGAAAGAAGTAGAAGCTGCAGTGCCCTGTTCCAACCCTAGGCCTCAAGAGGCCTTGCACATTCCCAATTTCTCTCCTACATCTCTTCCCTCATCAGAAGAACATATTGACGCTATCCATTGGTCATAAGAAGAGGACAATGAGAGATACATTGAGCAGAGCCACGTAGCCAGCCAACTGCAGTGAACTTATCCAAGACTGGCAAAACTGTCCACCTAAGCTTAGCATAGATAAGTTGACTTACAAAGTCATGAAAAATAATAACTAACTATTGTTTTAAACCACTAGGTTTTGGCATAGTTTGTTACTCAGCAACACCTGATATTTCCTCCAGCACTCTTTTCAGTTATTTCTTCTTTCTATTTGAATGTTCCTTTTGATCATCTGTAGGCTCATGATCCACAGCAGTACATTAACAATGTAAGAAGTATTCCCTTAGAGTAGGCGTTTCAATTTCATTTTAGGTTTTAAATCTCTCCTACCCTCTAAAGAATGCTTTAAAAAACACATGATGCAGAATAATCTGATTTGTCCTTACTCAGCTCTGTCGGTAATAAAAAAATTTAATTAAATTAAAAGAAGCCTCAATAACATCAGATTATTTAAAAGGGAATGAACATATAATGCAAGATAGTTTAATTATTATACTTAATATATTCTTACTATAAGTAAATGATTGTATACTATGACCAAGTGAAATTTATCCAATAAATGTAAGGTTTATTTAATAGCCAGAAATTAATCTATGTAATAATACATATGAGCAAAGGACAAAGATTGCATGATTATCTCCATAGATGCAGAAAAAGCATTTGCCAAAATCTAACAGCCTTCTTCCTTAGAAGGAAAGTTATGACCAACCTCAGTTCAGTTTAGTCACTCAGTCGTGTCCGACTCTTTGTGACCCCATGAATCGCAGCACCCCAGGCCTCCCTGTCCATCACCAACCCCCAGAGTTCACTCAGATTCACATCCATCGAGTCAGTGATGCCATCCATCTATCTCATCCTCTGTCGTTCCCTTCTCCTCCTGCCCCCAATCCCTCCCAACATTAAAGTCAACTCTTCGCATGAGGTGGCCAAAGTACTGGAATTTCAGCTTTAGCATCATTCCTTCCAAAGAAATCCCAGGGCCGATCTCCTTCAGAATGGACTGGTTGGATCTCCTTGCAGGCCAAGGGACTCTCAAAAGTCTTCTCCAACACCATAGTTCAAAAGCACCAATTCTTCAGCACTCCGATTTCTTCACAGTCCAACTCTCACATCCATACATGACTACTGGAAAAACCATAGCCTTGACTAGACAGACCTTAGTTGGCAAAGTAATGTCTCTGCTTTTGAATATGCTATCTAGGTTGATCATAACTTTTCTTCCAAGAAGTAAGTGTCTTTTAATTTCATGGTGGCAGTCACCATCTGCAGTAATTTTGGAGCCCAAAAATATAAAGTCTGACACTGTTTCCCCATCTATTTCCCATGAAGTGATGGGACCAGATGCCATGATCTCTGTTTTCTGAATGTTGAGCTTTAAGCCAACTTTTTCCTAGACAGCATATTAAAAAGCAGAGACATCACTTTGTCAACAAAGGTCTGTCTAGCCAAGGCTATGGTTTTTCCAGTAGTTATGTATGGATGTAAGAGTTGGACTGTGAAGAAAGGTGCGTGCCAAAGAATTGATGCTTTTGAACTGTGGTGTTGGAGAAGACTCTTGAGAGTCCCTTGGACTGCAAGGAGATCAAACCAGTCCATCCTAAAGGAGATCAGTCCTGGGTGTTCATTAGAAGGACAGTTGTTGAAGCTGAAACTCCAATATTTTGGCCACCTGATGTGAAGAGCTGACTCATTTGAAAAGACCCTGATGCTGGGAAAGATTGAAGGCAGGAGGAGAAGAGGACAACAGAGGATGAGATGGTTGGATGGCATCACTGACTCAATGGACATGAGTTTGGGTGGACTCCGAGAGCTGGTGATGGACAAGGAGACCTGGCGTGCTGTGGTTCATGGGGTCATAGAGTCAGACACAACTGAGTGACTGAACTGAACAGTCTTCCATGATATTAAACGGGCAAAGAGAAAAAAATTCAACCAGAAAAGAAGGAAATTTTCTGAACCTGATAAAGAAAATCCGTGAAAAGTACAGAGCTAGTGTCACACTTAGTGTTGAAAGACTGAATGTTTTACACTACATCCAGGAGCAAAACAAGGATGCCTATTCTTGTTACTTCTATCAACATTCTACTAGAAGTCTTAGCCAGGGAAATTAGACACAAAAAAGAAATAAAAAACATCCAGACTTGACATGAAGAAGTAAAGATATCTCTATTTACTGATGACATGATTGTTTACATGAAAAATCTTAAGGGATCCATAAAAACATAATTGGAATTAACAAGTTTATCAAGCATACAGGGTACAGTATCCATACACAAATATTGACTGAATTTCTATATCTAGCAATAAACAGCCTTAAAGTGAAATCCAGAAAATAATTCTATTAATAACAGCATTAAAAATTGAAATTCTTTGCAATAAATTTAACAAGTTAAATGTAAAGTTTATGTTCTGAAAACTATGAAACATTACAGATAGAAATTAATAAAAACATAAATAAGTGAAAAGAGAGTTCATGTTCATGGATCAGACTTAAAAGCTCAATTTTGCAGTCAATTGATTTTCAGCAGGTTGAAAATATTCTTTTCAACAAATTCTAATGAGAAAGCTGGATATCCACATGCCAAAAAAAAAAGAAACACTTCCTAATACCACACACAAAATTAACTAAATATATCATAGATATAAGTATAAATGCTAAAGACATAAAACTTTTAGAATAAAATATGAGAGCAAATCTCTGTTAGTCTACATTACTGCAGAGAGTGGCTTGGCTTTCTGGGCTGGTTGCTGCAGGTTGTATTGTATTAAGATCAGAAATCAATTTTTATATATGGTCTGGCCATTGTCCATTGATACATTCAGTCTCTCAGAATCAAATACTAGGTATGGAATCAATTTTCTCAATTTTTTTTTTAGTCTCAGTGATTTCATTTGTAAAATTTGATTATTAGTAGCTCTCTCTGCACAGGATAACATTATACAGCCCATACAATTATTTTCTGAACTAAAAAAAAAATCATGCATGCTAAGTTACTTCAGTCATGTCCAACTCTGTACAACCCTGTGGACTGTAGGCCACCAGGATCTTCTGTCCATGGGATTCTCCAGGCAAGAAAACTGGAGTGGGTTGTTATTTCCACCTCCAGGGGATCTTCCTGACCCAGAGATCGAACTCACATCTCCTGTGTATCCTGTATTGGCAGGTGGATTCTTTACCACTAGTGCCACCTGGGAGGCCCAATAGGCTTTGACAGGGCTTCAATCAGTTCAGTTCAGTTCATTTAAGGTGCTCAGTCATGTCCGACTCTTTGTGACCCCATGGACTGCAGCACGCCAGCCTTCCCTGTCCATCACCAATGCCCAGAAACTACTCAAACTCAAGTCCATCGAGTCAGTGATGCCATCCAACCATCTCATCCTCTGTCGTCCCCTTCTCCTCCCACCTTCAGTCTTTCCCAGTATCAGGCTCTTTTCAAATGAGTCAGTTCTTCACAACAGGTGGCCAAAGGATTGGAGTTTCAGCTTCAGCATCAGTCCTTTCAATGAATATTCAGGACTGATTTGCTTTAGGATGGACTGGTTAAATGGGGCATATTGAAATAAAAGATATACTGAAATAGCACAGTGCCTGACACAAATTAGGTAAACAATTGGTAGATTTTTTTTTTTCCTTTTTCCTTAGTTTTTCAGTGTAGGATAGTCCTTGTGACCCCATTTCGGTTGTGTGCATACAAAGTGAAGGGCTTCTCTGGGGGCTCAGATGGCAAAGAATCCACCTGCAGTGCAGACGATCTGGGTTCAATCCCTGGGTTGGGAAGACTCCCTGGAGAAGAGAACAGCTAACTACTCCAGTATTCTTGCCTGGAGAATTACATGGACAGAGGAGCCTGGTGGGCTACAGTCCATGGAGTTGCAAAGAATCAGACATGACTGAGCGACTTTCACTTTCATACAAGGTGAAAATACACAATTATACATGATAAGAAGTATGACTGTAAAACAGCACTTTTTCTCTTCAAGTGAATACAGATTTACCAAAGAAACCTAGATAATATTCCTACTGCTTCCTAAGAGTGAGCAACAGTCCTTAATGAGTTTCTCCCATCATTCAATCACATACTTTGGGCTTCTATCCCTTTCACAGATCAGTCTATTCAAACTAATGCTGTTTGTATTTCATGCAAGTTTTATGTATGCAATTAAATAGTTTGGCACTGAAGAAAATCTTCATTTTTCTATTCTGTTTACTAAAGAACACAGAAACAATTGGCTCAGAAGGATGTTTTCTCCATTGCAAATTCCATTTGGTACAACTTAGTCCTCATCTCTCCTTTCAAGAATAATATTTATGGAGCATGCATTAGCTTACATGGCGTAAATGATTTCTTAGTTTCTCTAGTCTCCAAATTAGCATATTCCCACCCCCACCCATAAGATGGACAACAGTTAAAACATCAACAGACGCAACAATATTGAGGCCTGGAAAAGATGTGTTTAAGCTCACCCTGTAAAGGCACATGGTATACATTCCAAGTCTGGGATGTCCTACAAAGGACCAGCCCATTCTCACTCCCAATAGACTCCTCAATTTTATCACAGAAATCACTTTGCTATTGTATTCCAGACGTTTTCCTATAATCTGATGAAGAGCTATAAATTCATAGCTTATACACACTTAATTCTGAGACATTCAAATAAGCAGGAGTTATACCAACCTGGGTGTTTGGGCAGCTTCCTAATACAAGAGAAAAATCAGTATCCCGATTAAAACCCAAAGATTCTAGCAAGTTACATGTGGCAAGCACTCCAGTAAAAAGTCATAGTATAGTAAAGCAAGAATTCTATGCTGCTGCTGCTGCTAAGTCGCTTCAGTCGTGTCCGACTCTGTGCGACCCCATAGACAGGAGCCCAACAGGCTCCCCTGTCCCTGGGATTCTCCAGGCAAGAACACTGGAGTGGGTTGCCATTTCCTTCTCCATTGTGTGAAAGCGAAAAGTGAAAGTGAAGTCGCTCAGTCGCATCCGACTTCTAGCGACCCCATGGACTGCAGCCTACCAGGCTCCTCCATCCATGGGATTTTCTAGGCAAGAGTACTGGAGTGGCTTGCTATTGCCTTCTCCGAAGAATTCTATAAAAGTTTATTATTTTTAAAACTTTCTATTAGTAGTCTGAGTTTTTGGGGAAATTGGCCAGCTTTTCCAGAATACACTTGTGGCATATGAAGTCTTTGGTTTCTTCATACATTTTAAAATTTATTTAGTAACCATTTGTAAATGCTAATGAATATCAGATAATACATGGAGAATTTAAAAATAAATCTGATGTTTTAAAGTGGGCTAATTACCAGTTCACAAAATATAGAACACTGTAGTCTATTTTTTGGTTCAGTCACCTCTAATTCATTTTTAATTAAGGGATTTAAACAGATAAATAAATCTATTATATTTCTCATAGAGTGCTGATAAACATTTTGATTATACATAGATAGATAGATAGTTGCTCAGTCCTGTCCAACTCTTTGTGACCCCATGGACTGTAGCCTACCAGGCTTCTCTCTCCATGGGATTTTCCAGGCAAGAGTACTGAGGTGGGTTGCCATTTCCTTCTCCAGGGGATCATTCAACCCAGGGATCGAACCTGGGTCTCCCACATTGCAGGCAGACACTTTACCCTCTGAGCCACCAGGGACTCAGCCTGTATGTATGATTATATATACACTGATTCAATTTTTTTTCTGGCCTTGTCATAGACGCACCCATTCTTAGAACTTTATCTATCTCTATCTCATTCCCTCATTCTCTATATTCTTTTAATTGTATCATAAGCCAGCCACCATGGTAATTCACTCTGTAAACAAACATATGACATCAACTATCACCTCAATTTAGTTGGTTGGGTATTGATAGTTGGTATAAACAAATGGCTCATTAACAAGTTCTTATTGGTTGAAGTCAGTCATGGTCCAATTAAGACAAATAACAATTCATATACACATTCTCAAGAATGCAATAATTCCTAACATTGAGGGCTTACTCTGTGACAAGCACTCTGTATATGCTCTTTATTTATCACCTGATTTAATGCTCACAATAACTCTATGACATTGATGCCATTATCATCATCATTTTATATAAATTAAGGAAATTTATATATCATTATACATCATTTTATATTAATTGAGGAAATTAAGTCAGAGACAGTTAAATGACTTCAGTATCACATAGTTAGTAAGTATCGGATGATCTTTGAACCTAAGTTTCCAATCATAGCATCTTTTACTACTTACTGCTCAATATTCTCTTTTCATGGGAGTTGCAATAGCCTCTCTTGGAGAAGGAAATGGCAACCCACTCCAGTATTCTTGCCTGGAGAATCCCATGAACAGAGTAGCCTGGGAGGCTACATACAGTCCATGGGGTGGCAAGCGTTGGACACAACTTAGCAACTAAACCACCACCATGACCAATAGCCACTATTATTGTATTCTTTTGCATAATTTCTAATTTACATAGCATGTGGAGGTTTTCATTTGTTCTAACTACTTAACAACATCCAATTTAAATAACCTGAAGATGAAATTCCCTTCCAAACACAATCTTCCTCTGAAAAGCCTCATGCATATTTGCCTTGTACTTTAAGCAAAATCCACACTATTATGAACAAAGCAGAAGTCTGCTAATGTGCAAAGACTGAATGTTTTGAATCTCTGAGTTCAGCCAGGGGGGTGTGCTTACTGTGGCCCAGTACCAGATGAGGGGTCCATCCAAGTGTTAGTCATATGAGTCTCAATATAGCTGCTTAGTGTGCCAGAGTATAGCCACTCGATTTTATATCTTTGAAACTAAGTACAGTACCACTAAATGAGTCCTCTTTATAAAATCAGGAGAATTGAAATAAAAATAGATTTCATAAGGTAATTATCTTTTACCAAGTAAGCTCTATCAAGAAAACTGATTTTTTTTTCCCATTAACTCAAAAGTTATTTGTAGCAAAATGGTTAACAGCACACAGTACCTGAATTCAGGTTCTAGTGACTCAATTAAGTCTTGAGCAAGTTACTTAAAACCTCTAGGCTTCAGTTAGCTCATCTGAAAACTGAGTTATAAATTGGGAATTACGGTTGTTAGAGAAACTGAATTAATAAGTGTAGAGTTCTTCTAACAGTATGGCATCTGAGCCTGCTTCTTAAGAAGTATATATTCACACTGCAGGTCTTGCAAAGCACTTTGAATCTTATTTCTTATTTTCTATATCAGTTTTTCTTAGTGGGTAGAAATAATGGCTGCCCAAATAAAGAGAAGAGTAAAAAAGTCCAGAATATATGATTTATTAAGTGAAAGCTACCATGGATTATTGACAGTGATTTTTATCTGTGGCTGATGGAAACAAAGGTGGATTATGGAGTGCCACTACAATCATGCAAGGTAAACAAAAATGTGCTTAGCGATACAGGGGATAGAAGGACTAGAAAATACCTTACATGAAATGTTTGGTTTTGATATTACCAGTGCAGTCAGTGCACAAACAACTTTTCCAGGGTAAAGGCAACTCACATATACTCTAACATACTATATTTCTATCTCAACTAACACATTAAAAGCAAAGAAGTTCACATGTGTGTTAGTGAGTCCACTTCATTCACCACCCAAAATATTAACTATAATACATTTTATGATAACAAGCATTAAAAAGTAAACTCTCCATTCTTTTTTCCCTCAGCAGCATCCAAAGAACTATGCACTTATGTGGAGGATTTCCATTTGAATAAGAACATGAAGAGGAATCTCAGGAATGGAAAGATATTTAAAAACAAATTTAAGCAACAACAAATTCACTCTACAAAGAAAGCCAAAACAGCACTAAGTTCTAGCTTCTTCTGCCCCCTGGGTTGCTTAGTCTATCCAAAACAAGTTGCAGGCTAGTGGGCACACAAATCTCCAGTGCGGTCAGTTGAGTACAAGAGCAGTCATTTACCCGAGTTCCCCTATTCTAAAAAATTCAGTAATCATTCATGGCAATGAGGCCAAACATGCTGTTGCCTTGACCACAGAGTCATCTAACATCTGTTGCCCCTTCACTCTTGGCTCACCTAGCCCTTGTTCTTGGCCACAGAGGTTTTGGTCTGGCTGCTCACAATCAGTGTATAATCCTGGAAGCAGGGGAGAAAAATCAAATAAAGATATGGTCACACCAAGCTTATTCTAGTCATGCTGTCCCAGTTCAATAATATATGCACAACCAAAGGAATATTTGGGTCTTGAAGTAATTTTAAATGAGAACTTTATAAACAAACAAGGAACCAGAGGTAAACTGCCAAAACCCATTGGATCATAGAAAAAGCAAGGGAATTCCAGAAAAATATCTACTTCTGCAACATTGACTATACTAAAACATTTGACTGTGTGGATCAGAACAAACTGTGGAAAATTCTTAAAGAGATGGGAATACTAGTATGGCACCCCACTCTGGTACTCTTGCCTGGAAAATCCCATGGACGGAGGAGCCTGGTAGGCTGCAGTCCATGGGGTCGCTAAGAGTCGGACACGACTGAGCAACTTCACTTTCACTTTTCACTTTCATGCATTGGAGAAGGACATGGCAACCCACTCCAGTATTCTTGCCTGGAGAATCCCAGGGATGGGAGAGCCTGGTGGGCTGCCGTCTATGGGGTCGCACAGAGTCAGACACGACTGAAGCGACTTAGCAGCAGCAGCAGCAGCAGTAGCAGCAGACCACCTTACTTAATACACCACCTTACCCGTAAGGTTTTTCACCGTACATATCCAAAACCCATATGCGGTCAAGAAGCAACAGTTAGAACTGGACATGGAACAATAGACTGAGGGAGGAAAGGAACAGGTGGAGCTGACTGTGTCTTGAAAAAGAAGGAAAATCCATCTTGTACTTTCAGTGAGCTTTGGACTATGTGCCTGGTAGTCATGGGGATAACATACGTATGGCCAAACTGGCCTCCTGGATGGATAAACACCAGATTCCATACCAAGGTTTCCCATCGCCAAAAAGAATGTAATAATCGCCTATGTAGTCAATCACCTTTGTAATCTTTATGGCATCCGTTGGTGTAGGCTACAATGTATAACCAGCTAACCCTTCTGATTATGGATCATGGCTGTAACCAGATAGTATCTCCCTTTAACACTTTCCAAGCTAGGTTTAAGGAATTTGGGGATGTGGGCTTGAGCAGTACACTTAAGGTATATAAGATTTTCACAAAAGTTGGTTGGGGTCCTTGCCTAAGAGGATCCTGCCTGTGTCATAAACTGACCTCCACTATCTGCATTGTCCTTCTGAGTGAGTTTGTTTCCCGGAAAGCATGGCTACAATAGGACTGCTTCCAAACTGGGAAAGAAGTATGTCAAAGCTGTATGTTGCCACCCTGCTTATTTCAATTATATACAAAGTACATCATGTGAAATTCTGGTTGGATGAATCACAAGCTGCAATCAAGACTGCTGGGAGAAATATCAATAACCTCAGATATGCAGATGAAACCATCCTTATGGCAGAAAACGAGAAGGAACTAAAGAGCCTCTTGATTAAGGTGAAAGAGGAGAGTGAAAAAGCTGGCTTAAAACTCAACATTCACAGAACAAAAATCATGGCATCTGGTCCCATCACTTTATGGCAAATAGATGGGGAAACAATGGAAACAATGAAAGACTTTATCTTCTTGGGCTTCCAAATCACTGCAAATGCTGAGTGTAGCCATGAAATTAAAAGATGTTTGCTGCTTGGAAGAAAAGCTATAACTAACCTAAACAGCATATTAAAAAGCAGAGACATTACTTTGCCAACAAAGGTCCATCTTGTCAAAGCTATGGTTTTTCTGGTTGTCATGTATGGATGTGAGAGTTGGATCATAAAGAAGGCTGAAGCCCAAAGAATTGATGCTTTCAAAATGTGGTGTTGGAGAAGACTCTTGAGAGTCCCTTGGACTGCAAGAAGATCAAACCAGTCAATCCTAAAGAGAATCAACCCTGAATATTCTTTGGAAGGACTGATGCTGTAACTGAAGCTCCACAACTTTGGCCACCTGGTGTGAAGAGCTGACTCATTAGAAAAGACCCTGATGCTGGGAAAGATTGAAGGCAGAAGGAGAAGGGGATGACAGAGGATGAGATAGTTGGATGGCATCACCAATTTAATGGACATGAGTTTGAGCAAACTCCAGGAAATGGTAAAGGACATTTCTCCAAAGAAGACAGATGGCTAACAAACACATGAAAAGATGCTCAGCATCACTTATTATCCGAGAAATGCAAATCAAAACCACAATGAGGTATTATCTCATGCTGGTCAGAATGGTTGCTATCAAAAAGTCTACAAACAATAAATGCTGGAGAGGGTGTGGAGAAAAGGGAACCCTCTTACACTGTTAGTGGGAATGCAAACTAGTACAGCCGCTATGGAAAACAGTGTGGAGATTCCTTTAAAAACTGGATAGAACTACCATATGACCCAGGAATTCCACTGCTGGGCATACACACTGAGGAAACCAGAACTGAAACAGACACGTGTACCCCAATGTTCATTGCAGCACTGTTTACAATAGCCAGGACATGGAAGCAACCTAGATGTCCATTCACAGATAAACGAATAAGAAAGCAGTGGTACATATACACACACAATGGAATATTACTCATCCATTTAAAAAAATGCATTTGAATCAGTTCTAATGAAGTGGATGAAACTGGAGCCTATTATACAGAGTGAAGTAAGTCAGAAAGAAAAATACTAATACAGTATATTAATGCATATATATGGAATTTAGAAAGATGATAACAATGACCCTATATATGAGACAGCAAAAGAGACACAGATGTAAAGAACAGTCTTTTGGACTCTGTGGAAGAAGGCAAGGGTGGGATGATTTGAGAGAATAGCATTGAAACGTGTATACTATCATACGTCAAATAGATCACCAGTCCAGGTCTGATGCATGAGACAGGGTGCTCAGGGCTTGGGGCCCTGGGATGACCCTGAGGGAAGGGATGGGGAGGGAGGTGGGAGAGGGGTTCAGGATGGGGAACTCATGTACACACATGGCTGATTCATGTCAGTGTATGGCAAAAACCACTACAATATTGTAAAGTAATTAGCCTCCAATTAAAATTTAAAAATTAATTTAAAATTAGGAAAAAAAGAAAAAAATGGTAAAAGACAGGGAAGCCTGGCATGTGGCAGTCCACGGGGTCACAGAGTCTAATATGACTGACCAACTAAATGATAACAACAAAACAAACAATGTGGAAAACAAGTATCCAAATGCATGAATATAAAATTGTCTTTAGCCCGCTTGCTTTTGTAATGGTTCTCTGTATAAGAATGATTCTCCTCTCTTTTGCTCCGGGAACCTCACTCTATTCAGAAGAAAACCAGTCCTTCAATGTTAATCAATTCCTACATTAAACTTAATTGTTTATCTACCCACAAATAAACAATACTCTGACAGGGTAAATAATTACAATTCCTGAGCATATATTCAGAGAAGGCAATGGCACCCCACTCCAGTACTCTTATCTGGAAAATCCTATGGACAGAGGAGCCTGGTAGGCTGCAGTCCATGGGGTCGTGAAGAGTCGGTCACGACTGAGCAACTTCACTTTCACTTTTCACTTTCATGCATTGGAGAAGGAAATGGCAACCCACCAGTGCTCTTGCCTGGAGAATCCCAGGGACGTGGGAGCCTGATGGGCTGCCATCTATGGGGTCGCACAGAGTCGGACACGACTGAAGCGACTTAGCAGCAGCAGCAGCAGAGCATATATTCTTTTCTGTCGGCTCCCCTTCTACCTGGAGAACTCTCCACAGGTGATTTAAAACAAAGTTAAGTTGTTTCACGTTCCTCTTCTCATCCCAAGGCAACTGACTCTTTCAACTTTGTACCTACTCCTATTGAACGTAGCTCTTTTTCCCCTTTCCTGTTTGCCCACTTCTGTCCCCCTATATCCTTAAAAGAACTTAATTATAGGGATGAGATCACTCAGTTCTATTCAGTTCAGTTGCTCAGTCATGTCCGATTCTTTGTGACTCCACGGACTGCCACACGCCAGGCTTCCCTGTCCATCACCAACTCCCAGAGCTTGCTCAAACTCATGTCCATCAAGTCAGTGATATCTTCCAAACAACTCATCCTCTGTCATCCCCTTCTCCTCCTGCCTTCAATCTTTCCCACCATCAGAGTCTTTTCCAATGAGTCAGTCTTCATTATCAGGTGCCCAAAGTATTGGAGCTTCAGCATCAGTCCTTCCAATGAATATTCAGGACTGATTTCCTTTACAATTGACTAGTAGTCAATTTAAACTAACTCCTGTCTTATGCTCTCCTGAACACACACCATGTCTTACCTAACCTGTTGACTTTTCCTAGATAAAAAGAAGAATGAAGAATTAAGTAGTTTAAAAATGAACTTGTTCTCTACCCTCAACACCCTCCTTAGATATCCTGTAGGCAGATTACTCAAGCAAGATAACATCAGCCAGTCTTCAGACAATGGAGAATGATGTAGAACCCAACCTCCTATCTCAGTTCATTGAGATTCTTGCTTCTTTTACCCTTTAAAAACTATCATGCTGAATAGAATCTTCAGATCTGGTCTTGGGACATGAATTCCCCTCCTCCCTAGATTGCAGACTTTTCTTATTAAAGCATCTTTCCTTCATCTCTCCTTTTTACTGATATTTGCCTCTCAATTATTGGCTTTTGAGCAGCGAGCAGCCAAACCTGTTTCGTAATACTGTTAGTTCACACATTAAATTGTCCTGTCACTGCTGATTTCTACTTTTGCTCAATAGATATTTGGTGTCTCAAAGTCAAGAAAACTATATTATTCATCTTTGTAAACCTGGTGTTTCAGCAATAAATACTATTGAATAAATGAATGAAGAAATCAGTAAATGGTTCAGAATGCATGTCAATATTCTAATGGATTTCTTGGCAAAAGAATAGGAAGTAAAACCAAGCAGGACCCTGTGGGGATCTTCGCTCCCCATGATTGTAGATATTCTTTGCCCAAGACTGGAAAAAGAGACACTCAGGTTGGTTATCTGTTCGTATGGCTCATCTAGAAACCATGTACGACTCTAGAAGGGGGAAATCCCGAGTACTACAAGTTGAGTGGTGGTGTAGATTGGGTAGATGACATACATGTCCTAGGAGTTAGAAATATTAACCCAAATCTGAAAATATTACTAGACAGACTAATAGACTGAAGCACAAGAATTGCTCTGTTATGTTAAAGATTCAATCAGAAAATAGGCATATGACAACAAAATGATAATGTGAACTAATAAAATGTCCTTTATTCTCCACAGTGCTTGAATCAGTCTCTGCACACAGGAGGTGCTTATCAAATGTTGATTAATACAGTAAGCAATTTCCTGCCTTCTAGGTCCGAACTCCCTGTTACGCGTTCATTGTCTCTTCCATTTTGTCCAAGTCAAAGCAGGTCTCTACTTTCATGAATGTCAAGAGAATCATCTCACACTGGAAAGGGCATTGCCACTAAGTGTTAGTTGCTCAGTTATGTCCAACTTTTTGCGACCTCATGAACTGTAGTCCACCAGGCTCCTTTGTCCGTGGGATTTTCCAGGCAAGAATACTGGAGTGGGTTGCCATTTTCTCCTTCAGGGGATCTTCCTGACCCAGGGATCCAACCCAGGTTTCCCATATTGCAGGCAGATTCCTTACCATCTGAGCCATCAGGGAAGCCCTCATGGAAGAAATAACTCAAGTCCTGTATATACATGGATGTGCTCAGGTTTGAGGACTTTTTTTTTTAAGCCTTATAATCAAAGAGGTTAAAATGTAATGCAGTTTCTTAGTCTTGGAGAAACAGACCATTCATAATTCTTTCCCCAACTCAGCTGAGACTCATTTGGGAATACTAAAAGATATCTTAGATGTTTTATCACCCTCTGAGTCACAAATCTTTCCAGATTTCAGAATATTACTCTTGAATCAATCTTCAGACTCATGTAAAATATAAGGCCTCATCAACACCAGTATTCTGAGGCCAGGTGAGATTCTATTTCTATTCAAAATCCTAGCACAAGGATCACAAGGAAAATACAGCACAATTTTATAAGAAAACATCATGATGACACCTCTAAGTATATGCACAACTTTAGAGAATGCCTTCTAAGTTTAAGAAATATTCTCAAAATGTATCTTTTTTTCTAAGCCTAAAAGAATTCCTATAGAATGAGTATTTATAATCTTTTTTTTTTCTTTCCCTAAAATCTGGAATGGGAACTAAATAAGCATACAAGAACTAAGGGAACAGTAATCAAGGCTTAAGTGTAGACATGAGGAGTTAGGGCTAGGGCAGTCACCATCATTAATAACATATGAAGAACTGATGACTTATTATTTGTGCAACAAGGAGGAGAATTAATCAGATATTGGGAGGATATCTGCATATCAGTCTGGACAGCCTACAAAGTAAAAAACATATTTTCAAACACTCAGGCCTTTAAGGAAAGAAGAGTGATTTATTAGATTGGTAAAACAGAAAAATGTATTTGCACAAGTGTGGCCTTTCAACTTCAGACTGGTTGACCTAGCTTGTGGGTTCATTTTCTTATTTCTACTGCAGGAAGCTACTGAAGCAGGCTCTGCCCTGAGTGGGGAGGCCCAGGGGTTTCCTGCTTCACTGCCTACAACTGGGTGAAAAAGGCCATCCAATTCTGTCAAAAGACTGAGTCATCCATTTGTGGGCCAGGTTGCACTCTTCAATTCAGCATTACTGTAGTATAACTAGTATGTTGATCTCTATCTGCATCCTGTGTCTACTTCTCCATTTGTTCAGAAGCCACGTTGGAAAAAGACATGAGTAACACTCCCCAAATGCCAAGAATCACCAATGTTTAAGGAAAGAAACATGTTAAAAAAAAAAAATGCTCCTACTGGTAAGTGGCATACCATGAGAATGCAGCATCATGGAAACAAGAAGAGTCAAGTTTCAAGAAGGAGGCAGTGGTTAACCATCAAGTTAAAGAAGATGGCCATCTCAGCCAAGATGGAAATGTATACGTGGGGTGTTGGTCCTTATTAAGTTGCCAGTTAATCAGTATTCAGCCACCAGGTCCCAACAAAGAAGGATAAGGCAAAGGCAGGTTAAAAAGGTTCTGGCCACCAATTCAAGTGTGTGGAGGTGGGGCTTATCCCACCAGAACATAAAGCAAGCAATGGTCTGATACATCTGGGTGTCCTACAATTTAACTCAATTCTGATCTTATCTGCCTAGAGATAGCACCAGATCTTACACGTTAAAGGTTTAGTCCTACAAGACCCTCCCCTCTGCAGACAGCAATCAGAAGCCCAGGTTATCACTGTATCTGACTGACGAGCTATAGATGGTAGGGTCCAATGAAGCTCTTCCTTGAATTTCAGAAACTGGTCACATGTCCAGGCTGTTACCTATACTTCTGACAAACTAGCTATACATCAGAGGTTCCCATGATTCCCTCTTTGGGTTCAAATAGTTGCTGGAATGGCTCATAGAACTCAGAGAAACATGTTACTGACTAGACGACCAGTTCACTATAAAAGGATAAGATTCAGGAACAAGTAGGTTGAAGAGAAGCCCAGGGCAACATACAGAGAAGCAGCACTAAACTTCCACACCCCTCCAAGTGTACCACTTTGCCCACACTTCCATGTTTTCACCAGTTGTGAAGGCCACTGAAATGCGTTCTTTTGGGTTTTATGAGGGCTTCAATACTCAGGTAAGATTTGAGTAAATAATTGTCCATTGGTGACTGATTCAACCTCCAGATCCCCTCCTCTCCCTCCCAGAGGCTGTGGGATAGGACTGAAAGTTCCAACCCTCTAAAGACCTGGTTGGCTCCACTATCAACCAGCCCTCATTTTCAGATGTTTTCCTGAAAGTTACCTCATTAACATAACAAAAGATACTTTGCTCTCTTCATTTAAAAAATTCCAAAGGTTGTAGGGGCTTTGTGCCAGAAATGACAAAAAAAAAAAAAAAAAATCCTAATATGTATTTCTTATGAATCACAGTGTCATGCAAATGCTCTAAAGTAAGATGACATAAGGAGTAAAATCAAATGAATGTATGTAGTAAAATAGAAACAGACTCACAGGTATAGAGAAGACATTAATGGTTACCAGTGCAGAGAGGTAAGGAGGGAGAGGCAAGACAGGTGTATGGCATTAAGAAACACAAACCACTGTGGTTAAAGTAACTAAGCAACAAGAATATATTGTAAAGCACAAAGAAATATGGTAATTATAGTGTAATAAATTTAAATGAAGTACAACCTATAAAAATATTGAAGCACTAGTCATATACTGAAACTAATATATTATTAATAAATCAATTATACTTTAATTTAAAAAAAGAAAAATTAAGTCCCAATTATAATCATAGCTGAGGGGGTGGGGGTGTCAGTCTAGTCCCTTAGTCAGTCCAATTAACTTTCGTTGTAATTGCTAGCTAACACATAAATAAAGGTGGACTCAGGCCATAGCATTGCTTAAGACAACAGGGAAAGTTAGGGTTGTTGCCAGTGCCACATGGCACACTCACTAGTGTAACAAGAAGGGATTAAAGTAGGTAAGAACATAGCTTTCTATGCAGTGTTCCCCAGGTGGCTCCGTAGTAAAGAATTCACCTGACAATGTAGGAGACAAGAGATGTGGGTTCAGTCCTTGGATTGGGAAGATCCCCTGGAGGAGGAAATGGCAACCCACTCCAGTATTCTTGCCTGGAAAATCCCATGGACAGAGTAGTCCGGTGGGCTGCAGTCCATGGGGTCGCAAGAGAGTCAGGCACGACTGAGCATGCACACGCATACATTCAAAACAGAGGCGTATGAAGGAATCACACGGCCTGTTTTACTTTTTCTATGTGTTCCTTGAACATCTCTTTATGCTGAGAAATAGAGCCATTTCTTGGATTATAAAAACTCATATTTCATTATGGAAATTGCTAAGGTGGATGGACCATTCTATAAGTTCATAAATGGCTAACATGAATAATACGTGTGTGTGTAAAATAATGTGTTTAAAACATCCTTGCTTGCTGCTAAAGAACTAAGGAAAGAAAAAAAAATCTTTCCTCTTTCTACCTGTCAACTACAAATCATCACTTGCCATCTACCTTTACAAGGATTAAATCATGTACTGCTGCAGCTACCGATTTTCAACACCCGCTGAAAGGAGTCCAGGGCGGAGAGCAAAAATGAGGCCCTCTGTGCTCCAGGGAAAACTGGCAGGACATGTCTTCAGGTAGTTAAATATTTTCAGGAGCTGATTATATGAACCCAATTTTTGTATCTCCTCATACCTAGAAAATGACTAAAATCCTTCATGATGATCAATGTTCCTCATGACTAGCAAAAACTTATGAGACTAGTAGAAATCTTCTGGAAAAATATCTGCTTGATTGCATGTATTCCCCCTTCACCAAAATCTCACATATACTGACTTTCCCCCCTGCTTCCTTGGAGCAGTTTCTCAAAGCTATCTAGGATGCTGTCTCCTAGGCTCCAGTGCTCATTTTGCCCCCAAAAAACTTAACTGGCAACCCTCTTACTGTGGATTTTTTTTAAGTATGCATACCATTCAGTGAAGCAGTTCACATAGAGGAGAATTTGCTACTAAAAAGCAATGCTTCTAGAAATTACAGTTTTGTAGCAATTAGGAGAATAGCCATGTGGAAAGAAAAAGCATCAGAGCATCAGGTAATATGAAGAGAAGCAAATAAGAAAAAAGAGATAAGAGAGGAGGTTACATTTTGGGCAACGAGCAAGTGAATCAGGGATGTGAGGCATGGCTAAATTAGCTAGTGCCAAGCTTCCAAGGGGAACTAATAAGGTCAAGTCTGACAAAGTCACTATGGAGTCAGCCCCTTGGCTCTTGAGAAAGGGCAAGTAGAAGTTAAGTGCTGGATGGATATGTAAGCCCAGGACCAGTAGATTTAAATTCAATCACACAGTAAATCAAGCATGAACATTTTTTTAAAAGAAAATTATGTTAATCTTTGCCATGCAGATGAACCAAACCTAGAAGCTCTTAGGGAAAAAGTCTCAATTCAGAAATAGAAAAAATGTTTTAAACCTTTGAAGATATCTGAACAAAAATTGCATTTCCTTAACTGCCTGCCCCATACCAAATTTTCTGTAAAATGCTTAAGAAAATATAATGAAGAATATTCACTGCATCAGTGAAGTGTAAGAAAAGAAGATATTAATTCAGAAATTGGGATAAATTTCTAACTGTTACAAGGCTGGTGTATCAAGGTTGAGAAACACAATAAACAGCATATGCCTGCTTTATAGAATCAAAAAGTAGAGATTGTCTCTCCTGGAGTTAGGCTGAAGGAAGTTGTAGCCAGTTCACATCATCTACCCAAAACCCTATCATCCCTCTCCATCTGCCATCTAATCATGACTCCAGTGCTGGATCTGTTCCAAACCAGAAAATGAAAAGTCATTGCTTGACTGTATCAAAATTATACCAGTGGGACATTCCATGTTATGTTTCTCTTCCTTTCCATGTTCCTTCAGTATCTCTTTTACACACATTCAGAGACCGCATTCCTGGCATTATGGGCCAGTGGTGGAGGAACAGGAGAGGTGGTGCCAGTCTGCAGCTTGTCAGCCCGACATGGCGAGCATGATAGCCTAGAGAATAGGCTGGAGAGTATTTAGAGCAATGCGTGCTGCAGGCTGAGATACTTAACACACCTCATCTTCTCACAGATTCAAAGAATTATGCAGTGGGAGTTAGAAAGTTTGTATATCTCAGCAAATGTTGAGTCTTTGATGGGCAAAAGAAATTAGCCTAGAAGTTATGCACAGCAGTCCACTGAAATAGACACAAATCCTGTGTTTTGACAAACACCAAGTCTGTGTAAACCTTTCCTCATTCATTGACAATTAAGAGGGAGTGTACACAGAGAAAGACAAATACTACATGTGATCACTTATACGTGAAATTAAAAAAAAAAAACAAGAAATGAATGGGACTTCCCTGGTGGTACAGTGGATGAGAATCTGCCTACCTATGCAGGGGACATGGGTTCAATCCCTGATCTGGGAAGATTTCACATGTCGAAGACAACTGAAGCCTATGAACCACAACTGCTGAGCCCACACACCACAACTACTGAAGCCCCCACGCTCTAGGACCCTCAAGCCATGACTAATGAGCTTCTGTGCTACAACTGCTGAATCCTGTGTGTCCAGAGCCTGTGCTCCACAACAAGAGAAGCCACCATGATGAGAAGTCTGTACACCTGGTTGCAACTAGACAAAGCCCATGTGCAACAACAAAGACTTACCCTAACCAAATATATATGTCAATTATTTTTTTAAATACTGTAGAATAAAAGATATGGGTATGAGATTAAGAGGTAAAAATTACTATGTATAATATAGATAAACAACAAGAATATGTTGTACAGCATAGAGAAATGAGCCATTGTTTTATAATAACTTTAAATTGAGAGAGAATCTATTTAAAAGAAGAAAAATGAGTGTGCAGAAAATAATCTACCATGGGCTGAAAGCAAGGTAAGGGTTCAGACCAAAAAGATTACTTTTTAAAATTGTTATAAAACCCAGAAAAATAGTTTTTAGAAATTAACAGCTTCTTATTTAATTAAGGAAAAGGAACGTATGCCTTCCAAAATAAGAGAAAATATTTACACAGAAAAATCAAGATTAGAAGAAGAAATCACTGGCTCAGATACAAAGGATGGAAACAGAGATGAAAAAGAAGATAGACATCATAAAAAATTTCCACAAGAAAATAAAAGTACACTCAATAATTAAAATCTTTATGGGAGAAACCAAAGACTAGAAACTATATACATTAAAAGTGAAAATAATGTGGATGTAAAGCTTATAAAGTTCTCCTAGGAAAAAGGAGACAAGAGCAAAAGGAGAAAATTTCTTGGAGAGAAGTTGGGAGATATGAAAAAAGGAGAGCAAAGTACCAACCTGTGAGATACTTCTGAGTCCTAGAGAAGTCCCCAGATGTTAACGAAATACAATGATTGAAGTTATTATAGGTAAACAATGGCAATAAAACTTTGCTAAGAAGAGGCCATATTAGAAACGCTTTCCACTAACCCCCCAAAACTGAGGACAGAAAGTGACCTATTATTAGACAAATTCTAGAAATTTATTAAAGTTTACAAAAATTTAAAAGAGGAAAGTTTTTTTTTTTTATTTTCTTGCTGTAATTCCTTAGTAGTAAGCAAGGTTATTTTATTTTTTTTTTTAATTTTATTTTTACTTTATTTTACTTTACAATACTGTATTGGTTTTGCCATACATTGACATGAATCTACCACTGATGTATATTAGCTCCCAATCCTGAATCCCCCTCCCACCTCCCACTCCATATCATCTCCCTAGATCATCCCCGTGCACCTGCCCCAAGCATCCTCTATCCTGTATCGAACATAGGCTTGTGCTTCGTTCTTACATGGTAAGCAAGGTTATTTTAAGCACATATCTTAAACACACACACACACAAGACAGCCAGACTTTGTAACACTATGTTTCCTTTAATAACTGCTTTAGAAGGTAAAAAGCTGTTATCCAAGGAGCTATAAAGAAGATATATTCAGTGAGAATTGTGTGGAACAAATAGAAAAAAAATATCCTTTTAGCTTTATAAACACACCAGATAAGTACATTTTTAAAGTAAATTACTCAAAGATATACTTCTACCAATCAAGGGGGTGAATTAAAGGATTCAAAAATGAGGAATTCATTTTACAAATGATTTTTGGTAAACAACAATGTCTTAGTAATGAAGTTGGGTTAGTTACACAATAAATGGAAATATGAAATAGTTATTTTAAAAGATAATATGCATAAAGTATTACATTTTAATAATAGTCTAGATATATACAGATTAAATTAACAATAACCAAGAAACAGAGGGAAAAGGAAAATAAAAAGAGAGATAGACGGGTGAATAAATATCTGTCTTGTAGGGATGTCTTCACTTGTAGATTTAGAAGAATGTAAATTTAATTATATTCGTATGAAACTTAATGGTGACCATACAGAGAACTACAAGTAGACATCTTTCAAGTCACTCAAAAATAAAGAAGCAAACTATTGTTTCTGCATAAAAGGAAAGGAAGCTTAGCAATCAGAAAGGCATTATAAAACAGAAAAAGAATTAAATACAAAGAGAAAAAAATTAAAGTGTAAATATTTATAATAAATATAAATATAATAACATAAAGAACTTAAACTCTTAGGTAAATGACAGAGACTTTGAGAGAAAGGTAAGAACAAAATCCAAATATATGTGTATAAAAAAAGCATGCACAAGCCAAATGATACTCACTGCTTGAAATGTAGGTGTTATTACCATGTGAAAAAGAAGTAAAGTAGAGAGCAAATTAATGATATATAAAATAATTTGATATACAAAATAAAACTAATTTTAATTAGATATTTGAACTTATCACTCTTAAAGTTTTATAGCTGTTTAGAAAACATAAGTCCATTTTAAGACTACAAAAGATTTTCTAATATAAGTGATCATGTCAGATTCAAAAATGATCAGGTTCAATTTTATATCCTATAAACAGAATTATACCTTCTTTGCAAATATCTGAGGAACAAATATAGCTATATGTACTTGACCAGAAAAGTTATCTGACTAAATTCAAAAGGAAAAAAATATGGCTTTACTGTATGATCACCATATATATGAGCCAGGCTCCTCTGTCCATGGGGATTCTCCAGGCAAGAATACTGGAGTGGGTTGCCATGTCCTCCTCTGGGGGATCTTCCCAACCTGGGGATCGAACCCAGCTCTTCCACATTGCAAGAGGATTCTTTACCATCTCAGCCACCAGGGAAGTCCAAGAATACTGGAGTGGGTAGCCTATCCCTTCTCCAGTGGATCTTCCCAACCCAGGAATAGAACTGGGGTCTCCTCCATTGGAAGCATATTCTTTACCAGCTGAGCTACCAGGGAAGCCCATATATATATGCTACTGCTAAGTCACGTCAGTCGTGTCTGACTCTGTGCGACCCCATAGATGGCAGCGCACCAGGCTCCCCTGTCCCTGGGATTCTCTAGGCAAGAACACTGGAGTGGGTTGCCATTTCTTTCTCCAATGCATGAAAGTGGAAAGTGAAAGGGAAGTCGCTCAGTCTGTCTGACTCCTAGCGACCCCATGGACTGCAGCCCACCAGGCTCCTCCGTCCATGGGATTTTCCAGGCAAGAGTACTGGAGTGGGGTGCCATTGCCTTTATATATATATATATATATACATATATGTGTGTGTGTATATATATATATATATATATATATATATATATATATATTTAAATCCTAAAATTTTAAGAAACAAACTCCTAAGTAATTGAAACCTGGAAATGATATCATTTACAGTCACTCCAAAGAAATAATACTTAGATATAAATCTAACCAAATGCAAATAGAATCTGTATGCCAAAAATTACAAAATTCTGAAGACAGAAATCAGAGAACTTTGTCATGGAATGGATACCTTAGTACATAACACAATAATACAAAATAAAGATGTCATTTCTCTCCTAACTTATCCATGTACTCAATGCAATTTTTATCAAATATTTATATTAATGCATATATAAAAAGACAAAAGAACTAAAATAGCCCAAAACATTTTGAAAATGAATAAAGTAGGAGGAATTACTATTTGATTTTAAGAACTTACTGTGTAGGTACCTTAATTAAAACAATTAATTAAGACAACTAAAAGGAGATAAGAAGTGTTAAGAGGTGAAGTCATAGAACATTAGCCAGCAAGAATTAAGCAGAAGAATTAAAAGGCTTTCAAGGTTTGCTTTGGCTTCCAATTCTCCTTCAGTTCAGTTCAATCGCTCAGTCGTGTCTGACTCTTTGCAACCCCATGAATCGCAGCACGCCAGGCCTCTCTGTTCATCACCATCTCCCGGAGTTCACTCAGATTCATGTCCATCGAGTCAGTGATGCCATCCAGACATCTCATCCTCGGTCGTCCCCTTCTCCTCCTGCCCCCAATCCCTCCCAGCATCAGAGTCTTTTCCAGTGAGTCAACTCTTCACATGAGGTGGCCAAAGTACTGGAGTTTCAGCTTTAGCATCATTCCTTCCAAAGAAATCCCAGGGTTCTATTTCCCATGAAGTGATGGGACTGGATGCCATGATCTTCGTTTTCTGAATGTTGAGCTTTAAGCCAACTTTTTCACTCTCCTCTTTCACTTTCATCAAGAGGCTTTTTAGTTCCTCTTCACTTTCTGTCATAAGGGTGGTGTCATCTGCATATCTGAGGTGATTGATATTTCTCCTGCCAATCTTGATTCCAGCTTGTGTTTCTTCCAGTCCAACGTTTCTCATGATGTACTCTGCATATAAGTTAAATAAGCAGGGTGACAATAAACAGCCTTGATGTACTCCTTTTCCTATTTGGAACCAATCTGTTGTTCCAAGTTGAGTTCTAACTGTTGCTTCCTGACCTGCATACAGATTTCTCAAGAGGCAGGTCAGGTGGTCTGGTATTCCCTTCTCTTTCAGAATTTTCCACAGTTTATTGTGATCCACACAGTCAAAGGCTTTGGCATAGTCAATAAAGCAGAAATAGATGTTTTTCTGGAACTCTCTTGCTTTTTCCATGATCCAGCAGATGTTGGCGATTTGATCTCTGGTTCCTCTGCCTTTTCTGAAACCAGCTTGAACATCAGGAAGTTTACAGTTCACATATTGCTGAAGCCTGGCTTGGAGAAGTTTGAGCATTACTTTACTAGCGTGTGAGATGAGTGCAATTGTGTGGTAGTTTGAGCATTCTTTGGCATTGCCTTTCTTTGGGATTGGAATGAAAACTGACCTTTTCCAATTCTCCTTACATCTGCCATAAAATGTTCAGGCCCTGGGGAGGCACTGATCTCTGAATGAGGAACATTTAAATCAGAGTCAAATCTACCCCATAGCCTGCAATAGAACTGCCTCAGCAGTCCTGCATATCTGTGAAGGAGGGAAACCCACAGAAACTGTTGAGCCACAATTTTGGAAATTTTGAAGTTTGTTTGCTATACGGTAATGTGATGGACAGGGGGGCCTGGCGTGCTGCGATTCGTGGGGTCGCGAAGAGTCGGACACAACTGAGTGACTGAACTGAACTGGATGTCCCAGTGGAAACTTAACTAAAAAAATTAACGAGGGGCAAGAACATATATGACTCCTTGCTAAGAATGTTGGATTTTATACTGAAGTGTGCCTAAAGCCCCTGGGGCTTTTGAGCAAAAGAATGATATGATATGGTTTATGTTTAAAAAAAAAAGTATAATCCTGTTGGTGAGTGAAGAGACTAAAGTGATAATAATGGAAGCAGGAACATGATTTAAGAGTACCTCTTGAGAGTCCCTTGGACTGCAAGGAGATCCAACCAGTCCATTCTGAAGGAGATCAGTTCTGGGATTTCTTTGGAAGGAATGATGCTAAAGCTGAAACTCCAGTACTTTGGCCACCTCATGCGAAGAGTTGACTCACTGGAAAAGACTCTGATGCTGGGAGGGATTGGGGGCAGGAGAAGAGGACGACAGAGGATGAGGTGGCTGGATGGCATCACTGACTCGATGGATGTGAGCCTGAGTGAACTCTGGGAGTTGGTGATGGACAGGGAGGCCTGGCGTGCTGTGATTCATGGGTCACGAAGAGTCAGACACGACTGAGCGACTGAACTAAACTGAACTGAAACTTAATCAAGCAAGATATTTCGGTGACGTGGTTCAAGGTGGCTGTGGGGAAGACAGAAGTGGTCAAATTCTGGATACAGCTTGAAGCAGGGAGGTAGCAGAATTAACTAATGAATTAGATGTAAATTGTGACAGATAAGATTCAACCGCCATCAACTGAGATGCGCGAGACCACAGTGGGAGCAAAAGTTTGACAAAAATCAACACTTTAGTTTTGGACATTTTATTTCTTCTGGTAATGGCCAAAGTCTATGAAAATGTAGTTGCTAAATGAAAGCACCCTGATAAAGAGAATGACAAAATATTGTTTAAAAATAAAGTTCTGGATGAAACTCATGAAGGACAAACTGGATGAAACACATTATCAACTTTGGGATTGCCTAACCTAAGAAAGTTAGAAGAGGCAGGAGATATCTAGGCCTCTTTAAAAATGTAGACATCATTTATTTATGAAGACATTTATTAAAAATGGGCTTCCCTGGTGGCTCAGACAATAAAGAATGAGCACATGTTGTCATCGTTATAATAAAACAAAAACATTCCCATGAACCAGTACTTATTTACTGGGTTCTATTCCAGATTGTATCAAATCAGTTGTGGGATCTATGACAAAAATGTAACAAGACTGTGAGAATACCCCGGCATTTCTTACTGGACAGATAGAAGCAGAGAAAGCCGTATGCACTAACGCTTATCAACAGGCTCACACACCGTTTCACTCTAGGATGAAGACATCCGAATTCTCTTTAGGAATACTAGGACTGCTTTTTTTTTTTCCTGGTTGTGCAGCTCACAAAATCTTAGTTTCCCAGACCAGGGACTGAACTCCTGTTCTTGGCAATGAAAGCACAGAGTCCTAACCACTGGAATTCCCTAGGATTGCCTTTTTAAAAAAGAATAAATGAAAACATTTGTAGGAGAATCACAGAGTGTCAGAAAGGCAATATCACAAAATATCTATTGCAAACAGTGGAAATGTATTGCTAATTAACCATGATGTTTGAAAGTCCACAGCCATATCTCAAAACATTGCATGGTTCCAGTACCTTGCTGCTGCTGCTAAATCACTTCAGTCGTGTCCGACTCTGTGCAACCCCATAGATGGAAGCCCACCAGGCTCCCCCGTCCCTGGGATTCTCCAGGCAAGAACACTGGAGTGGGTTGCCATTTCCTTCTCCAATGCATGAAAGTGAAAAGTGAGAGTGAAGTTGCTTGGTTGTGTCCGACCCTCAGCGACCCCATGGACTGTAGCCTACCAGGCTCCTCCATCCATGGGATTTTCCAGGCAAGAAAATCTTGTACCTTAGCATATGCTAATTAATAAGAGAATATTCTGAAAGAAAAATTCTATGGCATTAAAATTCAAATCTGCAATCCATAGTGATTCCCACACAAAAAAAGAAAAATACCTTCCCCCTCCTGTTATTTTAAAACTTGTTTTGTTAGAAAAACTCTTTTAAAGTAAATTGAACTACTACCATAATGTTTATTCCAAACACAGAACAAGATAATAATGATTTTGCAGAAATGTTAGCAGCTCAGTTTAGGAGCCAGACAACCTGGATGGAATACTGGCTTGATTACTCACTAACTGCATAATTTCCACAAGCTATTTAATCTCTATACTTTGTTTTCCTCATCAGTAAAATGGTAGTGATAATAATACCTAACCAAAGGTAACTAAGAACACACAAAATACTAGTTACCATTATTATAATTATGATGAAAATGATTAGACCTAATTAAAAATAGGAAGTAAGGAAAGAAGAATGGAAAGATGAAAGGGGTAGAGGAGAGAAAGAAGGAAAGTGATGTTTATACATCCTTTGGTTTAGTTTTAGCACTTAACGAAACATAAAACTTCAGTGGCCTTACATGCCAGGGTTCTTGCCAATGGTGTCAAAGAAGCTGAAATGATCCTCCATGACCTCCTTCCTGAAAACGTACAGAACAGAGAAGATTTTCATCATGAAAAGAAGGCTCAATTTTAAAAGGATGCTGTTTTACCAAAATATCCATTTTCCTCCATGACTGAAAGCTTTTATTGAAGCAACCTAAAGATTACTGATCACACTAACAGGTCAACCACACAACATGATTAGAGAGGGCCTTCCCAGGTGGTGCAGTGGTAAAGAATCTTGTCTCCCATTGCAGGAACCTCAGGAACTCAAGCCTCAGGATCGATCCCTGTATTGGGAAGATCCTCCGGAGGAGGAAATGGCAACCCACACCAGTATTCTGGCCTGGAGAATCCCATGGACAGAGGAGCCTGGTGGGCTACAGTCCATGGAGTCACAAAGAGTTGTATGACTGAGCACACATCCAGAAACAGAAACATGATTAGAGAGGGGTTTCCCAGGTGGCTCCAGCGATAAAGAATCCACCAGCTAATGCCGGAGAAACAGAAGACGTGGGTTTGATCCCTGGGTCGGTAAGATCCCCTAGGGCAGGAAATGGCAACTCACTCCAGTATTCCTGCTTGGAAAATCACATGGACAGAGAAGCCTAGCGGGCTACAGGCCATAGGGTTGCAGAGTTGGACACGACTGAGCAACTGAGAAAACACTCCCACTTGATTAAAGAGGCTGTGCTGACAAACTACCACACAATTGTTGAGCTGATCTGTGGAATTAAAATCAAAAGTCTATCATTGTAAAATTGTATTATTCAGTACAAAATCACTGACATTTCCTCTAATGTCATTGGTTTTGAATCCAATCACAGTAGAAAAAAATCATTTTCCTTCAGCCCTCAGCCAGATAAAGCTGCCTACATCTGTATGAGCTCTTTTAAGAACTTTGTGAGCACCTTTTAGAAATCCTAGGGTCTGCCAACATCATTTCTTTGCCAAGAAACACTTCAACTGAAAGAAAATTCTGATATTTTGTGCAAAATAGAGCAGCTGTGATGCATGGACATACACCTAGTTTTGTCGCTCTGGTGAAGCAGAAGCAATCCACGACACTGGAATGCATTGCTGTGCAGATTGGCTTGTGTTGGTATTAAAGAGTTAGCCAATACCAATGAAAGAAGTCTTTTCTGCTGCTGTGAAAGTTGTCAGCTTCACCAGAGCCAGCCCCTTGAATCACCATTTTTTAAAGAAACTTGGTCCAAAAGTGGAATAAGATTATAATTTTTTTTCTACTGTATGGACACTCATAGGTATTCGAGGGGTCAAGTCAATGTACATGATTAAATTTCAGAGAAAAAGAGAGAAAAGCCCACTCAGAACAATCTGGAAGGGAGATATTCATTCATTGCTTGGCTTGCTTGGCCAGTGTTTTTGGTCACGTGCAAAAGGTAAATCTGATCTAAGGCCTTTTGGCTGAAAAACCATAAGTAAGTTTTTAGCAAGATGCCAAAGGAAGAGCTTCACAGGTAAGGTTGAGACTGATAATCATCAATTGCTCAGCTGGCAGAGTTGGAAATCCTGCAGACCTTTTCCAAGGGTTTCTTCAGCTTCTTGGACCTTTGTAATAAAATAGGCATTGGAAATCCATCCTTTGCTTACACGGCATTAGTGCAAATTTTATCAAAAATGACTCCATTACCTTGAGAACTCAGGAATGAAGTGACCCAAATTCAACGTGAAGTGCCTTATCCAGTTTTCATGCTCCAACACCAACTCACTATACCTGAGCAGAGCAAAATTTAGAAGCAAATTTGATTCACTTTGCTTTTATATACAATTGAGAGTCAGAAATGTTCACTTAAAAAAAACATATATTCATAATTAATTCAAGGCCAAAGATGATTTATAAGTTGCTATGTCAGAGTCCGTTGCACTAAACTAAATAGTATCTCCCTTATTTTGGAAACATACTGCTAATATTTATTTTTTTATTTTGGCTTCATTTACAAAATTTTAATTTAATGCCATGTTTTTGCATTGAGAAGTCATTGACTTTTGCATGATGTTGCAGCACCCCCAGAAGAATGCATATACTCCCACAAAGCTGTTGAACTGTTTTATAACTTGACTTTATATACTTATGAAAATAATCTCTAGGGAAAAAAATGTGCCTTTTTAGATTTTATGTGACTGGAATGCAAAAGAAAGTTGAGAACCAAAGTGATGTAAACTTCATGAAGATGAAATACATGAATTCCCTTAATCTACTATTTTTGATACACATATAAAAATTAGCACTATATAGACTGGTAATTTCAGAACACTCAACTTGCATCAAAAGTTGATAAATCACTGGGTGTTCCTAGAATGCCATGCTTGCAAAGATACCGAGAGCAAAGAAGTCCTGAATGCTTAGGACATGTTACAGCTTCAGAATTTATTAGCAAATATCCAAGAGCTTAAAAATCCTCAAGATAACCTGTCCTAAATCAAAGTGAATAGACAGTCACTGAAGTACAAAAAATGGTTTCAAGCTGAGTCTCATCAATGTCCTGATTGCATAATAATGTTTTAAATATTCATAGGTTTCAAGAAGTTGTTTTAAAACTGTTCTGGAGAACATTGACTTTCAAACTTACTTCATACTGTGTTCATTTGAAGAATCTATACCAATAAACCTGAACCTAATTTTATAATAATATCTCATTGCTTTTGAGAGATGGATTAGGGATAATAAATAATAAACCTAAATATAGGAGAATAAACTAAAATTTACATAGGAGCTAATTTGTATGTTCTGATGGCACCCCACTCCAGTACTCTTGCCTGGAAAATCCCATGGACGGAGGAGCCTGGTAGGCTGCAGTCCATGCGATTGCTAGGAGTCGAACATGACTGAGTGACTTCACTTTTACTTTTCACTTCCGTGCATTGGAGAAGGAAATGACAACCCACTCCAGTGTTCTTGCCTGGAGAATCCCAGGGACGGGGGGAGCCTGATGGGCTGCTGTCTATGGGGTCGCACAGAGTCGGACACAACTGAAGCGACTTAGCAGTAGCAGCAGCAGGGTATATATGACTACATTTGACTACAAAGAAAATTTTACTTTCCAGCATACAGACATAGTTTTTTCAACAACAACAAAATTGCAAGTTTACCTGAATATGAAAAGTCCATATTATGGTTGGAAGGACAAACATAGCTGACAAGTCTAGAATGGTTATTCAAGACTATTAGTCCACTTGTTCCAAAATAACAATAGGAATGTTGCCACTAGAGGTGGAGCAGAGCAATGGAAAGCATCCCAACAAAGAAAGAAATGCACACTCTTTAACAGAGATTTGTATTATTGTTTTCATGAAAAACAGCAAGCCACAAACCAAACACTCACTAGAATTCAATTTTGATTTATTCTCTTACATTTATATTTATTATCTCTATAATCCATCTCTCAAAAGTAATGAGATATTACTATAAAATTAGGCACAGATTCTTCAAATGAACATAGTAACAGTACTTATAAAACAACAGTTTAAAGATAGTTATGCATGTATACTATCATGTAAGAACGAAGCACCAGCCTATGTTCGATACAGGATACAGGATGCTTGGGGCTGGTACACGGGGATGATCCAGAGAGAGGATATGGGGTGGGATGTGGGAGGGGAATTCAGGATTGGGAGCTCATATACACCCATGGTGGATTCATGGGAGAGGGTGGGATGATTTGGGAGAATGGCATTGAAACATGTATACTATCATGTAAGAATGAAGCACCAGCCTATGTTCGATACAGGATACAGGATGCTTGGGGCTGGTACACGGGGATGATCCAGAGAGAGGATATGGGGTGGGATGTGGGAGGGGAATTCAGGATTGGGAGCTCATATACACCCATGGTGGATTCATGTCAATGTATGGCAAAACCAATACAGTATTGTAAAGTAAAATAAGTAAAAATTAAAAAAATAAAAAATAATAAAAAAATAAAGATAGTTATGATTTTGAGTCTAATAAAATAAGTGTAGAATTTCTACAAAGATAATGGATTATCAAGCTTTATGATTGATATTATATCTAGTTTTGAAGATTGTTGTGTTCTAGGTTTTAAACATAGTTAAAATTTTTATTGTTTGTGTTTGTTACATGATATGGTCTTCCTTGAACATAAATTTCCAGCAGAATTCTATGTTTTTTCTCTTTTGGCTGCATACCAATAAGGAAATATTCTGATATATCTTGGAAAATTTGTCTTCAGTGTATGTCTGAGAATGTATTGTACTTCCTTCAATAGTATTTTTTGCTTTATATTTTGTACCAGTTACTTAATTAAATGATTCATTTTCACATATTGTACTTTTGTTACCTGTGCAGGAATTCATGTAAATGTGTTTAATTTACTATTTTAACTTGTACCAATGTTTACTGAGATATTTTCTCCCCTGGATTATCTACATCAGTTTTGCTACATTTAGTTTATCTGTGGATTGATTTTTAGTCCCCAGTGTTTACTGAAATACAGTGCCAGCATGTGTCTTATGTGTGGTATGGAACTCAATTTACCAATAACTTTATTATATTTTATTGCCTGTTAAGAAGATTGAAGGCAGGAAGAGAAGGGGATGACAGAGGATGAGATGGTTGGATGGCATCACCAACTCAATGGACATGAGTATGAGCAAGCTCTGGGAGTTGGTGATGGACAGGGAAGCTTGGTGTGCTGCAGTCCATGGGGTTGCAAAGAATTGGACACAACTGAATGACTGAACTGAACATGTCACTATATTTCTTTTTAGTTGTATGATTTTATACTTTAGTATAATTTATTGAAAATTACTGTATACTCAGAATTTACAACTTCCTATGAGTTCTAGTTCAGTTCAGTACTGAACTGATGAGTTCTAGTATACTGCACAGTGTGATTTATGATCAAAAGGACATCAAAAAAAAAAAAAACCCACAGAAGCCAATATGAAGAGGTTCCCTTTAACTAAATATAGACCAATCTGAGCATGATAAAAATTTTGAATGCTAATGACTAAACACACCAACTATATAAAAACTCAAGTAAAGGAGAGAAAGTTACTCCCTGTCCACCAAAAACAGAAAAAACAGTCCCCAAACTTGTATAGAACCACAGAAGACCCCAATTTGGCAAAGCGGTTCTTGAGTAAAAAGGATATAGCTGGAAGCATCA
Organism: Cephalophus harveyi; assembly: GCA_006410635.1. NCBI lineage: Eukaryota > Metazoa > Chordata > Mammalia > Artiodactyla > Bovidae > Cephalophus > Cephalophus harveyi. The sequence continues at coordinate 320,751 of SJYT01042886.1, read as the reverse complement.
CAGGTCCTAACCTCAAAATATATCACAAAGCTATAGTAAGCAGAAGAGGATGGCATTGGCATAAAAACAGATGCATACACCAATGGAACAGAATAGAGAGCTCAGAAATAACCCCAACATATATAGCTTAAACATATATGATCTATTCCTAGTTGGATTTTTAGTTTGTTTTACAGTAGAGTTTTGAGACTACTTTCTGCAGTCTGGGATCAATCTTTAGCTGAATATATGTGATTTGCAAATATTTTCACCCAGTCTTTAGCTATTTAATTTTAATTTTAACAATGTTTTCCAGATAACATTTTTAATTCTGATAATTCCAATCTATAATATTTCATTTATGGATCAAGCTATTGGCCAAAAGTTTGTGTGGGTGTGTGTTTAACCTAACCTTAGAAACTGATTTTTTCCAATTTCTTATTTTATAATTTTAAGTTTTGCTTTTAGGTCATTCCATTTTGAATCAATTTTTATATGAGACTTGAGACTTAGGTTGAGGTTTAATTTTCTCCTTCTGGATGTCCAATTGTTCCAGTACCTTTTTTTTGGAAAGATTATAATTCCTCCCTTGAACTGCTTCTTATTTTTTTCACAACCGTCAAAAATCAGTTGAATGTTTATTTTTTGTTTATTCCTGGGATCTCTATTCTGTTCTATTGATTGATACATATTTTTTTTTCTGCCAATATTACAAAGTCTTGATAACTGTAACTATAAAAGCAAGTCCAGGAATCAGGTGGACTTACTCTTCATACCTTATTCCTCTTTATAAAAATTGTTTAGCTATTATATCTCATTAGCTTTCGTGAACACATTTTAGAATAATATTGTCTAAATGTACAAAAAGTTTCTGGGATTTTGATAGATCAGTTCAGTTGTTCAGTCGTGTCCAACTCTTTGCAACACCATGAATCGCAGCATGCCAGGCCTCCCTGTCCATCACTAACTCCCGGACTTTACTCAGACTCACGTCCATCGAGTCAGTGATGCCATCCAGCCATCTCATCCTCTGTCGTCCCCTTCTCTTGTTTTTGTTGACTGTATAGAGCTTCTCCATCTTTGGCTGCATAGAATATAATCAATCTGATTTCGGTGTTGACCATCTGGTGATGTCCACGTGTAGAGTCTTCTCTTGTGTTGTTGGAAGAGGGTGTTTGCTATGACCAGTGCATTCTCTTAGGAAAACTCTTTTAGCCTTTGCCCTGCTTCATTCTGTATTCCAAGGCCAAATTTTCCTGTTACTCCAGGTATTTCTTGACTTCCTACTTTTGCATTCCAGTCCCCTATAATGAAAAGGACATCTTTTTGGGGTGTTAGTTCTAAAAGGTCTTGTAGGTCTTCATAGAACCGTACCACTTCAGCTTCTTCAGCATTACTGGTCGGGGAATAGACTTGGATTACTATGATACTGAGTGGTTTGTGCTGGAAACAAACAGGGATCATTCTCTCGTTTTTGAGATTGCACCCAAGTACTGCATTTTGGACTCTCATTGAGTATGATGGCTACTCCATTTCTTCTAAAGGATTCTTGTGCATAGTGGTAGATATAATGGTCATCTGAGTTAAATTCACCCATTCCAGTCCATTTTAGTTCACAGATTCCTAAAATGTCGACATTCACCCTTGCCATCTCCTTTTAACCACTTCCAATTTGCCTTGATTCATGGACCTAACATTCCAGGTTCCTATGCAATATTGCTCTTTACAGGATTGGACTTTACTTCAATCACCAGTCATATCCAAAACTGGGTGTTGTTTTTGCTTTGGCTCTGTCTTTTCATTCTTTCTGGAGTTAGTTCTCCACTGATCTCCAGTAGCATATTGGGCACCTACTGACCTGGGGAATTCATCTTTCAGTATCCTACATTTTTTTCTTTTCATATTTTTCATGGGATTCTCAAGGCAAGAATACTGAAGAGGTTTGCCATTCCCTTCTCAAGTGGACCACATTTTGTCAGAACACTCCACCATGACCTGTCCATCTTGGGTGGCCCTACATGGCATGGCTCATAGTTTCACTGAGTTGGACAAGGCTGTGGTCCATGTGACTAGATCATGTGAACATTTCATGCAAAGATGGGCACAAAAAAAGACAGAAATGGTATGAACCCAACAGAAGCAGAGGAGAGTGAAAAAGTTGGCTTAAAGCTCAACATTCAGAAAACTAAGATCATGGCATCTGGTCCCATCACTTCTCAAGTCAATGTACATGATTAAATTTCAGAGAAAAAGAGAGAAAAGCCCACTCAGAACAATCTGGAAGGGAGATATTCATTCATTGCTTGGCTTGCTTGGCCAGTGTTTTTGGTCACGTGCAAAAGGTAAATCTGATCTAAGGCCTTTTGGCTGAAAAACCATAAGTAAGTTTTTAGCAAGATGCCAAAGGAAGAGCTTCACAGGTAAGGTTGAGACTGATAATCATCAATTGCTCAGCTGGCAGAGTTGGAAATCCTGCAGACCTTTTCCAAGGGTTTCTTCAGCTTCTTGGACCTTTGTAATAAAATAGGCATTGGAAATCCATCCTTTGCTTACACGGCATTAGTGCAAATTTTATCAAAAATGACTCCATTACCTTGAGAACTCAGGAATGAAGTGACCCAAATTCAACGTGAAGTGCCTTATCCAGTTTTCATGCTCCAACACCAACTCACTATACCTGAGCAGAGCAAAATTTAGAAGCAAATTTGATTCACTTTGCTTTTATATACAATTGAGAGTCAGAAATGTTCACTTAAAAAAAACATATATTCATAATTAATTCAAGGCCAAAGATGATTTATAAGTTGCTATGTCAGAGTCCGTTGCACTAAACTAAATAGTATCTCCCTTATTTTGGAAACATACTGCTAATATTTATTTTTTTATTTTGGCTTCATTTACAAAATTTTAATTTAATGCCATGTTTTTGCATTGAGAAGTCATTGACTTTTGCATGATGTTGCAGCACCCCCAGAAGAATGCATATACTCCCACAAAGCTGTTGAACTGTTTTATAACTTGACTTTATATACTTATGAAAATAATCTCTAGGGAAAAAAATGTGCCTTTTTAGATTTTATGTGACTGGAATGCAAAAGAAAGTTGAGAACCAAAGTGATGTAAACTTCATGAAGATGAAATACATGAATTCCCTTAATCTACTATTTTTGATACACATATAAAAATTAGCACTATATAGACTGGTAATTTCAGAACACTCAACTTGCATCAAAAGTTGATAAATCACTGGGTGTTCCTAGAATGCCATGCTTGCAAAGATACCGAGAGCAAAGAAGTCCTGAATGCTTAGGACATGTTACAGCTTCAGAATTTATTAGCAAATATCCAAGAGCTTAAAAATCCTCAGGATAACCTGTCCTAAATCAAAGTGAATAGACAGTCACTGAAGTACAAAAAATGGTTTCAAGCTGAGTCTCATCAATGTCCTGATTGCATAATAATGTTTTAAATATTCATAGGTTTCAAGAAGTTGTTTTAAAACTGTTCTGGAGAACATTGACTTTCAAACTTACTTCATACTGTGTTCATTTGAAGAATCTATACCAATAAACCTGAACCTAATTTTATAGTAATATTTCATTGCTTTTGAGAGATGGATTAGGGATAATAAATAATAAACCTAAATATAGGAGAATAAACTAAAATTTACACAGGAGCTAATTTGTATGTTCTGATGGCACCCCACTCCAGTACTCTTGCCTGGAAAATCCCATGGACGGAGGAGCCTGGTAGGCTGCAGTCCATGCGATTGCTAGGAGTCGAACATGACTGAGTGACTTCACTTTTACTTTTCACTTCCGTGCATTGGAGAAGGAAATGACAACCCACTCCAGTGTTCTTGCCTGGAGAATCCCAGGGACGGGGGGAGCCTGATGGGCTGCTGTCTATGGGGTCGCACAGAGTCGGACACAACTGAAGCGACTTAGCAGTAGCAGCAGCAGGGTATATATGACTACATTTGACTACAAAGAAAATTTTACTTTCCAGCATACAGACATAGTTTTTTCAACAACAACAAAATTGCAAGTTTACCTGAATATGAAAAGTCCATATTATGGTTGGAAGGACAAACATAGCTGACAAGTCTAGAATGGTTATTCAAGACTATTAGTCCACTTGTTCCAAAATAACAATAGGAATGTTGCCACTAGAGGTGGAGCAGAGCAATGGAAAGCATCCCAACAAAGAAAGAAATGCACACTCTTTAACAGAGATTTGTATTATTGTTTTCATGAAAAACAGCAAGCCACAAACCAAACACTCACTAGAATTCAATTTTGATTTATTCTCTTACATTTATATTTATTATCTCTATAATCCATCTCTCAAAAGTAATGAGATATTACTATAAAATTAGGCACAGATTCTTCAAATGAACATAGTAACAGTACTTATAAAACAACAGTTTAAAGATAGTTATGCATGTATACTATCATGTAAGAACGAAGCACCAGCCTATGTTCGATACAGGATACAGGATGCTTGGGGCTGGTACACGGGGATGATCCAGAGAGAGGATATGGGGTGGGATGTGGGAGGGGAATTCAGGATTGGGAGCTCATATACACCCATGGTGGATTCATGTCAATGTATGGCAAAACCAATACAGTATTGTAAAGTAAAATAAGTAAAAATTAAAAAAATAAAAAATAATAAAAAAATAAAGATAGTTATGATTTTGAGTCTAATAAAATAAGTGTAGAATTTCTACAAAGATAATGGATTATCAAGCTTTATGATTGATATTATATCTAGTTTTGAAGATTGTTGTGTTCTAGGTTTTAAACATAGTTAAAATTTTTATTGTTTGTGTTTGTTACATGATATGGTCTTCCTTGAACATAAATTTCCAGCAGAATTCTATGTTTTTTCTCTTTTGGCTGCATACCAATAAGGAAATATTCTGATATATCTTGGAAAATTTGTCTTCAGTGTATGTCTGAGAATGTATTGTACTTCCTTCAATAGTATTTTTTGCTTTATATTTTGTACCAGTTACTTAATTAAATGATTCATTTTCACATATTGTACTTTTGTTACCTGTGCAGGAATTCATGTAAATGTGTTTAATTTACTATTTTAACTTGTACCAATGTTTACTGAGATATTTTCTCCCCTGGATTATCTACATCAGTTTTGCTACATTTAGTTTATCTGTGGATTGATTTTTAGTCCCCAGTGTTTATTGAAATACAGTGCCAGCATGTGTCTTATGTGTGGTATGGAACTCAATTTACCAATAACTTTATTATATTTTATTGCCTGTTAAGAAGATTGAAGGCAGGAAGAGAAGGGGATGACAGAGGATGAGATGGTTGGATGGCATCACCAACTCAATGGACATGAGTATGAGCAAGCTCTGGGAGTTGGTGATGGACAGGGAAGCTTGGTGTGCTGCAGTCCATGGGGTTGCAAAGAATTGGACACAACTGAATGACTGAACTGAACATGTCACTATATTTCTTTTTAGTTGTATGATTTTATACTTTAGTATAATTTATTGAAAATTACTGTATACTCAGAATTTACAACTTCCTATGAGTTCTAGTTCAGTTCAGTACTGAACTGATGAGTTCTAGTATACTGCACAGTGTGATTTATGATCAAAAGGACATCAAAAAAAAAAAAAATCCCACAGAAGCCAATATGAAGAGGTTCCCTTTAACTAAATATAGACCAATCTGAGCATGATAAAAATTTTGAATGCTAATGACTAAACACACCAACTATATAAAAACTCAAGTAAAGGAGAGAAAGTTACTCCCTGTCCACCAAAAACAGAAAAAACAGTCCCCAAACTTGTATAGAACCACAGAAGACCCCAATTTGGCAAAGCGGTTCTTGAGTAAAAAGGATATAGCTGGAAGCATCACAGGTCCTAACCTCAAAATATATCACAAAGCTATAGTAAGCAGAAGAGGATGGCATTGGCATAAAAACAGATGCATACACCAATGGAACAGAATAGAGAGCTCAGAAATAACCCCAACATATATAGCTTAAACATATATGATCAACTAATTTACAGCAAAAGAGCCAAAAACATATAATAGGGAAAGTACAATCTCTTCAAAATTGTGCTGGGAAAATTGGACAAGGAAAAAGAATGAAAGTGGACCACTATCTTATACCATATAAAAAATCAACTCAAAATGGATCAAAGACTTGAACATAAGAAGATCTGAAACCACAAAACTTCTACCTAGAAGAAAACATAGGAGGTAAGTTCCTTGATATTGGTTTTGATGATGACTTTTCATATTTCACACCAAAAGCAAAGGCAAAAATAAACAAGTGGAACTATATCAAACAAAAAGTTTCTGGATAGCAAAGGAAACCATCAATAAAATAAAAAGGCAACCTATAGAATGGAAGAAAATATTTTCAAATTGCATAAATGATAAAGGGTTATCATCCAAAATATATAAAGAACTCATATAACTCAATAGGATAAAAATCCACAATCTGATTTAAAAACTTGCAGATCGAAATAGTTGTTTTTCCAAAGAGGACTTACAGATGTTCAATAGGTATATTAAAGGGTATTCAACATCACTAATCATCAAGGAAATGCAAATCACTGTTAGAATGGCTATTACCAAAGGAACACAAATAACAAGTGTTGACAAGGATGTGGAGGAAAAGGAAACCTCATGCACTGTTGGTAGAAATGTAAACTGATGTAACCACAATGGAAGACAGTATTCCTCAAAAAGTAAAAATAGAACTACCATATGATCTAGCAATTTTGTTTCTGGGTAGGCTTCCCAGGTGGCTCAAAGGTAGAGAATCTGCCTGCCAATGCAGGAGACACCGGTTTGATCCCTGGGTTGGGAAGATTAACTGGAGAAGGAAAAAGAAACCCATTCCAGTATTCTTGCCAGGGAAGTCCCATGGTCAGAAGAGCCTGGCAGGTTACAGTCCATGGGGTTGCAAAGAGGACATGACTGAGTGACTGAACAGGCAGGCACACACATTCAAAGGAAATGAAAACACTAATTTGAAAATGTATCTGCTCCTCCATGTTCATTGTGACATCATTTAGAACAGCCAAGACATGGAAAAAATCTAAGTGACTAGAGGTGGATGAATGGATAAAAAAATGTGTTGTATATACCTGCAATTGAATAGTCAGTTCAGTTCAATTCAGTTGATCAGTCCTGTCTGACACTTTGCAACCCCATGGACTGTGGTACGCCAGGCCTCCCTGTCCATCACCAACTCCCGGAGTTCACCCAAACCCCTGTCCATTGAGTCGGTGATGCCATCCAACCACCTCATCCTCTGTCGTCCCCTTCTCCTCTCACCTTCAATCTTTCCTAGCATCAGGGTCTTTTCAAATGAGTCAGCTGTTCGCATCAGGTGGCCAAAGTATTGCAGTTTCAGCTTCAACATCAGTCCTCCCAATGAACACACAGGACTGATCTCCTTTAGGATGAACTGGTTGGATCTCCTTATAGTCCAAGGGACTCTCAAGAGTCTTCTCCAACAACACAGTTCAAAGGCATCAATTCTTTGGTGCTCAGCTTTCTTTATAGTCCAACTCTCACGTCCATACATGACCACAGGAAAAACCATAGCCTTGACTAGACAGACTTTTGTTGGCAAAGTAATGTCTCTGTTTTTTAATATGCTGTCTAGCTTGGTCATAACTTTCCTTCCAAGGAGTAAGTGTCTTTTAATTTCATGGCTGCAGTCACCATCTTCAGTGATTTTGGAGCCCCCCAAAATAAAGTCTGCCACTGTTTCCACTGTTTCCCCATCTATTTCCCATGAAGAGATGGGACCAGATGCCATGATCTTTATTTTTCTGAATGTTGAACTTTAAGCCAACTTTTTCACTCTTCTCTTTCACTTTCATCAAAGGGCTCTTTAGTGCTTCTTCACTTTCTGCCATATGGGTGGTGTCATCTGCATATCTGAGGTTATTGATATTTCTCCCGGCAATCTTAATTGCAGCTCATGCTTCTTCCAGCCCAGCTTTTCTCATGATGTACTCTGCATGTAAGTTAAATAAGCAGGGAGACAATTACAGCTTTGACGTACTCCTTTTCCTATTTGGAACCAGTCTGTTGTTCCATGTCCAGTTCTAACTGTTGCTTCCTGAACTGCATACAGATTTCTCAAGAGGCAGGTCAGATGGTCTGGTATTCTAAAGTATTGCAGTTTCAGCTTCAACATCAGTCCTCCCAATGAACACACAGGACTGATCTCCTTTAGGATGAACTGGTTGGATCTCCTTATAGTCCAAGGGACTCTCAAGAGTCTTCTCCAACAACACAGTTCAAAGGCATCAATTCTTTGGTGCTCAGCTTTCTTTATAGTCCAACTCTCACGTCCATACATGACCACAGGAAAAACCATAGCCTTGACTAGACAGACTTTTGTTGGCAAAGTAATGTCTCTGTTTTTTAATATGCTGTCTAGCTTGGTCATAACTTTCCTTCCAAGGAGTAAGTGTCTTTTAATTTCATGGCTGCAGTCACCATCTTCAGTGATTTTGGAGCCCCCCAAAATAAAGTCTGCCACTGTTTCCACTGTTTCCCCATCTATTTCCCATGAAGAGATGGGACCAGATGCCATGATCTTTATTTTTCTGAATGTTGAACTTTAAGCCAACTTTTTCACTCTTCTCTTTCACTTTCATCAAAGGGCTCTTTAGTGCTTCTTCACTTTCTGCCATATGGGTGGTGTCATCTGCATATCTGAGGTTATTGATATTTCTCCCGGCAATCTTAATTGCAGCTCATGCTTCTTCCAGCCCAGCTTTTCTCATGATGTACTCTGCATGTAAGTTAAATAAGCAGGGAGACAATTACAGCTTTGACGTACTCCTTTTCCTATTTGGAACCAGTCTGTTGTTCCATGTCCAGTTCTAACTGTTGCTTCCTGAACTGCATACAGATTTCTCAAGAGGCAGGTCAGATGGTCTGGTATTCTCATCTTTTGAAGAATTTCCTACAGTTTGTGGTGATCCACACAGTCAAAGACTTTGGCATAGTCAAAAAATCAGAAATAGATATTTTTCTGGAACTCTCTTGCTTTTTCAATGATCCAGTAGATGTTGGTAATTTGATCTCTGGTTCATGCCCTTTTCTAAAGCCATCTTGAACATTTGGAATTTCACGGTTCATGTACTGTTGAAGCCTGGCCTGGAGAATTTTGAGCATTACTTTACTAGTGTGTGAGATGAGTGCAATTGTGCAGTAGCTTGAGCATTCTTTGGCATTGCCTTTCTTTGGGATTGGAATGAAAACTGACCTTTTCCAGTCCTGTGGTCACTGCTGAGTTTTCCAAATTTGCTGGCATATTGAGTGCAGCACTCTCACAGCATCATCTTTTAGGATTTGAAATAGCTCAACTGGAATTCCATCACCTCCACTAGCTTTGTTTGTAGTGATGCTTCCTGAAGCCCACTTGACTTCACATTCCAGGATGTCTGGCTCTAGGTGAGTGATCACATCATCGTGACTATCTGGGTCAGAAAGGTCTCTTTTGTATAGTTCTTCTGTGTATTCTTGCCACCTCTTCTTATTACCTTATGCTTCCGTTAGGTCCATAACATTTTTGTCCTTTTCTGAGCCCATCTTTGCATGAAATGTTCCCTTGGTATCTCTAATTTTCTTGAAGAGATCTCTAGTCTTTCTCATTCTACTGTTTTCCTCTATTTCTTTGCCCTGATCACTGAAGAAGGCTTTCTTATCTCTCCTTGCTATTCTTTGGGACTCTGCATTCAAATGGGTATATCTTTCCTTTTCTCCTTTGCTTTTCTCTTCTCTTCTTTTTACAGCTATTATAAGGCCTCCTCAGACAGCCATTTTGCTTTTTTGCATTTCTTTTTCTTGGAGATGGTCTTGCTGCCTGTCTCCTGTACAATGTCACGAACCTCCATCCATAGTTCATCAGGTACTCTGTCTATCAGATCTAGTCCCTTAAATCTATTTCTCACTTCCACTGTATAGTCATTAGGAATTTGATTTAGGTCACTTGAATGGTCTAGTGGTTTTCCCTACTTTCTTCAATTTAAGTCTGAATTTGGCAATAAGGAGTTCATGATCTGAGCCACAGTCAGCTCCTGGTCTTGTTTTTGCTGACTGTATAGAGCTTCTCCATTTTTGGCTGCAAAGAATATAATCAATCTGATTTCGGTGTTGACCATCTGGTGATGTCCATGTGTAGAGTCTTCTCTTGTGTTGTTGGAAGAGGGTGTTTGCTATGACCAGTGCATTTTCTTGGCAAAACTCTATTAGTCTTTGCCCTGCTTCATTCCGCATTCCAAGGCCAAATTTGCCTGTTACTCCAGGTGTTTCTTGACTTCCTACTTTAGCATTCCAGTCCCCTATAATGAAAAGGACATCTTTTTTGGGTGTTAGTTCTAAAAGGTCTTGTAGGTCTTCATAAAACCGTTCAACTTCAGCTTCTTCAGCATTACTGGTTGGGGCATAGACTTGGATTACTGTGATATTGAATGGTTTGCCTTGGAAATGAACAGAGATCATTCTGTCATTTTTGAGATTGCATCTATCTACTGGATTTTGGACTCTTTTGTTGACCATGATGGCTACTCCATTTCTTCTAAGGGATTCTTGTCCACAGTAGTAGATATAATGGTCATCTGAGTTAAATTCACCCATTCCAGTCCATTTTAGTTTGTTGATTCCTAAAATGTAGACATTCACTCTTGCCATCTCCTGTTGACCACTTCCAATTTGCCTTGATTCATGGACCTATGAATTTGCCTTGATTGCATGAACCTATCCAGGTTCCTATGCAATATTGCTGTTTACAGCATCAGACCTTGCTTCTATCACCAGTCACATCCACAACTGGGTGTTGTTTTTGCTTTCACTCCATCTCTTCATTCTTTCTGGAGTCATTTCTCCACTGATCTCTAGTAGAAATTGGGCACCTACTGACCTGGGAAGTCATCTTTCAATGTCCTATCTTTTTGCTTTTTCATACTGTTCATGAATATTGAATATTATTCAGCCATAAAAAAAAAAGAAATCCTGCCAGTTTCAGCAACATGGAAGGACCTTGAGGATATTATGTTTAGTGAAATAAGTCAAAAACAAATAGAGTATGATCTCATTTATATGTAGAATTCATAGAGAAAATAATCAAAAACCAAACCTTCATAGATATAGAGAACACATCGGTGGTTGCCAGAGAAGGGGGAGGGGAAAATTGTGTTTGTGGAGAGTGTGCAAAATCAGGGAAGGTGGTCAAAATGTACAAACTTTGATTTATAAAATAAATAAATCCTGAGAATGTAATGCATACCATGTTAGCTATGGTCAATGATATTGCATTTTATGTTTACTAGGTGTTAAAAGAGTAGATATTAAAACTTCTCATAATAAGGGAAAAAAATTTGCAACTATGTGTGATGATGGATGTTAACTAGATTTATTATAGTGATCATTTCACAATATATACATATATTGACCTTATGTTGTGCACCTGAAACTAATATGCTAATTATATCTCAATAAAAAAGATTTATAGTATGTATATGAATGTTGTTGTTCAGTTGCTAAGTTGTATCCAATTCTTTGCAAACCCATGGACTGCAGCAAACCAGGCTCCTCTGTCCTCCATCATCTTCCAGAGTTTGCTCAAATGTATGTCCATTGAGTCAATGATGCCATCTAACCATCTCATCCTCTACTGTCCCCTTCTTCTCTGGCTTTCAATCGTTCCCAGCATCAAGGTCTTTTCTAATGAGTTGGCTCTTTGCATCAGGTGCCCAAAATATTGGAGCTTCAGCATCTGTCATTCCAGTGAATATTCAGGTTGATTTCCTTTAGAATTGACTGATTTGATCTCCTTGCTGTCCAAGGGACTCTCAAAAGTCTTCTCCAGCACCACAATTTGAAAGCACCAAGGTTTCAGCATTCAGCCTTTTTTATGAGCCTACTCTCACATCTTTACATGACTACTGGATTATGTATGTATATATGCATATGAATGTGGCTTCCCAGGTGGCTCAGTGGTAAAGAATCTGCCCGCCAAGCAGGATGCATGGGTTTGATCCCTGGATCAGGAAGATCACTTGGAGAAGGAAATGGCAACCCATTCCAGACTTCTAGCCTGGGAAATATCATGGACAAAAGAGCCTGGCAGGCTACAATCCATTGAGTTGCAAAAGTGTTGGACACAATTTAGCAACTAAAACACAACAACATGTATATGAATAAATATAAGATTGGGAAGCAAAACAAAAACCAGGAAAAAGAAAAATATACAAATTTGCTCAGTGTTTTAATCTGACTTGCCAATAGATTCCATTATTAATATATCTTACTAAAATTTTTAAAAAGAAAACCATACCAGAAGCCATTGAAACTGATCAGGATGCTTGCTCCTTATTCTGAATATTAGCTAATAAAATAAAATATTGAACACTTATTTTGCCTTATTCCTGGCTTTCCTGTATCTCAGAGTAGCCAAATTGCCCTAATAAGAAAATTCTGAGAATTAAATGTGCAATAGATCATAACATTAGAAAAATTATCGTTTTGTAACTCCTCAGATATGCAGATGACACCACCCTTATGGCAGAAAGCGAAGAACTAAAGAGCCTCTTGATGAAAGTGAAAGAGGAGAGTGAAAAAGCTTGCTTAAAACTCAACATTCAAAAAACTAAGATCAAGGCATCTGGGCCCATCACTTCAGGGCAAATGATGGGGAAACAATGGATACAGTGACAGACTTTATTTTCTTGGGCTCCAAAATCACTGCAGATGGTGACTGCAGCCATGAAATTAAAAGATGCTTGCTCCTTGAAAGAAAAACTATGATCAACTTAGCATATTAAAAAAATAGAGATATTACTTTGCCGACAAAGGTCCATGTAGTCAAAGCTATGGTTTTTCCAGTAGTCATGTATGGATGTGAGATTTTGGACCATAAAGAAAGCTGAGCACCAAAGAATTGATGCTTTTGAACTGCAATGTTGGAGAAGACTCTTGAGAGTCCCTTGGACTGCAAGGAGATCAAACAAGTCCATCCTGAAGGAAATCAGTCCTGAGTTTTCATTGGAAGGACTGATGCTGAAGCTGAAGCTCCAATACTTTGGCAAATGATGTGAAGAACTGCTTCATTTGAAAAGACCCTGATGCTGGGAAAGATTGAAATCAGGAGGAAAAGGGGACAACCAAGGATGAGATGGTTGGATGGCATCACTGACTTGATGGACATGAGTTTGAGCAAATTCCGGGAGTTGGTGATGGACAGGGAAGCCTGGCATGCTGCAGTCCATGGGGTCACAAAGAGTCGGACACGACTGAGTGACTGAACTGAACTGAACTGAATGTAGTATTTGAGTCAGGAAAACATTATCAGTGGATGAAAGCATTAGATGAAAGCGTTCATGAGGAATTTTAGGGTGGGGGCATCAGCCTGTCACCACCAGAACTCTATGATCAATCTTAGCATTGTAAAAGTGGGACAACCAGATGTTGTATGCTTCCTGCTGTGATATAATATGAAGCATTCAGCTCTACCTTTAAAACATACTTTTACCAAAAAAATTAAACAAGCATCTATTAAAACTTCCAGAGCTAACTTCCAATTAAATGTAATACATTAACTTAAGTGGCATGAACAAATGTAGTAAAATTATGATAGTTATTGAATCTGGCTACAAAGTACAGAGGGAGTAAATGATCTATTTTTTCTAATCTTGTGTATATTTGAAAATTTTATAATTGAAATCAACCATCATACAGAATCGGGATGTTATCTTACATTCCTATATATCGTAAACCCCCAAAATACAGCCCCTTAGTGGGTAAAAAGAGGCTACGCAGACCCTAAAACATTATGAGAGGGTTGATTTTTTACTATGATATTTATTGGAGTTGATCCCAGCTTCTTACAGTAAGAAATACATCTTTCTCTGAAACTTAAGAGGCCAAAGTAGATGATCAGAGACAATAACCCAGCTACAGTGGAAATAAATTAAACTAACAACAACTATTATCAGATAACTGTTACAGGTAACATGTTTTTAGTGCATTTTTTGTGCTAGGCACTGTGTTATGCATTTCACCTCCATTTCAATTATAACCATCACAACATAGTGAATGGTGGTGCAGTGGTAAAGAATCTACCTGCCAATGCAAGAGACACAGGAGACTTGAGTTCAATCTCTGAGTCAGGAAGATCCCCTGGAGTTCTTCTCTGGAAAATTCCATGGAGAGAGGAGCCTGGTGGGTTACAGTCCATGGGGTCACAGAGTCAGGCACGACTGAGCACAAGGCTAAGAGAGGTGTTAATTATTCTGATTAAGACCACAAAGCTAGAACACAGAATTCAAATCCAACAGTTACATCACAAAGATCATATTTTAAATTCTACACCAGGATCAGTATGTACTCATAACCATGACCCCATTCCCCACAACCCAATACTTTCCACAAACCACAGAGTTTATTGCAAGCATGTACCCATTTAATAAGTTCCTTTTCTGCCCAAAGCTAGAGTGAATTTCTTGCTAACTAAAAACATTAGCTAGTGGAGGTGATGGAATTCCAGTTGAGCTATTTCAAATCCTGAAAGGTGATGCTGTGAAAGTACTGCATTCAATAGGCCAGCAAATTTGGAAAACTCAGCAGTGGCCACAGGACTGGAAAAGGTCAGTTTTCATTCCAATTCCAAAGAAAGGCAATGCCAAAGAATGCTGCAACTACTGCACAATTGCACTCTTATCACACGCTAGTAAAGTAATTCTCAAAATTCTCCAGGCCAGGCTTCAACAGTATGTGAACCATGAACTTCCAGATGTTCAAGCTGGTTTTAGAAAAGGCAGAGGAATCAGAGATCAAATTGCCAACATTCGTTGGATCATTGAAAAAGCAAGAGAGTTCCAGAAAACATCTACTTCTGCTTTATTGAATATGCCAAAGCCTTTGACTGTGTGGACCACAACAAACTCTGGAAAATTCTGAAAGAGATGGGAATACCAGACCACCTGACCTGCTTCTTGAGAAACATGTATGCAGGTCAAGAAGCAACAGTTAGAGCTGGACATGCAACAAGAGACTGGTTCCAAATAGGAAAAGGAGTACATCAAGGCTGTTTATTGTCACCCTGCTTATTTAATTTATATGCAGAGTACATCATGAGAAATGCTGGACTGGATGAAGCACAAGCTGGAATCAAGACTGCCAAGAGAAATATCA
>SJYT01042886.1:282336-305400 GCA_006410635.1 Cephalophus harveyi | reverse complement strand
CTGTGGGGTCGCAAAGAGTTGGACACAACTGAGCAACTGAACTGAACTGAACTGAAAAACATTAGCTAATTTACCAAAAGAGATTTAATTAAGATCTTAATATTGAAGTATATACCAAAAGAAGTGTCAAATGGATGAGTGGATTAAGTCATAAGAAACAATATATCTAAAATGAAGAAAATGTAGGTAAACATCTATCTTTGATTAGAAAAATTCTTTGGCATTTTAAGTAAAAAAGTTTTGCATGAATAAAAGAGCCTTATAATTTAAATAATAAGTACATAAACAATAAGCTAAAGGAAATATTTGCAAAATTTATAGCACAATTGTACTATTTTACATATATAAAACATTTTACAGGTTAATAATAAAAACATCAATCAAAAAATGATAAAGGATATGAATAGAAAACTCACAAAAGAAAAAATATGAGCCAATATATGTATGAGAAACTATTTAAGCTCACTCATCAATGAGAAAAAGCCCACAAGTAATCCAGAATTCCCATTCATTTGCGCAATAAATACCATGTGCCTTCTGTGTGCTTTTTTAGATGACAATAACACATTACTGACCAAAGGTAAGTCATTGATATTGTTCTGCTATCATCTCAAACTTTCTCTAGGGTCGGCATTAATCCTCACAACAGCCAGGTGTATTTTTCACTCTCACTATTTTTCTCCTGCCTGAAATCTGGTAAGAAAATTGCATGATCAAGAAAGTACTCAAAATGCAGAGAATTAGAAATGAGCAATTATGCATAATAATCTACAAAGCAGATAAGCATATGGGAATAGTTATGTGAAATGTAGCAACGTAATGAGTAAGTGAACAATAGTCAGGAAGTGAAAAAATTAGTTATCCCCAAATATAAGTCAAAAAATAAGTCATTTTCTAGGGGAAAAAAATGAGACAGACATGCTATTTTAATTTATGACTTGCTTACTCGGACTTCAAAATTATTCAGAGGAAATTGTGGTATGTGACAAACGTTCAAATATTCCCCACAGTCCTACAAACTTTGCACTTGACCCCACTTATCTTCTCTGCAATGGTGATTTATGCTGGAAATAAAAGTATGCCTTGATTGTTGGTTTTCATTTTTAAAACTGCAAATTTATGTTTAGCTTGGTGTGGTCAGTCAACCACTTAGGAAGGGCCAATTTAACCCTCATGGTTATGATACATTATTGAAGGAAATACTCAGAAAGCTATAGGTTGTTGGTGATACATTTCATTGTATGACTTTACTCAGCTATTCCTGAGGTTCATGGGCCATGGGAAAGCTGTTCACTCCAGGGTATCAATTACATGCTTTCAATTTATCCAGTCGTTTGTGGTTTTTCTGAGTTTCGTCTTTTAAAAGTAATAGTTAGATGATGAGAGTAATTAAAATATGTTGAATTACGGAGTGTTAAATTTTAGTTTAGCAATCATGTAGTACAAAACTCTACCAGTTGTAACCATTGTCTCTTTCTCCCTTGATCCTGACTTAATATCAGTTCAACCTGGATATGTGGTTATCATCACCACCTTCAGTAAGAAGCCTAAGCAAACTTGGTACATAACAACAAAGGTTGCATGGTGTATTCCCTTTGGTCTCCTCAAAGAGAAAAATGTCAACATATTTTTGAATTTGATAAAGTCCATTAATCTAAAACCAGCCAAATTTCCACTTGAAATGAATACCACTTTTAAGAACATTTTAAGACTTCAAAATATATAAATGACACATTCAGAAGGATATGATATTAATTTTCTATTACTAGGTAAAATGTTATCACAGATTCGGTGATTTAAAATATCCAAGTATTATCTCACAATTCCATAGGTCAGAAGTCCAGACAGACTCAAATAGGATCTCTGCTTATGGTATCCCAAAACCAAAATCATGATGTCAGTTTAGCTAGGGAAAAAGTCTTTTCCCAAGTTTATTAGGTTGCAGTAATAAAGATCCACAGACTAAATGTCTTTAAACAAGAGAAATTAATTTTCTCACAGTTCTGGGAGCCAGTAGTCCAAGATTTGCTGTCAGGAGGGGTGGTTTCTTTGGAGGCTTGTCTGTTTCACTTCCAGTTGGCCATATTTTCTCTCTCTTCATTTGATCTTCCTTCCGTGCATGTTTGTGTGCTAATTTCCTCTTGTTACAAGAACACTGTATCAGATTAGGACCCACCTTAAGGACCTCATTCCAATTAAGTCACATCTTTAAAGACCCTATCTCTAAATATGTCACATTCTGAGGCACTGAGGGTTAGGACTTCAGCATATAATATTATGCGACACTAATTAGCCTATAACAAAGCTCAGTCTATTGCTGATAGAGTTCAGTTCTTTGCAGTTGTAGGTCTGAAGACCCAATTTTTTTTAATGGCTGTCAATACGAGACCACTCATGGTTCTAGAAGTTACCCTTGTTCCTTTTCACCTGATTCCCTTAGTCCTGAAGACAGCCTTGGGTCCTTGAGTATTTATACTTCGAGTCTCCCTGACTTTCCGTTTTGCTATCAGCTGGAGAAAATGCTCTGCCTTTTAAGGGTTCATGTGATTATATTATGTCCAGAAATTTCCCTATCTTTAGGTCACCTGTGCTGTATAATATAACATAACTGTGAGAGTGGCAACTCTACTCACAGGTTCCAGAGATGAGTGGGGGCATCTTTGGCAGGCCATTTAGAAATTCTGCTTAGCACAAATATTTAAGTTATGTCCTCATCAAGTGCGTCATTTTAGCATGGCAAGAACTGAATATATAATGAAAGACATGCATTGCCCTAGAAGAAGGTGGATTTGAGGAAGGTCTCCTGTATGAGTCCCATCATCTTCAAGTTAGCAGAAGGAAAAACAAGCTCTGTATTCTGTACTCTACATAGAGTTTTACCAATGCTCTAAGCTATTCCATAACATCTAAGTTTTAAATTTGGAACAGCAACACAGCCACCAACTAAACTTAGAGACAAGAATGTAACAGGAAATAACTTGTTTAAAGATGATTTTTTTAAAGATATTCAATAAATACCAAATTGCATTTTCCCAATTGTCTGAATTACTCCCTGTTACTTGTTTAAGAAGTTACACAAGAATAAACTTTCCTGCATACTGAGTGAGCCCATGTGTATAGTCAGTCCAGTTCAGTCGCTCAGTCATGTCCAACTCTGAGACCCCATGAACTTGCTTGGAAAATCCCATGGACGGAGGAGCCTGGTAGGCTGCAGTCCATGGGGTCACTAAGAGTCAGACACGACTGAGCGACTTCACTTTCATTTTTCACTTTCATGCATTGGAGAAGGAAATGGCAACCCACTCCAGTATTCTTGCCTGGAGAATCCCAGGGACAGGGGAGCCTGGTGGGCTGCTGTCTATGGGGTCACACAGAGTCAGACACAACTGAAGTGACTTAGCAGCAGAACTGCAGCACACCAGGCCTCCCAGTCCATCACCAACTCCCAGAGTCCACCCAAACCCATGTCCATTGAGTCGGTGATGCCATCCAACCATCTCATCCTCTGTCGTCCCCTTCTCCTGCTCTCAATCTTTCCCAGCATCAGAGTCTTTTCAAATGAGTCAGCTCTCTGCATCAGTGTGTATAGAACATTTGATAAAAAGCTAATCACCTGGGCTTTAAACAATTAACATGCTAATGGAAGAGGGTGATTGGTGGTGGGCTTATCAAGGAGGAATGAATAGCATACATTCTGACATGCCTCAGTGCATTTCAGTGTGTTGATACTTAATAGGATTTCCCATAACCCCCATTGTTTCTCTTTGAATTCTCATTCATGCTATCAAATCCTGTTCAACTGCCAAGCTTTGCTGAAGCTCTTCCTCATCACTAGGGCTTTCCTGGCGGCTCAGCTGGTAAAGAACCTGCCTGCAATGCAGGAGACTCGAGTTTGATCCCTGGGTCAAGATCCCCTGGAGAAGGAAGTAGCAACCCACACCAGTATTCTTTCCTGGAGAAGTCCATGGACAGAGGAGCCTGGGTGGTTATGGTCCATAGGGTCTCAAAGAGTCAGACATGACTTAGTGACAGACTAAATCACTTTCAACCTCCTTCCTACAGTGAATTTAATTATTTTCTAATTAATACCACTTTGTGTATCCTTGTGATTCTTCAGCATGTAAATCATACTTTTAATCATATGTTTTTATGTTCTTTTTGTGATCCACAATCCAACAGTATTGGTATCAATTGGGAACTGTTTAAATTTGGGGTTATCGACTCAGAGCTGCTGAATCAGTAACTCTGTGTGAGGAGGGGAGAGGTTAAGCAAGATCTCTAGGTGATTCTGATATTATGTGAGAACCTACTGTCCTCAGGACTTGCCTTACTCCTATCCCAAAGTAGATAATAAAAATCTTCACTGAGCCAAACTTCAGATTCTAAGCCTTTAATTCAGTACAAACATCACTAGTCTTCTGGATGACTTCCCCAGAGAAAATTCTCAAATGTTTTAAAAAGAAAAAGACAGACTAAAAGACAATTATTGACCCTGAAAGTATTTATTTTGGCAATGAAACTAGTAAAAAGAATATACATATGTAAAACTGTGAAGAACTTTTCCAAATAAGCTTTATAAGAATGTTTACAGAGTATGTCCAAAAACATGAAGCCAATGCCATAACTTAGTGCCGATTTATTTTTCCCTTCAAAAACATTATGTCTAACCATAAATTTAAGCTATGTGAAGGTCATGAAGTTGTTGGCAGGGATAGTCTCTCATTGAAACATAGCTTTTGTTGTTGTAGTTGTTGTTTTGAGTTTCTCTTTACCACAAGAAATTAGTGCTGGGCTATGAATCTCAGGCATCTTGGGAATTAATAAATGCTGTCTCTGGCTTTTTATCTCCAAATAGCATCTTCTTCTATTAGGAAATAATACTATTAAATGAAAGAAATTAATTCTCTTCTGGTTGAAATAATCATTGTTTGGATATTTGACTTTATGTTCTTTCAGAGGAATTAGAAGCAATCAAAACTAGAACCCGGAATGAACCAACTAAGCAAAATAGAAACAGTCACAGATACAGAGAACAAACATGTGATTGCCAAAGGTTGTGGGGGTAGGGATAGGGGAGTAGGTGAGGGAGATTAAGAGGTACAACTTCAGTTACAAAACAAATGAATTGTAGAGATGAAATGTACAGTGAGGGGAACACAGTCAGTAAGAATGTACTGTCTTTATATTGGGGCTTCCCTTGTGGCTCAGATAGTAAATAATAAGCCTGGAATGCAGGAGACCTGGGTTCTATCCCTGCAACAGGAAAATCCCCTGGAGAACAGCATGGATACCATTCAGTATTCTTGCCTGGGGAACTCCACGGGCAGAGGAGCGTGGTAGGATACAGTCCACAGGGTAGCAAAGAGTTGGACACAAGTAAGACAACTAACTCTGACTGACTGACCGATGTCTATATGGGGGCAGAGGTAACTGGACTTAGCATGGTGATCATTTTGAAATGCCCATAGATATAGAATCATTATGTTGTGCACCAGGAACTACATAGCATTGTAGGACAATTAAACTTCAAAAAATAAACAAACTCCTAGAAAAGAGATAGATTTAAGATTCCCAGAGGCGGTGACAGGTAGGGAGGTGATACGCTGAAGGCAGTCAAAAGTTACAAGCTTCCAGTTATAAGACAAATAAGTATTAATATTAGGGATATAAAGCATAACATGATTAATTAGCATTGCAGTATGCAATATACAAAAGTTGTTAAGAGAGTAAATCCTAAGAGTTTTCATCACAAGGAAAAATATTTTTTTATTTTTCTTTTCTTTTATATTTATACTGGATGTCACTAAACCTATGTGGTAATCTTTTCATGATGTACATTAGTAGAATTATTATTCTGTATACCTTAAACTTAAACAGTGTTGTATGTCAATTATATCTCAATAAAACTGGGAGAAAAAAACACTTGAACAAATTTCAATAACAGCAAAAAAAATTTTTTTAATAAAATTTTTTATTTTATTTTTATTAAAATAAAAAAATTTAACTAAAAAAATTTTAATAGAGTCTGAAAGAAGCAAATGTTTTCAATTTAACCCTGGGTACTACATCAATCAAATAACAATAAATAAGGAAATTATTTGACTAAGTAGTGACCTATTAATAGTATTCTTGAACACTGCTTCTGGCACTTTCTTTTGCTTAAGACTAATAGATATATCCAGAATAATCTGAGCAGTTCATTACTGATAACATTCATGTGGTATAAGTCAATATTTTTAATATTCCTCCCTGTGAAAGGGAATAACAGAGCAGGAGGAGAAAGATCTTTCATATCTATGATGAGCCTGTTCCCTAGATATTACACCCACCAGCACCAACCAATCCATCAACACTACTCTTTTTTTTTTTTTTTTTAATCTTTTGGCCGTGCAGAACAGCAATGTGGGAACTTAGTTCCCCAGCCAGGGATTTAACCCATGCCCCCAGCAATGGAAGCACAGAATCTTAACCACTGGACTGCCAGGGAAGTCCCTTCTTTCCCTTTTTGAAAAGAATTATTCTGTATTCACTGAAAGTTAAAGATCAGCACAGAAGAGCCTGAGGTTGAAATAAATTTTCTGAGCTGACAGGAGGGATGTATAGAGCCTCCACATTCTCTTTCCTCTGTCCTTCTGCTTATCAACCAAAAAAAAAAAAAAGAGGTTATGCAAATTTTAGCTACAGAGAAGTAGTACAGGAATTTCAATAAGGGCAGAGCTACAGACTAATAAATCTTTGTCTAAAGCATTCAAGTCCTTTGAAGAGGATCTAAGAAACAAAATTTTATCCTCTGCACTCAAAGGAACAAGATTCCAGAAACTTTTGCAATGCCAACTGTAGGGTAAATGTTTGTGTACCCCCAGAATTCATATTTTGAAATCCTAATGCCTAATGTGATGCTATCAGGAGATGGGTCCTTTGGCAGGTGCTGTGGTCATGAGGGTAGAGCCCTCATGAGTGGGACTAGTGCTGATACAAAAGAGGCCCTCTGGTGGCTCAGTTGATAAAGAATCTGCCCACAATGCAGGAGACCTAGGTTCGCTCCCTGGGTTAGGAAGATCCCTTGGAGAAGGAAATGACAACCCACTCAATATTCTTGCCTAGAAAATCTCATGGACTGAGGAGCCTGGCAGGTTACAGTCCATAGGGTCACAAACAATCAAATATAACTGAGTGTCTGAGCATAAAAGAGACTCCACGAGCTCCCTAGCTCCTTCCACCACATGAGGACAGGATTAGAAGTTATCAGCTTATGAACCATCTAGAAGAAGGCTCTCATCAAAACATGACTATGCAGGACCATCTCAGACTTTGCAGATTCCAAAACTGTAAAAAATAAATTTGTTTTTTTATAAGCCACCCAATATGTGGCATTTTGTTATAGAAGCCCAAATGGACTAAGACATTGACTATATATCTGCTACATATAGATAAAAACTCAAAGGTCTCTGTTTATTCAAATTGCTAAAGTCCCTGAATAGCCTACTGTGAACATCAAGGTTCATGTCAGATAATTTAACAGAAAGATTTGAAAGGTGTTTGAAAGAGCTGAATAACCAAAGGTGGGTGCTTGGGGCAATCTAGTAATGAGTAACAGAATCTTTAATAACTTCTAGGTCTAAATTGACTAAAAGAGGACGAGATGAGGGGACCAACCTCAAAAGCCAAACTGTGAGGCAAGAGCTGAAATACCAGCTGAACAATGATGGAAGGCCAGTCCTGCAGAACCTATAATCATGATGAGACACAACCACTGTCAGATAAGACTTTCCAATTCAAGCAAATGAAAGGCATCTTGTCCCCTGGTCTCTCACCAAGATCTTCCATTGGCCAAACCTAGCCAGAAAGCATTTTCAAGATAGTTCAAAAAAATAGACTGGGAGAGGAGTTGGGAAATGGATCTGAGAGCAAATAAGCCACTCTGAGTAGCTCATTATTGATAATGTTCTCATGGTATAAATCATCTCACCTTACTATCACAGTTTTTGTTTTTAATGCTTTTGGGGACAATAAAACGCAATGAGACATAGAGAGCTGTGTCAACATTTGAAGATTAATGGATGAATAGTGACAGTCCTNGAGTAGCTCATTATTGATAATGTTCTCATGGTATAAATCATCTCACCTTACTATCACAGTTTTTGTTTTTAATGCTTTTGGGGACAATAAAACGCAATGAGACATACAGAGCTGTGTCAACATTTGAAGATTAATGGATGAATAGTGACAGTCCTTCTAAATGAATTATTCCTAATTTAGAAACAAAAACTGTTTTAAAGCTCCTTCCAGAGTGCAGCCATGAGAACATGTACACTAGTACTTTTTATTCATATACCATTATAAGTGTATCCCATATGTTATAGCAATTATGCTTTCCTGAAATGAAATACTTGCATCCCATGAGTGCCTCTGAGAATGGGTTCACTAATGCATAAGGTACTAACTTCATAAAACTCATGTGGAAACACATGGTATTAAACGAGGTTGTACATAACTTGAAAAATGTAGAAGATTGATGAGGATTTACATAAGGTCAACTTAAAAAAAAACAATTAGGATAATAATTAAAATATATCTATTTAAAATATGTTGAATATTAAGTCAAGCATTAACTTAGTCATCATTTCTTACAAATCTCCACCCCCTCCTACCATTGGCTATTCCTCCTCCAAATCCTGACTTACTTCAATGCAGCTTGGACTGCATGTCTCTCACTCAGAGAATTAGATGCTTGTGAGGCTACACAGTAAGGTAAAATTAGGTATCATTTGTTGAGTACTTACCAGAATGATGTCTGTTCATTTCCAAGGCAAACTATTCAATATCATGGTAATCCAAGCCTATGCCCCAACCAGTAATGCTGAAGAAGCTGAAGCTGAACGGTTCTATGAAGACCTACAAGACCTTTTAGAACTAACACCCAAAAAGGATGTCCTTTTCATTATAGGGGACTGGAACGCCAAAGTAAGAAGTCAAGAAACACCTGGAGTAACAGGCAAATTTGGCCGTGGAGTACGGAATGAAGCAGGGCAAAGGCTAATAGAGTTTTGCCAAGAGAATGCACTGGTCATAGCAAACACCCTCTTCCAACAACACAAGGGAAGACTCTACACATGGACATCACCAGATGGTCAACACCAAAATCAGACTGATTATATTCTTTGCAGCCAAAGATAGAGAAGCTCTATACAGTCAGCAAAAACAAGACCGGGAGCTGACTGTGGCTCAGATCAAGAACTCCTTATTGCCAAATTCAGACTTAAATTGAAGAAAGTAGGGAAACCCACTAGACCATTCAGGTATGACCTAAATCAAATCCCATATGATTATACAGTGGAAGTGAGAAAAAGATTTAAGGGACTAGATCTGATAGATAGAGTGCCTGATGAACTATGGATGGAGGTTCATGACATTGTTAAGGAGACAGGGATCAAGACCATCCCCATGGAAAAGAAATGCAAAAAAGCAAAATGGCTGTCTGGGGAGGACTTACAAATAGCTGTGAAAAGAAGAGAAGAGAAAAGCAAAGGAGAAAAGGAAAGATATAAGCATCTGAATGCAGAGTTCCAAAGAATAGCAAGGAGAGATAAGAAAGCCGTCTTCAGCAATCAATGCAAAGAAATAGAGGAAAACAGCAGAACAGGAAAGACTAGAGATCTCTTCAAGAAAATTAGAAATACCAAGGGAACATCTCATGTAGAGATGGGCTCGATAAAGGACAGAAATGGTATGGACCTAACAGAAGCAGAAGATATCAAGAAGAGGTGGCAAGAATACACAGAAGAACTGTACAAAAAGGATCTTCACAACCCAGATAATCATGATGGTGTGATCACTCACCTAGAGCCAGACATCCTGGAATGTGAAGTCAAGTGGGCCTTAGAAAGCATCACTACGAACAAAGCTAGTGGACGAGATGGAATTCCAGTTGAGCTATTTCACCTAAAAGATGATGGTATGAAAGTGCCGTACTCAATATGCCTGCAAATTTGGAAAACTCAGCAGTGGCCACAGGACTGGAAAAGGTCAGTTTTCATTCTAATCCCAAAGAAAGGTAATGCCAAAGAAGGCTCAGACTACTGCACAACTGCACTCATCTCACACACTAGTAAAGTAATGCTCAAAATTCTCCAGGCCAGGCTTCAACAGTACATGAACCATGAAATTCCAGATGTACAAGATGGTTTTAGAAAAGGGGATGAACCAGAGATCAAATTATCTGCTGGGTCACTGAAAAAGCAAGAAAGTTCCAGAAAAACATCTATTTCTCCTTTATTGACTATGTCAAAGCCCTTGCCTGTGTGGATCACAATAAACTGTGGAAAATTCTGAAAGAGATGGGTATAGCAGACCACCTAACCTGCCTCTTGAGAAACCTGTATGCAGGTCAGGAAGCAACAGTTAGAACTGGACATGGAACAACAGACTGGTTCCAAATAGGAAAAGGAGTACGTCAAGGCTGTATATTGCCACCCTGCTTATTTAACTTCTGTGGAGAGTACATCATGAGAAATGCTGGGCTGGATGAAGCACAAGCTGGAATCAAGACTGCTGGGAGAAATAACAATCACCTCAGATATGCAGATGACACCACCCTTATGGCAAAAAGTGAAGAGGAACTAAAAAGCCTCTTGATGAAAGTGAAAGAGGAGAGTGAAAAAGTTGGCTTAAAGTTCAACATTCAGAAAACTAAGATCATGGGATCCAGTCCCATCACTTCATGGGAAATAGATGGGGAAATAGTGGAAACAGTGTCAGACTTTATTTTGGGGGGCTCCAAAATCACTGCAGATGGTGACTGCAGCCATGAAATTAAAAGACACTTACTCCTTGGAAGGAAAGTTATGACCAACCTAGATAGCATATTCAAAAGCAGAGACATTTCTTTGCCAACAAAGGTCCATCTAGTCAAGGCTATGGTTTTTCCTGTGGTCATGTATGGATGTGAGAGTTGGACTGTGAAGAAAGATGAGCGCCAAAGAATTGATGCTTTTGAACTGTGGTGTTGGAGAAGACTCTTGAGAGTCCCTTGGACTGCAAGGAGATCCAACCAGTCCATTCTGAAGGAGATCAGCCCTGGGATTTCTTTGGAAGGACTGATGCTAAAGCTGAAACTTCAAAACTTTGTCCACCTCATGCAAAGAGTTGACTCAGTAGAAAAGACCGTGATGCTGGGAGGGATTGGGGGCAGGAGGAGAAAGGGATGACAGAGAATGAGATGGCTGGTTGATCGCCGAAGAATTGATGCTTTTGAACTGTGGTGTTGGAGAAGACTCTTGAGAGTCCCTTGGACTGCAAGGAGATCCAACCAGTCCATTCTGAAGGAGATCAGCCCTGGGATTTCTTTGGAAGGACTGATGCTAAAGCTGAAACTTCAAAACTTTGTCCACCTCATGCAAAGAGTTGACTCAGTAGAAAAGACCGTAATGCTGGGAGGGATTGGGGGCAGGAGGAGAAAGGGATGACAGAGAATGAGATGGCTGGATGGCATCACCGACTCTATGGACATGAGTTTGGGTGAACTCTGGGAGTTGGTGATGGAAGTGGAGGCCTGGCGTGCTGTGATTCATAGGGTTGCAAAGAGTTGGACAGGACTGAGTGACTGAACTGAACTGAACTGAACTACCACCTGCAGGTATTATGCTAAATGGATTACATACTGTATCAGCGTCGGGTGCTCAGTCATGTTGTGTCTGACTCTGGGGCACCATGGACTATAGCCTGCCAGGCTCCTCTGTCCATGGAATTCTCCAGGCAAGAATACTTAGTGGATTGCCATTTCCCACTCCAGGGGATCTTCCCGATCCAGGGATTCAACCTCTGTCTCTTGCGTCTCCTGCATCAGCAGGCAGATTCTTTACTAGTGCCACCTGAGAAACATCTCAGTTAGTCTTCCACAAAACTCTATGATTCAGTTACAAAATAAATGTCACAGGTATGAAGCATACTATGTGGAAATATAGTTAATAATGTCATATCATTTTAGGTGATAGATGACAACTAGAAGTAACATGATGATCATTTTGAAATATACAGAAATATCAAATCAATACATTGTATACCAGAAACTCACAGTGTTACAGGTCAGTTATACTATAAAAACAAACAAAAAATCATAGAAAAAGAAGGCAGGTTTTGTGGTTACCTGGGGTGCTGTTAAGTGAGTGGATGGTATGAAAATAGTTAAAGGGTACAAACTTTCAATTAAAAGATAAGCAAATACTGGGGATATAATGAACAGCATGATTAATATAATTAACACTTGTATGTTATATACATACAAAAAAATGGTTTAGAGTAAATCCTGAGTTCTCATTACAAGGAAAATTTTTTTTTCCTATTTCTTTATTGTTATATGTATATGAGATGATTGATGTTTACTAAAAACTCCTTTTGGGAATCATTTCATGATGTGTGTAAGCCAGATTCTTACAATGCACACCTTAAACTTACACAGTGCTGTATGTACACTATAGCCCAATAAAACTGGAAGAAGAAAAAAAAGACCCTGAAATGACTATTGTCAGCACCCTCATTTTACAGATGAAGACACCAAAACACAGAGAGATTAAGGAATTTGCCACTGGTTACACAGCAGATTACCTGAGAAGATTTTTTTAGTCTGGTACAGTGTGTGCCTTTGCCACTAAAATACAATATTTCTCTTAGACAAAAGAAGAGCAAAAGTTAATGCTGAAGGTAAAGTAAATAAAAATGATAATGCCCCAATATGAGTAAAATAAGTGCTACAAGGAAAGGTAGTTAAAGTGTTAAAGGGGTAGGCGCAGGAGAGGTCTGTCCAGGTCAGCTGGTCCATCGAAAGTTCATTCAGGCCCTACTAAGTTCACTGTGCCAGGTTCTAGGCACATGAAGATGAAGTTCCCATGGTGTCTGCCTACAAGGGCACACAAGCTAATAGAAAAAAAGGATCTGTGTATATACTGCTTACAAAAGGATGCATTATACAAATCATATATATGCGTGAACTGAACTGAAGTCACTCCAGTCATGTCTGACTCTTTGCAACTCATGGACTATAGCCTGCCAAGCTCCTATGTCCTTGGAACTCCCCAGGCAAGAATACTGGAGTGGGCTGCCGTGCCCTCCTCCGGGGAATCTTCCCAACCCAGGGTCAAACCCGTGTCTCATATGTCTGCTGCATTGGGCAGGTGAATTCTTGAGCACCAACTGGGAAGAAATTTTATATTTATATACAAATTCTATGTAAATATAAAATGTGCAAAGTGTAAAGGTAGGCGCCATCATTTTATTTTTTAAAGAAATCTTTTTTTAAGTCTTTATAGAATTTGTTACAATATTGCTTCTGCTATTTATGTTCTGTTGTTTGTTTGTTTGTTTTGGCAGACTGGCACATGGAATCTTAGCTCTCCCACCGAGTATCAAACCCATACCCACTGAATTAGAAGGTGAAGTCTTAACCACTGGACAACAAGGAAAGTCTCACTATCATTTTAAAATTAAGATTACAAAAAATTTTACTAATCAGTTCCTAAGAAAATTCCCAAGAATTACAAATTCTAATTCATAACATGCTTTCTAGATAGATGTTTTTATTCCCCCATTACCCAACACCATGCATTCCTTTGCAAAATTAGTCACTTTTAGGACTCAATGGACCTTGAGAGGTCATCTCCATTTCCTGCAAGCCTATCCCATCTCTGTCTTAACATACCAGACAGATGAGAAAATACTACTTCTGTAGGCAGCCAGAGGAAGAGATTTCACAATCTCATTTAGTAGTCCATTCCAAAGTTATGCAGTCTATTGGGTCACCCAGCTTTCCCTCCCATATTGTCTTAAGGGCCAGTATTGTGTTCTTTCTAGAAAAGAAAAGTCTAGGCTCCTGACATGATAGATAGAAAGATAATATGTTTATATGTTTGCACATATATTTATATGTTTATATATAAACATAAACACATATATATTATGAAAGCTGAAATATCATCAGCAACTTCTAAGTTTTGCTCAAAACCCTCAATTTCTAGATATCCTAATCACTTTCTGCCATTTGTCTTTACTTGCAGAACACAAATTAATGGCCTTAAACCAATGAATTAAAAAACAAAATGAAACAAAACTGGTATNATATGTTTGCACATATATTTATATGTTTATATATAAACATAAACACATATATATTATGAAAGTTGATATATCATCAGCAACTTCTAAGTTTTGCTCAAAACCCTCAATTTCTAGATATCCTAATCACTTTCTGCCATTTGTCTTTACTTGCAGAACACAAATTAATGGCCTTAAACCAATGAATTAAAAAACAAAATGAAACAAAACTGGTATCTACAAAATTTTGGGACTTAATGAGACAACTTCACATTGAGCATTCCATCAAATTCCTACAACTTAATGTGAAAAAAATGTAAAAATATATCTTTTCTGGAGGATGTCTTTCTATTCTATGGAGGATATTTTTCTCCATGGAATAATTCTAATAATTTAGTTTTATGAATAAGATTATTTTTACACAACAATTTCATCTTCCCTAAATCCAGAAATGAGATTTGCGCTTCAGTAAGAAAGTTATATATTGAGACACTTGTCATAAGGAATGAAATTTAATCTTCTCTACTACTCAGTTGAGAAATTCTTCCCAGAGCCCATTTTTCCAGGTAAACACCTGACAAAAACATACTTTCTTCTTTCTTCCATCAGAGACTGTCTTTCTGCTGTTTGAGACAAAAATAAACCCACCACTCTTTAGCTGGTTCTTGAAGAGGATCTTAAATGATGTGTAACACAATTTACTTCTTAATGGTTTACATAATCTCAAAATGTGTGTTATTTCTTCCCAGAGCCCATTTTTCCAGGTAAACACCTGACAAAAACATACTTTCTTCTTTCTTCCATCAGAGACTGTCTTTCTGCTGTTTGAGACAAAAATAAACCCACCACTCTTTAGCTGGTTCTTGAAGAGGATCTTAAATGATGTGTAACACAATTTACTTCTTAATGGTTTACATAATCTCAAAATGTGTGTTATCATGCTTAAAATTTTTAAATAAATTCAGGCTCTTTCCAACAGATCACAAATCCAATTTGCTTAATTAATTTGAACATAAAATATGACTTTGGAAATTAGATTTTTGGCAGATATGTTCTATAACTTGAATGAGCTAAATTTGCAGCTTCAATATTTTAAGAAAAAATATACTTAAGGCAATATTAAAAGGTTAAAAATATATAAAAATGCTAAACTGACAAAGATTAAAAAATAACCATTCCAAATTTCCCACGTTTTTTAGTATATTGAATTAAACAAGGAGTTTCTAAGTTAAAAAGTTCTGTCATCCTGTTCATTAGAAGTGAGTCACTAGAACTAGCCTGATCTTGAAAGGAAGGGACCACAGAAAGGTATAAATGCCAGGAGATGGGGTCCGTGGGAACATTCAGTGGTTGCCTACCACAGATTGGTTTCTGTTGCCTTTAACAGAAAGAGTTCTAATTGAGTTTTCTGTGAAGTTTTGATGATATTAAGTTAGCGTTATGAGCACTGAAATGCAGGGATACCAGAATTCTAACAGAGCTACCCCTTTCCTGAGGTTCCAAATGGAATTTTATGCATGAGGGACAGCAACAACAACAAAAAGGCAACACAAGCCCTTTTTTCTTAGCTGGGCTTGAGCTGAAACCCATACATATGCATACACAAAATTAAGTTTAAGCCTGTGGTTTTGGCTCATAATCACTCCTAATTCAAAACTCTAGCATTACTAAAGACTGGCCACATAGAAAGAAAGGAAACTAAAGAAATGAAAGTGCCTGAGAATGAACATGAGAGTGCCCAAATGTATCCATGCCTAAATCCAGAAAGCAAAGGAAGAAATGAGTCCTATGAATAGAGTTTTAAGAGGACATCTGAAAGACAAAGCCCAATGTGAACTAAAGCCAAATATGTAAATATGATAATATGCCTGCTCATTGGCCTTGATGGAGGCAAAACAGAAACTTCTTCTTGTCGACTTCAGATCATGTATACACCATTATCAATTTCATAATAATGAAATATAGCAACTCACTTATCCAGATGTCATTAACCCAGCAAATTGAAGTCATTGAAACTCAGCTAAATGTCAGAAAGAGAATTACTACAAAATAGCTTCAGTTAATACATTAGGTCCTTGTCCTTTTCTTTGGAAGGAATGATGCTAAAGCTGAAGCTCCACTACTTTGGCCACCTCATGCGAAGAGTTGACTCATTGGAAAAGACTCTGATGCTGGGAGGGATTGGGGACAGGAGGAGAAGGGGACGACAGAGGATGAGATGGCTGGATGGCATCACGGACTCGATGGACGTGAGTCTGAGTGAACTCCGGGAGTTGGTGATGGACAGGGAGGCCTGGTGTGCTGTGATTCATGGGGTCGCAAAGAGTTGGACACGACTGAGCGACTGAACTGAACTGAACTGAAGGAAAGATTGCTAGGCTCATATTTAAATTTATTTATTCTAAGTGCACAGAAGTTTAGAAAATAATAAGATGGTAGGGAGCAAGAATATACTTTCACATTACTCATAAGAAAGAAGAGATAGAAGATTAACAATCCACAATACAAACAAGAAATTTAATACAAGAAATACCCCAGCCATCCCTGAGGTTAGCACCCTAGTTTGTTATGGAATAAGAGTTGATATTCTCATAAATATATATTTATTGAACACCTATCCACAGTCCTAGGCACTGTGTATATGCCAGAGACTAAAACACATTCCTACCCTGGAACTTGGATTCTACCAGGGAGAGACATTAAAAAAAAGGAAGTTTATATAACAGGGAGTGCTAACTATGGGTATTCACAAGAGAGTTCAATAAATAACATCTCTCTGCTCTGATTCCAAGCAAACTGAAAAATAAGACTAAAGTGAAAGACAGTTGAATAGATCGAGTGTTACCTTTATTACTGACAAAGGTTTGGTTGAGGGATGTGCCTGACAAGTATGTTAACCAGTAATTCTGAACCCACCACTTGGACAGAGTTTCCCACCCAGTCACAGGCAATCCTAGACAAGGAAGACCTCTTATGAGGAACAGCCTGGGCTAAGACTTCTGGCATGTAGAACCAGGAGGACACCGACCACTCAGGAGAGAGATGGAAGAACTGAACACCAGTGTGCACAATGTGTTCTTCCCAAACATTTAAATTAGATAAGTCAGTTTCTCATCCTTAGATGCACACTGAAAAAAGGATTAAGGAGATACCATTAGTATTACACCTATCTAACTCCCTCCACATGGAAGCCTTGAAGAAGTACTTCTGCCCTCTTCAAGATTCACCAACCTTTCGATTTTTTAATCCATTGGGCTTAACTGTTAAGCTTATGACTAAACATGGGTTTTGCTACCCATCTCAGAGGAGAAGAAAGCAATTTATTAGAATAATCCTGCTGTTGTCTTCTTGAAGCAACTGCTCTAATACCCTAACTTCTTTAGGGAGTATATTCTTGGGAGGTTTAGAATTTGCTCCCAAAAAACCCTAAAATATTTTTTGTAGTTAAAATTGATTCCCTTAGATTAGTTCAGAAAGTCCTTGGGTGCCCAGGAAGGTGGATAGGTAAATATATTTGAGGTAAAGATATCTTGCCCATAAATATATTCCATTAAATTGTTAATCAACTATACTCCAATATAAAATTAAAAGCTTTTTCTTAAAAAAAAAAAAAAAAAAGAACACCACCAAGAGATAGCTACTGGCACCCTAAATTATTTAAACTAACTCCAAGGTCACTCATATGGTTCCAACCATTGGATAAAGAGGACGGGTTGACACTATTTTGTACAACAGGATTTTTCGCATGGTCTCTAAGACATCATTTTTATTTGTTAAATTCTGTCAGATATTATTGTACGGGTTATTTCTACTAGGCACTAATCTATGTTGAGAGAAGACAATACATTAAAGTCTCTTTTTAATTTTCGAGTTTCTAATCTAGAGACGTTAAATTACAGGTTTCCTAATTTTAAGTTACCTTAGTTTGTGAGAACGGGTACTCTCCATTTCCAGTTATGTTAAGTCTAGGTTTAAAAAGTGGTTTCAGAGAGTGAGACGAGCTTTCCCCAAGAATCATCAGTCCCATATCAACCCCCAGGAAATTAGTCGACGTCACACACGACAGAGAATATTCTTCACCAACGGATCCCCGATGTATTCAGGTGACGGTTCAGAAACTACGTCAAGGGAATAATATCTCAGGTTTTTCAATTAACCTGTGTATTCATACTGTGTCTTGGTCGGTCGTGGGTGATTTAAGCTTCTATTTGTTCAGGGAGGTTTTGATAATAGAGTCCCTTTTGGTACATAGAATTTGGTTTATAAATCACAACGTCTCTGAGTTACAATAGAAAAATTTTTTGACTCCTATCTATCGAAACGGTCTTACAGTCAGTCAGATTTGGTCTACGGGTTTCGGGTCATGGAGTCCTGAGTAGAACGACGACACGACCCGAGTCACCATAGGTCGAGAAACGTTGGGGTACTTGACATGGGAGGTCCGAGGAGACAGGTACCCTAAGAGGTCCGGTCTTATGACCTCACCTCTACGGGTAAAAGAAGAGGTCCCCTAGAAGGGTTGAGTACCTAGCTTGGTCTCAGAGGACGTAGAAGAGGTGACGTCTGTCTAAGAAATAGACGACTCTGTAGTCTCTTCGGACGCCTGAATTCTAATCTTATCCCGAAGAGAGTATCGAGTCAACCATTTCTTAGACGGACGTCACGTCCTCTGGGTCCAAACTAAGGACCCTTGGGAAGATCCCCTGGAGAAGGAAAGGGCAACACACTCCAGTATTCTTGCCTGGAGAATTCCATGGACAGAGGAGCCTGGTGGGCTACAGTCCATGGGGTTTCAAGAGTCAGACACAACTGGGTGACTTTCACTCACTCATTTCAGTAAGAAGTTAGTTTTAATTGAACATCCAACATGCAGTGGAGGAAGGACTCCACCTCCCTCCTGTGTCTCCTTTCAGTATGTAACATTGACAAGTTGCTGTCTTCTTGCTGCTAAGTCACTTCAGTCATGTCCAACTCTGTGTGACTCCATAGACAGCAGCCCACTAGGCTCCCCTGTCCCTGGGATTCTCCAGGCAAGAACACTGGAGTGGGTTGCCATTGCCTTCTCCAATGGATGAAAGTGAAAAGTGAAAGACAAGTCACTCAACTGTGTCCGACTCTTCGCAACCCCATGGACTGCAGCCCACCAGGCTCCTCCGTCCATGGGGTTTTTCCAGGCAAGAGTACTGGAGTGGGGTACAAGACTGAAATTTCATATTGGTGAGAGCACCACTCACCAGTTCTTTGTCAAGGATCCTTACATTTCCACTGTGCTTATCCAATTTCCATTTCTCTGTTCTAGCACTCCGTTTGAAAAATGAGTGTGGGTTCTATTCATGATCATCAGGCTCACACTCCCTTGCAATGTGAATGTGGTTCAAGGCTACAATAGCTACTTCTTGGTTCAAGGCTACAATGGCTGTTTCTTCTACTCATCAAGAGATTGTTTAGAACTAAAACCCCAGCTTGCTGTCATTTTCTCCCTTATACAAAATTAACCAATCAAGAACCAACTCAAGACCACATAGTGAGAAGGAACTCACTTTGACGAAAAGTAGGACTCAACTGAGCAATTAACAATTTCACTTTCACTAGGGAAAAGGAGTGATATTCACCAGATCCCTTCAGGCCCTAATGATTGATGCACTGAGAAATAAAGAAAGGATTGAAAGTTGGGGAAATGCGATAATTTGTGAGCAAGGGAGGATTCTGGTGTGGTGAGAGCATGCAGCTTCTGGTTTGGGATTTTATTGTGAGGGTAGGTATACTGACTTTAGCCATTTGTAGAGGATTATACTTGGGCAGTTTTTAATTACTGTGACCTGGGCAAGAGGCTTTAAGCCTTGGGCCATGCAATATTTTACCCTTGGTGATGACTTCATTGTGGACAGATGTTTCCATAGTCCACTCTGTTTCCACAGGGCCAAGACTGTGGATTCTGGGCCTCAGAGAGCCAGGGCTGCTTGGACCTCAGCAAGGGCACAGGGATCTCTTGTTTGTTTGTTTAGTCGCTAAGTCATGCCTGACACTTTATAACCCCATGGACTGTAGCCCACCAGTCCTCTCTGTCCATGGGATTTCCCAGGCAAGAATACTGGAGTGGGTTGCCATTTCCTTCTTCAAGGGATCTTTCCAACCCAGAGATCAAAACTACATCCCTCAGGTCCAAATAAATTGAGATGTAAGATGACATAGAATAAACAGCACAAAATAGCACCTTTGTTACTGATAAAGACTAAATAGGAGAGTCTAGCTAAAAACACTAAATGTCATTGAACTTCAGATTGAGGAAAACTTACCCACACTGTCACAGAGAGCATAAGTGGAGCAGGTCCTCTCACCTGCCGTGGAGGGAGATACACCTCCAAGTGGCAAAAAAAAAAAAAAAAGAACAATGAGCCCAAAACACCCATTTTGTTCTTCCTGGGGTGGAGTGGACAAAGAGGCCAAGAGCTTTACTAATTGTGCTGCCTGCACATTGAAGGAAGCCCCTGGGTAAAGCACATGGCTAAAATAAGGCAACAGTAAGTGGAACAGAGAAAAATAAAGCAAAGTGAGATCAATAAGGAATGAGGGTGGGAACAGCGAGTTTAGGTTAAGATGGTGTTAGAAACAGACCTGCCCAAGTGAGGGAGCTAGTCCTCTGGTACCTGGGAGAAGGCAAAAGGGACAGATACAAAGGTCCTGAGGAAGAAGCATTCTTGATGCGTCAAAGCAGTGGGTTTTGACCAGGGTTGTTTTGCTCCGCCACCCCCAGAGGACATCGGCAAAGTCTGGGGATGTTTTTTTAATCATCACAATGCAGGCCTGCTACTGTCATCTATTCAGTAGAGCCTTTGGGATGCTATCAAACACTCTACAATGTACAGAGCAATGCCCTCCCCTGCCACAGCAGAGCATATGCCAGTAGTCTGGAGAGTGTGTTAGGAACACACCAGGGAAGCCTGTGACAAAACAGTGTAGGACAATACAAGAGGGATGGAAGATGGAGTCAGAGAGGAGGCAGAGGCCAAGGCCATGTGGGACCTTGTAGATCATGGTAAGGACTTTGAATTTTACTCTGAAAGAGTTTCAAAGCCATCAGAGAGGTTTAACCAGAGAAGTGACATAGGCTGATCACATTTGTACAGGCCTGATCACCAATAATCACCAGCTAGAGAATGGGCGCCAGGGAGGCAGGGGTGGAAGCAAGGAGAGGCTATTGAGCTCTAAGTGAGGGGCAGTGGTCATCATGGTGGAGATGCAGACACGTGGGTTTCTGAAAGCATTCTGAAGGTGGAGTAAGAAGAGCTCACTGAGGGCTTAGTTGTGTGAGATGAGAGAAACAGAGAAGTCAAAGAGGACACCAAAGTTTTTGACCTAAGCAAACAGAAAAATGGAAAGGGCATTTGCTGAAAAATAACTGTAGGAGGAAAAACTTTTATTTATGGTTTTTTATCTCTGTGCTGGGTCTTCCTTGCTGTATGCAGGCTTTTGCTAGTTTCAGAGAGTGAGGCTTACTCTCTAGTTACGGTGCATAAGCTTCTCATTGTGGTGGCTTCTCTTGTGGAGTACTGACTCTGGGTGTGTGGGCTTCGGTAGTTGCAGTATGTGGGCCCTAGAGCTTGGGCCCAGTAGTTGTGGCACACGGGCTTAGTTGCTCCATGACAAATGCAATCTTTCCTGACCAGGGATTGAACCCATGTCCCCTGCATTGGCAGGTGGATTCCCAACCACTGGACCACCAGAAAGTCCAGAGGAAGAACTTTTAGAAGGAAAATGAGGGATTCATTTGGAGATGTCATCCAAGTGGAAGAGACAACTGTGTAATTTGGTTACAGGAAAGAAGTCCAGAAGGAGGTGCTCATGGTGATATTTAAAATGTTTAAAACCAGGAAGTTAGGGAGTGCACCTGAGGACCAAGTATGGAAAGAGAAGACTGGATATGTAAGGATTGAGCCCCAGGGCACTTGAAAGTTTAGGATATAAGAAAATGAGAAAAAAAGCTGACACAGGAGACAGGGAAGCCACTAGAGTAGGAATAAAACGTGAAGAATGGTATCTGAAACACAATGGCCATTATAATCATGACTTTGTTGTTGCTGTTGTTCAGTTACTAAATCCTGTCCAACTCTTTGTGATCCCATGGACTGCAGCACGTCAGGTCCCTCTGTCCTCCGCTATCACCTAGAGCTTGCTCAAATTCATGTCCATTGAGTCAGTGAGCCATCCAACCATCTCATCCTCTGCCTCCCCCTTCTCTTTCTGCCTTCTAATCATGACTTTGTTGTTGCTGTTGTTCAGTTACTAAATCCTGTCCAACTCTTTGTGATCCCATGGACTGCAGCACGTCAGGTCCCTCTGTCCTCCGCTATCACCTAGAGCTTGCTCAAATTCATGTCCATTGAGTCAGTGAGCCATCCAACCATCTCATCCTCTGCCTCCCCCTTCTCTTTCTGCCTTCAGTCTTTCCCAGCATAAGGGTCTTTTCCTGTGAGTCAGCTCTTCGTATCAGGTGGCCAACTTATCGGGGTCTCGGCATTAGTCCTTCCCATGAATATTCAGGGTTGATCTCCTCGGACTGACTGATTTGATCTCCTTGCTGTCCAATGGACTCTCAACAGTATTCTCAAGTACACACTTTATAAGCCTCATTTTTGGCCCTTAACTCTCTTATCTGTACATGACTATTGGAAAAACCATAGCTTTTACTATACAGACCTTTGTCAGCAAATGATGTCTCTTAAAATGCATAATTTTTTTATATCCACTAGAGCCAGACATCTTGGAATGTGAAGTCAAGTGGGTCTTAGGAAGCATCACTACAAACAAAGCTAGTGGAGGTGATGGAATTCCAGTTGAGCTATTTCACATCCTAAAAGGTGATGCTGTGAAAGTGTTGCACTCAATATGCCAGCAAATCTGGAAAACTCAGCAGAGGCCACAGGACTAGAAAAGGTCAGTTTTCATTCCAACCCCAAAGAAAGGCAATCCCAAAGAATG
>SJYT01042886.1:233229-279971 GCA_006410635.1 Cephalophus harveyi | reverse complement strand
AGAAAAGGCAGAGGAACCAGAGATCAAATTGCCAACATCCGCTGGATCATGGAAAAAGCAAGAGAGTTCCAGAAAAACATCTATTTCTGCTTTATTGACTAGGCCAAAGCCTTTGACTGTGTGGATCACAATAAACTGTGGAAAATTCTAAAGGAGATGGGAATACCAGACCACCTGACCTGCCTCCTGAGAAATCTGTATGTAGGTCAAGAAGCAACAGTTAGAACTGGACATGGAACAACAGACTGGTTCCAAATCAGGAACGGAGTACGTCAAGGCTGTATACTGTCACCCTGTTTATTTAACATATATGCAGAGTACAACATGTAAAATGCTGGACTGGATGAAGCAAAAGCTGGAATCAAGATTGTGGGGGAAATATCAAAGCAGTCAATCCTAAAGGAAATCAGTTCTGAATATTCATTGGAAGGACTGATGCTGAAGCTGAAACTCTAATACTTTGGCCACCTGATGCAAAGAGCTAATTCATTTGAAAAGAACCTAAGGCTGGGAAAGATTGAAGGTGGGAGGAGAAGGGGTCGATAGAGCATGAGATGGTTGGATGGCATCACTGACTCAATGTACATGAGTCTGAGCAAGCTCTGGGAGTTGGTGATGGACAGGAAAGCCTGGTGTGCTGCAGTCCTCTGGGTCACAAAGAGTCAGACACGACTGAGCTACTGAGCTGACTGACTAACAGCTCTAAAATCAGGATGTGTCTCACAGCTGAGGTGAAGAGAAGCATGGTGCTTCAAATGGCTATGTGAATGTGAAGTTGCTCAGTCGTGTCCGACTCTTTGCAACCCCAGGGACTGTAGTCTATCAGGCTCCTCCGTCCATGGGATTTTC
Organism: Cephalophus harveyi; assembly: GCA_006410635.1. Lineage (NCBI taxonomy): Eukaryota > Metazoa > Chordata > Mammalia > Artiodactyla > Bovidae > Cephalophus > Cephalophus harveyi. Next base: position 279,122 of record SJYT01042886.1, on the reverse strand, counting down.
CAGGCAAGAGTGCTGAAGTGGATTGCCATTTCCTTCTCCAGGGGACCTTCCCGACCCAGGAATCAAACCCAGGTCTCCCGCATTGCAGGAAGATGCTTTTACCTTGTGAGCCACCAGGGAAAGTGATTTTTTTTTTTCTTTTTATGGTATATGACAAAATAAAAATATAAAAACAAGAGTGTATTATATAAAATATAAAAAGAAATATGTATTAAATAATCAGGTGATTATAAACCTGATAATATATGTGGAAAACTTCTTAGGATTATAACTAAGGCTCAAATTCTCACATAATAAATTGTAGAATAAAGACTGAAACCAAGTCACATATTAGCCCGCTGCCTTTGTATTAGGCATGCAACCATCACCCCCTAGAGGCTGAGAGGGTACTCACCACTCAGACACAGTGAGGAGGGAGGTTATCCACAACCTCTCATATTTTCTCTTGAGTTTAAGTTGCTTTAGCAGCCCAGAAGAAATGTGTTGACATGAAATGAGGCAGATCAATAGTTTTCCCATGTGGTAAGAATATCAGTGAGTAAATATCTGCCCCACCGTCACCCCTTCACAACTACACCATGCCAGTTTTTTGCATAGAATCAATAAGCCATTGCCTTAGTTCAGGCCAACATCAGGCCTCACCTTGACTCCTGAACTTCTTTCTAAACAACCATCCCACTGCTAGACTTTTAGTATGGCTCAGTCAGTAAAGAATCTGCCTGCCAATGCAGGAGCACCCAGGTTTGATACCTGGGTCAGGAAGATCCCCTAGAGAAGGAAATGGCAACCCACTCTAGTATTCTTGCCTGGAAAATACCATGGATAGAGGAGCCTGGCGGGCTACAGGCTATGGGGTTGCAAGAGTGGGACACGACTAAGCAACTAAATCACCAACCCACATGCAATCCATCAGCAAATCCTGTAATATTTATCTTCAAAATATCCCCAGAATCCCATAACTTCTCACTTTCATACCATCACTCTCTGTTGCAATAGTCCCCTTACCTATATGAGGATTTTCTTATAGCTAATTCTCAACACAGACCCAGAGGATCCTTTTCAAGATATGATTATGCCATCCTTCTGCCCTGAACCCTCTAACATTATCCTTTGTCCACAGAGTAAAACCCAAAGTCCTTACAGTTGTTGACAAACTTCTACATCAGGTATCAGTAAACTGTAAGTCACCTGATTTTGCTTTGTAAAAATGGGTTTTCTATTTGGGACACAGCCACACCTGATCTGTTTCCATACTATCTAGGACTCTTTTCATGCTACAACAGCAGACATAAGTTGGTTATTCATTTACTAATAGAGTTATAAGTATTATGCAACAAGATATAGCAACTGATTCACAAGGAGGAGTGATGTTTCTGAGAAAACAAATTCATATAAGAGAAAACCTCCCAAGTGGAGCTAGTTTCCTGCCTGCCAATGCAGGAGACAAGAGATGCAGGTTCAATCTCTGGTTCTAGAAGATTCCCTGCAGAAGCAAATGGCTACACACTCCAGTATTCTTGCCTGGAGAATCCCATGGAGAGAGGAGCCTGGAAGGCTACAGTCCATAGGGCCACAAAGAGTCGGACACGACTGAAGCAACTGAGCACGCACATGTGTGCATAGTGGAGCTAGTCATACTTCTGGGTTGGGAAGTGAGTGGAAAGTGTGGGCATGAGGATGAATGTTGAGTTGGCTCTTCAGGGAAGAGAGGAGGGGAAGTTAATGGGAAGACAAATTTACCTAAGATAGAGAGAGAAGTTTTAGCAATTGTCATGAATGCTATGGAATTTGGAGCAACAACGGAACAAATGACTAGACTTACTCCAGCATGTTTCTTGGAAGTTTTTTTATCGATTAGACTCTGTAAAATCTCTGAACCAGCTTCTTTAAGGAAATGACATTAGAGCTCTACATTATTCATCATGGCTTCTGGGATTGGGTTTCTATTCCCTTCTCAACCCTTGTAAAGGTTGAGCCATGTGGTTCAGTTCAGTTCAGTTGCTCAGTTGTGTCTGACTCTTTGCAGCCCCATGAACCGCAGTATACCAAGACTCCCTGTCCATCACCAACTCCCGGAGTTTACTCAAATTGATGTCCATTGAGTTGGTAATGCCATCCAACCATGTCATCCTCTGTTTTCCCCTTCTCCTCCTGCCCTCAATCTTTTCCAGCATCAGGGTCTTTTCAAATGAATCAGCTCTTCGCATCAGGTGGCCAAAGTTTTGGAGTTTCAGCTTCAGCATCAGTCCTTCCAATGAACACCCAGGACTGATCTCCTTTAGGATGGACTGGTTGGCTCTCCTTGCAGTCCCAGGGACTCTCAAGAGTCTTCTCCAACACCACAGTTCAAAAGCATCAGTTCTTCGGCACTCAGCTTTCTTTATAGTCCAACTTTCACATGACTATTGGAAAAGCCATAACTTTGACTAGATGGACCTGTGTTGACAAAGTAATGTCTCTGCTTTTTAATATACTGTCTAGGTTGTTCAGTACTTTTTTTCCAATGAGTAAGCGTCTTTTAATTTCATGACTGCAATCACCATCTGCAGTGATTTTGGAGCCCCCCAAAATAAAGTCAGCCACTGTTTCCACTGTTTCCCCATTTATTTGCCATGAAGTGATGGGACCAGATGCCATGATCTTCGTTTTCTGAATGTTGATCTTTAAGCCAATGTTTTCACTCTCCTCTTTCACTTTCATCAAGAGGCTCTTTAGTTCTTCTTCACTTTCTGCCGTAAGGGTGGTGTCATCTGCATATCTGAGGTTATTGATATTTGTCCCAGCTATCTTGATTCCAGCTTGGGCTTCATCCAGCCCAGGGTTTCTCATGATGTACTCTGCATAGACGTTAAATAAANGGATGTTGGCAATTTGATCTCTGGTTCCTCTGCCTTTTCTAAAACCAGCTTGAATATCTGGAAGTTCACAGTTCATGTATTGCTGAAGCCTGGCTTGGAGAATTTTGAGCATTACTTTGCTAGCATGTGAGATGAGTGCACTTGTGCGGTAGTTTAAGCATTCTTTGACATTGTCTTTTTTGGGGATTGGAATGAAAACTGACCTTTTCCAGTCCCGTGGCCTCTGCTGAGTTTTCCAGATTTGCTGGCATATTGAGTGCAGCACTTTCACAGCATCATCTTTTAGGATTTGAAATAGCTCAACTGAAATTCCATCACCTCCACTAACTTTGTTCATAGTGATGCTTCCTAAGGCCCACTTGACTCCACCTTCCAGGATGTCTGGCTCTAGGTGAGTGATCACATGATCTTGATTATCTGGGTCATGAAAATCTTTTTCATACAGTTCTTCCATGCATTCTTGCCACCTCTTCTTAATATCTTCTGCTATTGTGGTACATCAGTTTTTATTTATGTTACATTTGACAATGTTTTTTGAAGGCTTACTATGTGCTAAGAACTGCACTATGTCCCTTGCATGAATTATCCAATTAAAGCTTTCCTTAGATAGGCAATTTAAGAATTACTGTTCCCTCATTTTAAAAGAAGAGGAAATTGAAGCTTAAGAAGGTAAATGAATGTGCTCCAGGTCACGGTAGGTTGTAATAGCAAAATCTGAACTGCTGATTGGCTTCCTGACTACAAGCACTGATAGACTTGTGTCCTGAGCAAGGACCTCACAGTGGAGTCAGGAAGGCAAGGTGTGGGTGGTACAGCAGGAGACAGAGGGGTGGATTAGTGTATCACTTTTGTTGCTGTTCAGTCTGTGCAACTCTTTGTGACCCCATGGACTGCAGCACACCAGCATCCCTCTCCATCACCATCTCCCAGAGTTTGCTCAGACTCATGTCCATTGAGTCAGTGATGCCATCCATCTCATCCTCTGTCACCCCCTTCTCCTCCTCCCTTCAAGCTTTTTCAGCATCAGGGTCTTTTCCAAAAAGTTGGCTCTTTGCATCAGGTGGCCAAAGTATTGGAGCTTCAGCATCAGTCCTTCCAATGAATATTCAAAGTTGATTTCCTTTAGGATTGACTGGTTTGATTTTCTTGCTGTCCAAGGCATTTGGAATCTCCCAAGTCTTACCTCTGACTTAGGTGCATCACACCCTCACAGTGAAAGATCTCCTCTCACCTGGGGACTCTAACACTTTCCTTCCACTAACAGTGGCTCACTGAGGACAAGCGTTGTATTTTATCATCTTGGTTCTCCTGTGTTCTCCAGTCTAGTTCTCCAGGAGCTGGAACAGTTCCTGGCAAGTAGCAGACTTTTATTAAATATGTGTTGAATTAATTCTAAGACCTAGAATGATTTTTTAACCTACCTGCCTTTTTGAGTCAAAGGAGCCTAAACTGTTTATCATGGGTTGCTCCTTCGGATAAAGATGCAGAAAACTATTATTTAAACTACAAATATCACCTAGGAAGGGTAGCATATCAAGCAACAATTGGTCACTCGAATTATCACCCAAATAGAATTTTTAGTTTTATCATTAGACTCTGAAAGAGCCTCAGGGGAAATGACACAGGAAGAGTAATTATGATGAAGGATAAAGACTCTGGGTAACAGGAAAGGAGAGAGCAGCTTGGCAAAAGAAGAAGAAGGAAGTATGGGAAAATTACCTGATCAGTTCACTATTTTACCTGTGACTTTATTGTTTCTGGTTTCATACAAATATCATGCTTTTAAAGACAAGGCTGGAATTCTCTAACATATGAAACTGAAACCCCTCGATTCTCCTTCCCCATAAGGTTTAACCCAACTGTTAAACTTCAGTCTAAAAGCTTCATTTTATATGTTGACACAAAATATACTATCTAACCTTCCTTTCTTAGCCCCTACCAAGAAACCAAAGCAGTTCTCAGAACTGTGCACTTCCATTGGCACTGAAAATTGCTTGTCTGGGGAAAATAGTAACAATCTCCCTCACACTCCACCTTCCTGGATTTATTTTCCTTAGTGCTCAAGGGCTGGACCCCTCCAATCTGTAAGTAAGAGCTACATACTACCCAGAACTTGTTTTGCCAAGAAGTCTGATTTTATTGTTAGAAATTGGCAGGCTTTCCCATACATGCACATCTAATTCTTCCTCAAAAGACCACTGTTCTCATACAGACACTGTCTCAAAACAGCATCTAGTGCATTGTTATTACCTTTTGGTTAAATCAAAAGTCATGTTATACGATCCCAAGACAGTCCCATAAAAAACACCTTATGAGAAAAAGTGTGTAAGGAATATATTCTGGATTCAAGCACTGGGATATTTGGCAAAAGCTTGGGCTTGTGGTGAAACTGGGAATGAAATATGAATAGTATTTGACTTTTGGCTATTTGAAGCCCAGGGAAATCAATCCCAGAATCTCCAACTATTTTAAGCATACCTGAGACGGGTGAAAAGCCTAGGCAAACACAGACTGGTAAAGCCGGAGCTAGGTTCAGTGCCACTTGACCACTTTCACTAATACCATTCTCCCCCTGCTTCTCAAGGCACCTACCCAGTTTATTTCAAAGGCCAAGATAACAGAACTCATCACAAACATGCAGTGTGTCCCACTTGAGAACTTACCATACCTACGCTTTTTTTTTTAATTCAGAAAATGTAAATGCATCTTTCTCATTTTTCCAACTCTAATTTTTCTTGAGGTTCAATCCAAGTAAACATTTTCTAAGGTTTTAAGGGAATGTTTTCTCACCAAACTCAGACTATTTTGCACACAGGAAAAGAAGTGAAATTCAAAACACTGGGTTTCATCTTTTCTTTATTTGGCTTCATGGCTGCTTAGGGAATAATAAAAAGCCATGCTACAAGTGTTTATTTCCTGCACTGCCAAATCACAGTGCCACATTGTTAAGTAAATGATGGAGTCTGTGTTAATTAAAGTTTAGAAGACAAAGACAAATTTAAAATCCTTGAAAATAATATTGTTACTGTTCAACTTCATAAAATACACCAGAAATGTAAGGAATGATTCTGAAGAGTAGGCTGTCTTATTAAAAGATGCAGTTATTCACTTTTTATAGGCATATAAACTTTAAGTTTGACTTACATTTCTTTCCTCCACTGAATTCAATTTTTAAGTGTATATTGCCTAAGCCTGTATGTGGGCCATTTTTATTCATTCTGATACTCCTAATTCTATTGAAACTTGTATTAGGGTTTTCCAGAGAAACAAAACCAATAGGAGGTCTTTTCCAACTTATATTTGTATTTTTATCATATAAAGGCATTTACTCATATGATTATAAGGTTAAGAAGTCCCAGGATCTGCACTCTGCTGCAGACTCATAAGAGTTTGGTTAGAGTTCCGGTCTGAAAGCTGGTAGGCTTGAGACCCAGAGAAACCTATGTTTTAATTCAAATCCAAAGACAGAAAAAAGACCATTGTCCCAGCTCAGAGCTCAGGTAGGAAACGTTCTCTGTTATTTTGGGGAATCATCAGTCTTTTTGTTCTATTCAAGTCTCTAGATTGAATGAGGGCCACCCACTTAGGGAGGGCAATCTGCTTTTTTCAGTCTACAAATTTCACTTGTGTGTGCATGCATGCTTGCTCTGTCTAGTCTGACTCTTTCCGACCCCATGGATTGTAGCCTGCCAGGTTCCTCTGTCTGTGGAACTTTCCAAGCAAGAATACTGAAATGGATTGCCATTTCCAAATGTAAATCTCATCAAAAACACCCTCACAGACACATCCAAAACATGTTTGACCAAATACCTGGGTATCATATGGACCAGTCAAGTTGACACACGAAACTAACCATAACATAATTTGAGTACATCCTTCAATGTGGTTGTTTTTCTTCTCCAAATTCTGACTTTCCAAGCATAGTGAAGGAAAATGGAAGGAGGCCAAAGGGACCACAACTAAGGATGGTCTTCCTGGTTCTAAATCCTAGGAAATCATGTGAAAACACTTTCCACTGTTTGTAAACATTCTCAATATCAGTTCAGTTGTGTTTTCGCCTTTTCTGCAAAACATGAAATGCTTTCTCAGCTATCTTTTTATGCGACAATGGCACAGATGCCCAGAGGGTTTTATATGTACAAGTTTCATTACATGATTAGTTCCTTGATCTAATCTAACCCATCCTCTAAGAAGATTCTCTCAATCACCTGCTCCTGTTCCCAACCAGACTAAACAATCTGAACAATCCAACCTACTCAGGGCCTTCTAGTAATTATAATAATTATGAGCACACATTCTACCTTTGGAAGTCTGTTTTTATTTTTCAAGTTAAAGGTGATGTTGGTTCTTTAATTTGACTCCAATTGAAAATCCCATCATAGTGCCAATGCCCAACACAATTCATCAAATAGTACTTTTCTGGTCAGTTTCTTGCATTAAGTTAACGGCCTTAAAATGGCTCAAATAAATTGGATGTGGATAGCAAACAATAGCCAAGAAACTATCACTTTGAAGAAGAAAAGAATTTAGAGTCACTGAGAGCCAAAATCAAGAGTTCTTATTCTATATTTACATGAAAAATAATAATTTGTTGCTAATTTCTATATGTTAAAGATACCAAGGAGCCTTCTATTCTCACTAAAAGTAAATGATGTAATCTGTATGATTCCATTTGATAAAATGCATCTGAATCACAATATATCACAGAGTGTTGAAACTGAACAGAAGAGAGAAGGCGCCACTGTCAACCTCTCCATGGCACAGAACCCCATTCTTTTCTCAAGTTCATAGTTGTTCCTAGCACTCATATCATGCTTCTGTGTATCAACAATGCTTCCAAGCACTTTACATCTATTGGTCCATTTCTCTTCAGAACAATTCTATGAGATATTATTTTCACTTCTATTTCACTCATGAGGCAAAAGAGGCAGAAGGAGGTTAAGTAATTCATGTAAGTCACACAGGCAGTTTGTCTAAGAGATGAGACTTAACCCAGGGGGTATGATTGCAAAGTTCAAAATATTTGCCATATTGCCTATCCCCTTTCTTTCTATCATGTATAACACATGGCAGTTCGAGTCTCACATCCAGTTCAAGTTAGGCTACTACCTTTGATCTGCATATGAAATATTAACAAAGTTTCATTTCCTTCTTAACTTTTAGGTAAAGAAGAAGTATAAGCAGAAATTATGTTCTGTTTCTGCACTCCAGCATTTCATCCTTGGGAGTGTACATGCCTTTTGGAGCCCTCTGGATAAGATATCAAGCTCTCCTTCACTCTGACAACACTCTTGCTGCCTGTGAGATACCTTGAATTCCTTTTTTGGAAATTCTGAAAACTTTTAGTCTTTTTATTATCTCCTTGATTTTTACTCTTCATATAACCAATAACCTTTCAAGAATTTATGCATTTCTTTTAAAGCAACCTAAGTTGGAAACCTATGAGAGAGAAGGTGGAATGAATCAGTGCTTCCTGAATGCTGTCCATGTTGTGTATTATAGCTCATTAAATTAATAAGCATTTGGCTAATCAAAATAAGCCTTTAAAAATTAAGCAAAATCTAGCATTTTTCTCATCCTCTGTTCACATCTTCAATCAATAATTCTCTTTATTCTTGACCTACTATATAGCACAGGGAACTCTGCTTAATATTATGCAACAACCTAAATAGGAAAAAAATTTGAAAAAGAATAGATACATGTATATGGGTAGCTGAATCACTTTGCCTTACACCTAAAACTAACACAACATTATTAATCAACTACAATGCAAAATAAACAGCCCAAAAAATAACAGTAATTCTCTTGATTCTTAACTAAACTTTCTGGTTTTAGATTTTTTATTTTTCCTAGTTAAAACTTGGTGAATTGTACCTTCCAACAATTTGATCTGCTCTTGACACTGCTTCCCAGATTTCAAAAGGATGGAAATAACTTTAGGGTCTCTGCTTAGTTCACAATAAGTCCATTTCTTTAAGAACTACTTCCCATACCACACATACTCCTCCCAAGCACACACAACTGACTCTAACTAGGCTAAACATTTTTTTCTTAGGAATCTGGGGAAAAGGCTCAGAGGTTGCTAATTAGCTTCCACTACATGACCAGAACTCGAGATAATGCCAACCTGAGAACCAGGGGTAACCATCCACCCCATGAACAAAAAGAAGCAGATAATTTCACTTGACAGAAAAGAGTAGGCAGTATAGTGAGTAAATCAGAGATCCAAGACTGAAGGGAAAAAGTATTGCCTAAGATAAGATGTACTTTTTGATTCTATCCCAGTACATTAGGAGATACCCAAATAGCTTTCTTAGGAGATACCCAAATATCTTCCCTGAGATACCCAAATATCTTTCCAATAAATATTAATTACTGTTATTGACTTTTAAAATTACTTCAGATTAGTCTCCTTTTTGATTAAAAATTAATATTATACTGTGTTTCCCATTTACCCCTAAGTCGATTCATGGCCTGATGAGACCACTTCTATACCAGCTAAGAAAAATACTCTACTTAGTAAAAATTTCATCCAATGTATGCTAACATGCTATAATTAACCCAATCTATTAGCACAATCACAGTGACTGGCAGTATACAAAAGATAACACTTGGTTACCCTCAAAGTTGCCAGGATGTGCAGTAGCTTAAGGAGAAATAATATTTAACAAAAAAGAGAAAAACTGATGTGATCAAACTATGATGATGATGGAGAGTGGCAGGTACGTTCAGAATGATTCAAGGTTTCGTTAGTAATCCAGGACTGTATCTTATAACCACTGAGAATGCAGTATAGACTGAATTATCCTGTGTGTTGTGTTAGTCGCTCAGTCGTGTCCGACTCTTTGTGACCCTGTGGACTGTAGCCCACCAGGCTCCTCTGTCCACGGGATTTCCCAGGCAAGAATACTGGAGGGGGTTGCCATGCCCTCCTTCAGGGCATCTTCCCAACCCAGGGATCAAACCTGGGTCTCCCACATTGCAGGCAGATTCTTTACCATCTGAGCCCTGAATCATGCTGTAGTAACCCCCAAATCCCAATGGCTTAAGGAAAAAATATTCGCTTTTAATTCATACTATATGTCCACTGCAGGTTGACAGGGACTATTCTCCCCAGAGTCATTCAAAAATCCAGGCTGAAGGAAACCTGACTGACTGGTAACTTCACCATCAGGAATGTGCTGACCGCATGGTCCCACAGCAGAGGAAAGGCAGCTGATGAGTCAGACTCCAGTTTTCCTATTCTTCTGCCTAAAACTGACACATCACTTCTACCCACAGTCAGTTGGCTATGACTAGTCACATGGCCTCCCTAACGCTCGATGTTCAGTCGCTAAGTCCTGTCCAACTCTTTGCAAACCCACAGACTGCAGCACACCAGGCCTCCCCTTCCCTCACTATTTCCCGGAGTTTGCTCATACTCATGTCCACCCATCTCGTTTTCTGTCTCCCTCCTCCTCCTGCCCTCAATCCTTCCAAGCATCAGGGTCTAAATCTAGGAAGCTAATAATCATTAAAGAGCAGATGGAGGGTTTTGTGAACTCCAGCTACATGAACAGTTTTGAACCTTTTAAAGATCCCCTTGTCTGCTGAGTAAAGAATAGGAATCAACATAGATGTGATGAAATCAAACAATAGTTGAGGTCCATCTAAGAGTGAGAAGTGATAGTGGTTTGTAATGAAGATGAAAAAGACAAGAATTTGATATGCATTTTGAATGTAAAGCTGTCAAAATTTAGAGACTTGATTGTTGAGGGAGAGGGAAGAATCAGGTATACTTTCTAAGATCTTGAAATGAGCAATTGAACAGTGGTAAAAAAGAGATTTTAGAGGGGAAAAATGAAAATATAAATCCTAATTTCCTAGAGATAGCCAAGTAAAAACATCAAGTGCTTTGTAAGATAAAGCCATTTCTTTAGGTAAATTCTCAGTAATTTATTAAATAGAATATGTGGAGTAGGGAGCTTCCCTAGTGGTTCAGTGGTTAAGAATTGCCTACCAATGCAGGGGACACTGGTTTGATCCCTGCTCCAGGAAGATCACACATGCCGTGTGGTACCTAAGCCCATGTGCCACAACTATTGAGCCAGTGTTCCAGAGCTGCAAGTTCCAGCCAGTGTTCCACAAGCTGCAGCTACTGAAGCCTGCATGCCTAGAGCCTGTGCTCTGCAGTAAGAGAAGCCACTGCAATGAGAAGGCCATGCACCACTACCGGAGAGTAGCCCCCTCTCACCACAGCTCCAGAAAGCCTGCCTGTGCATCATCAAAGATCCAGCACAGTCAAAAGAAAGAATAGGACTTAGTGAATTATTTTCTTCAAGCTTAATAGTCTTCAGTTTGGTATTTATCAAATGCAATTCAATTCATTAATATTATCTGAATATGTTTAAGTATTTTACGCAGTATTAAGGTTCTTATTTTAATTGCTTCATTGAGCATACTTTCTAAAAGCCAAAAATAGCATGTACTCAGTATAAGCAGTATAAAGCACTACACAACAATAGATAGAATTTTTATCATAATAGTGAGTGAAAGTGAAGTCGTTCAGTCATGTCTGACTCTTTGTGACCCCATGGACTGTAGCCTACCAGGCTCCTCCGTCCATGAGATTCTCCAGGCAAGAATATTGGAGTGGGCTGCCATTTCCTTCTCCAATCATAATAGTAACTGTCCTTAACTCAGATTAAAGGATAGTAACAAAGGATCAAGATAATTTTATGAGATGTTATACTTCAATGGAAAGATAATATCTAGAGTGTCCAGCAGTTCAATTTTACTATCTTTACACATACAGGAAGAGCTCACTGTGATGCAAGAAAAGGACTGAACTAAGACCTAGGAAATCTGAGTCTTAGACTTGGCTATATTGCTCAATATTTATCACTTTCTCATTAATTTATCTGAATCTCAGTGCTCTTCCTATAAAGTGAATATAAGAAAAAGATGGCCTGGCCTGGATCAGTGGTTTCTGAACATAAATCACACAGATTATAGCTGGTTAATAAGTAAACTCTACTCCCATGTGACAAAATGAGGGAAATTAATAATGTAATTTTTTCATGAAGTTAATTTATCCAATATTAATAGAAAAGATTATCCCACAGTGATAATAACTGTTTCTTATCTTTTTAACAGTAAATATACTTTCTTTCATGAAATGATGGTGATAATAAGTATAAATTTTCCTTTTGTTTCCTTAATTAGAAAATTAAAAATTCTTAATCTATTAATCCTATTACAGCCCTCAAGCTTGTCAATGATATTGATACATAAACCTCTGCATCTAGCCATGAAGAAACTGCAGTGACTAAATTTACCCTCCCTCAAGAAACAACTAGAAAACTAGACAGACTATATCAACAAATGCTTTCAGACACTGCAGAACAGAGAGTACACCATTGAGATCTCTGATAGAACAGAAATGAATTAAATAAGCCCTAGTTTCCTGCATGGAAAAGTCTCCATGCCTCAGCACAGGGAGAGGAAGCACAAACAGAGTGCCACCATACTAAGTTGAGGAAATAGAGATCAGAATAGGAGAAGGTGAAAGCATTTAAAATTTGTGGGACAGAGTACAGAAGAGGAGGGAGTTCACCTTAAATCTTGTGTTGACTATTGGTCTGTGCCTACAAGGATTCACACTCCATAGTGAAAGTGTCATTCGCTCAGTCGTGTCCAACTCTTTGCAACCCCACAAACGATAGCCTGCCAGGCTCCTCCGTTCATGCAATTCTCCAGGCCAGAATCCTGGAGTGGGTTGCATTCCTTTTCTCCAGGGGATCTTCCTGACCCAGAGATTGAACCTGCATTTCCTGAATAGCAGGCAGATTCTTTACCATCTGAGGCACCAGGGGAGCCTCACACTCCATAAGTGGGGTAAAGGATGACTGAAAAGCAGTGGTTCTAACACAATCTAACAATTCTCAGATCTCACCCAGTGCTAGGATGATTTTTGTCCCTCAAGATAGACTGAAAAAATTTCATAATGAAGGGGTCTGTAGGTAGAATCCTCAAAAGTATATTTTTATAGCATTAGTCTATAGACTGAGCTTCCCCAGTGGCTCAGATGGTGAAGAATCTGCCTGCAATGCAGCAGACCCTGGTTCAAATCCTCAGGTCAGAAAGATCCACTGGAGAAAGGAATGGCTACCCACTCCAGTATTCTTGCCTGGAGAATTCCTTGGACAGAAGAGCCTGGCGAGCTATATATAGTCCATGGGGTCTCAAAAGTTGGACATGACTGAGCAACTAACACTTTCACTTCTTTCACTTTCAGTCCATAGACTATTTTTCTAAAGACTATATTTAGACACACCCAAACAGAGTGGCTCAGGTGGCATAGCGTCTGCCTACGGTGTGGGAGACCTGGGTTCAATCCCTGGGTCAGGAAGATCCTCTGGAGAAGGAAATGGTAATCCACTCCAGTACTCTTGCCTGGAAAGTCTCATGGACGGAGGAGCGTAGTATGCTACAGTCCATGGGGTTGCAAAGAGTCGGACATGACTGAGCGACTTCACTTCAAACAGAGCTTTAACTGGGTCAAATAGATTCCAAGTACTTACCTACCTTTCAGAACAAAGCCCCAAAATATTGATATTTAAAAGAATATAACAAAATCCAGCAGCCAACAACAAAATATACACAATGTCTTACATTAAGAACAACAAAAAAATTGACCAGGCATAGAAAGAAGCAGAAGAATATGGCCTATAAGCAGGAATATCAACAATCAACAGACAAAAATAGAGAAATAACAGAGTTAATGGCATTAGCAGACAGACACATAAAAGCAGCCAATTGGCTTTTACAGAGATTGTGTAGCCACTTCACAACAGAATATACAGAATCACCAGTAACTATATGAAAAGCTGCTCAACATCTTTGGTTGTCAGGAAAATGCAGATTAAAACCATTAAATTAAATACCACTCTATGCCCACTGGAATGTCTATAATTTAAAAGCTTAACCATATCAAGGATTGGTGAGGAGACAGAGAAATCATACTCTCATAATGTGGCTAGTGAGGATTTAAAATGGTATCACTTTTGTGGAAAAAAATTTTCTCGTAAAGTGTAATATATACTTACTATATAGCTCAGCAATTTTATGCCTAGATATTTGACAAAGAGAAATAAAAACATTTTGCTATGTAAAGACTTATACTAGCTTATGTTCATAGCAGTTTTGTTCATAATAGTCCAAAATTGTCAACTCAAATGTCCATCAGAAAGTGAATGCATAGATAAAATTTAGTATAGTCATACAGTGCAATGTTATACAGGAATAAAAAAGAATGCTCTCCTGATATATGCAACACTGTGGATTAATTTCAAATATGATATAAGAGAAAGAAACCAGAAAAAATCCATTCATATGAATATCTAAAAAGGGAAATCTAATCTATAATGACAGGAAGCAGATTAGTGGTTGCCTGGAGTTGAGGGTTGGTGGAAGAGGGCTGTCTGCAAAGGGGCACAAGGGAATTCTGAGGATCACAGACTATTCTATAGTTTGATCATGTTGGTGATTGCACACAGGTACACAGTTAAAGTTCATCAACTGTAAGCTTACGATACATAAATTGTACTGAATGTAAATCACATCTCAATAAAAATGTCAAGCTGGTTTTAGAAAAGGCAGAGGAACCAGAGATCAAATTGCCAACATCTGCTGGATCATCGAAAAAGCAAGAGAGTTCCAGAAAAACATCTATTTCTGCTTTATTGACTATGCCAAAGCCTTTGACTGTGTGGATCACAACAAACTGTGGAAAATTCTGAAAGAGGTGGGAATACCAGACCATCTGACCTGTCTCTTGAGAAACCTGTATGCAGGTCAGGAAGCAGCAGTTAGAACTGGACATGGAACAACAGACTGATTCCAAATAGAAAATGGAGTACGTCAAGGCTGTGTATTGTCATCCTGCTTATTTAACTTATATGCAGAGTACATCATGAGAAATGCTGGGCTGGAAGAAGCACAAGCTGCAATCAAGATTGCTGGGAGAAATATCAATAACCTCAGATATGCAGATGACACCACCCTTATGGCAGAAAGTGAAGAGGAACTAAAAAGCCTCTTGATGAAAGTGAAAGAGGAGATTAAAAAAGTTGGCTCAGAGCTCAACATTCAGAAAACTAAGATCATGACATCTGGTCCCATTATTCATGGGAAATAGATGGGGAAACATTGGAAACAGTGTCAGACTTTATTTTTTTGGGGCTCCAAAATCACTGCAGATGGTGATTGCAGCCATGAAATTAAAAGACGTTTACTCCTTGAAAGGAAAGTTATGACCAATCTAGACAGCATATTAAAAAGCAGAGACATTACTTTGCCAACAAAGGTCCATCTAGTCAAGGCTGTGGTTTTTCCAGTGGTCGTGTACGGATGTGAGAGTTGGGCTNCAAAATCACTGCAGATGGTGATTGCAGCCATGAAATTAAAAGACGTTTACTCCTTGAAAGGAAAGTTATGACCAATCTAGACAGCATATTAAAAAGCAGAGACATTACTTTGCCAACAAAGGTCCATCTAGTCAAGGCTATGGTTTTTCCAGTGGTCGTGTATGGATGTGAGAGTTGGGCTGGGAAGAAAGCTGAGCACCGAAGAATTGATGCTTTTGAACTGTGGTGTTGGAGAAGACTCTTAAGCGTCCCTTGGACTGCAAGGAGATCCAACCAGTCCATTCTGAAGGAGATCAGTCCTGGGTATTCATTTGAAGGATTTATGTTGAAGCTGAAACTCCAATACTTTGGTCACCTCATGTGAAGAATTGACTCACTGGAAAAGACCCTGATGTTGGGAAGGATTGGGGGCAGGAAGAGAAGGGGACAACAGAGGTTTGAGATGGTTGGATGGCATCATCAACTCGATGGACATGGGTATGGGTAGACTCCGGGAGTTGGTGATGGGCAAGGAGACCCGGTGTGCTGCGATTCATGGGGTTGCAAGGAGTTGGACATGACTGAGTGACTGAACTGAATTGAAAATGTTTTTGTAAAAAATATTTGGAACTCACAGAATACCTAAGAAGATTAAAGACACAATATATGAGACTACACATTGAAGAAGAATAATTTGCCTTAAAGTTTACACAAAGGCAGAGTTAAATTCCAAATCTGAGATCATTAAAAGATAACAAGTCATCCTTTCCTTCCATCACACCCAACACACACAGACTCACACACACACACACACATATACACACACTTCCTAGCTGTGGATTCGGTGGCTTGGTGAAAGATCAGGACCTAAGGAGAGGTAGGAATAGTATATCAGATATTTCCTGGGGTGAACAAAGGTGATCAGAGTCTAGGAAGTGAAAACTGATACTGAATTTGTTGTTCTTGTTCTGCATGGAAATTAACACCCCAGCCCTATTATCTCCAAATCGGCAAGAAAACCACTGAAAATCTGGTATTTGCAATACTGACGTATGAACGATGTTTTGTAGAAAAGGGAAGACGTTCATATAGGGATGGAGAGAGGTCAGCAACTTGAGGAAAAGGACAGGGAATAGTAGCTGAAGTTAAGATGGGGGAAAAGCCTAGAGCACAGACTTCAACTGTCAGGAGGAGAATGGAAGCTCCTCCTCAAACCTTGCTTGGGAATCCACAGAAATATTAGGAACGCATTGGTTTTCCTACTTTATCTGACAGGAGTTGGCTACTTTTTAAATAGAAAACCTGACTTCACATATCTGGAAATCCAGGTGACATGAAGCAGCTTATTCATAAAATCCCAATAAATCTTCAAAATTGTCCTATGAGGTAAGGTACTATTTACTTTACTTTATAGACAAGGAAACTGAGACCCTCAGAAGTTGAATAATGAATCAAAGGACATAGAGCCAGGATGAAGCTGGGCTGCAGGCTCAGGCTCCTGCACACTGGCCCCTTGAAGGGCCCACAGTGAATAAGGTCAACAGGTGAGAAAACCAACTACGGCAGATTCGTCCCCCACCCCATCCACTGGCTTCACTTTCCAAGGTTTCAGTTACTTGTAGTCAACTGCAGTTCAAAACTATTAAGTGGAAAATCCCAGAAATGAACAATTTATATGTTTTAAACTACATGTCATTCTAAGTAGAGTGCAGAAATCTCTTGCTGTCCAGGGTTCCCCACCATTGACATTGTCAGCTCTTGACATCTCATTTACACTGTCATGGTGTGAGGATCCAGGATCACTCAAAGCAGATGATCCTCCTTCTGACACATTTACAGAAAGTCAATAGTAGCCTAAAACTAGTCAGAATGTCTATGCCATTCACATCACTTCATCTCATCACATGGCCATTTTGTCACCTCACATTATCACAAGAAGAGTGAGTACAGTATAATAAGATATTTTGAGAAAGATCACATTCACATAACCTTTATCACAGTATATTATTGTAATTGGTCTATTTTATTATTTCATCTCTTACTGTGCCTAATTTACAAATTAAACTTTTAGTATGTATGTATAGTTTTCTGTGAGTATGGTTTCAGTATGTCTGCCCTCTGATGCCCTCTTGCACCACCTATCATCTTACTTGGGTTTCTCTTACCTTGGGTGTGGGGCATCTCTTCACGGCTGCTTCAGCAAAGCACAGCCGCGGCTCCTTACCTTGGACGAGGGGCCGTTCCTGACCTTCAATGTGGGATAGATCCTCTAGGCCCTCCTGCGCCTGCGAAGCCACTGATCCTTGGGTTGCTCCTCCCGGCTGCAATAATTGTAGAAGCAGTATGTTAAAACTCAAAACAGATTCTTGTAATAGAAAGCTACTTACCCCTTCCTTCTCTTAATCCCCTCCTCTTTCTGAGGCAGCCAATGCCAAAGTTGCCATGTGCTCCTCTACCTCATTTTTTGTGAGCTTCTCTAAGCTCAGAAAGCACAGTTGCATGTTTTTATGTCTTTTTGTCAAAAAGATTTTGTTTGTTTGTACAAACAAACTACCAAGAATATTTCTCTTTAGCTTACTTTTTTTTTTTTTATAGTTGTCTCTTCATGTTAATATAGGTAATATCCCACACTACGGAGCACTGACTTTTAGTTAAAGAAAATAAAAATCTGGATGTTTAGTGTCCTCCATCTATCACAGCCCTAGATTAGAAGGCACAGATTGTGCTATAAAAGGCAAATCTCACTGATACTTTAACTCCAACATAAATATCCAAGACTTGAGGCCTATATTAGAACTGGATATCAAGATTTAAGAAAGAAAGTGAAAGAAAATGAAGACACTCAGTTGTGTCGGACACTTTGCAACGCTGTGGACTATAGCCTATGAGGCTCTTCCGTCCATGGGATTCTCCAGGCAAGATTACTGGAGTGGGTTGCTATTTCTTTCTCCAGGGGATCTTCCCGATCCAGGGATTGAATCCAGGTCTCCTGCACTGTAGGCGGACACTTTACCCTCTGGGCCCACTAGATCACACGCAGATCAGTGAGTTCCTGTACTGAGCTACATGTGATCTAGTGGTATCTATCGCCAACAATATGTGATGCACAAAACAGAATACATGTTTCTTTGTTTCAATATATGGTTGCATTCATCAGATATAACATTTGATGAAAACAAAAATCACAATATAAAAATGTGATTTAGTATAAATGAATGAGTTTAGCAGATGGATTTGCTAATTGTTCTAATCTTTCACTGATGGTTTAAAATATTTCAGGAATTCTCTTTAGACCAAGATTAGACATAATGTGGAGAGAAAAAAATGCATTAAGCCATTGTTGCTGTTTTGTCGCTAAGTTGTGTCCAACACTTTTTCAACCCCATGGACGGTAGCCCACCAGGCTCCTCTGTTTGTGGAATTTCCCAGGCAAGAATATTGAAGTGGGTTACCATTTCCTACTCCAGGGGATCTTCCCAGCCAGGGATCAAACCTGCTTCTCCTACAATGGCAAGGAGGTTCTTTACCACTGAGCCACCAGGGAAGCACCCTAAATTAAGCCATGGACTTATACCAATAAATATATTTTAAAAACTAAGCATACTAATTGTATTTGAGAGTAAACAACTTTACTTGTACAAAACATAATTAGCATTTTTGTTTATAATGGTACAGGTCACCTGAAGGCTAGCTAGCCAAATAGATGTAATACATATTCATCACTTTTATATATTACATGTCTGCTGATAATATTGATGTTATACTACTGTTAAGTCTATTTGATATTTATATATTTCACATACTATACTGACATGGATATAAATTTATATATAAAACTCATACAGGTTATTCTATAACATCTGATGGAAAACTTGAATGAACTTTTTGGCCTAACCAATATTATACTCAACACACTGATAAGTACATCTGACTTTTGCCCCTTTAAATTTTGTATAGAAAAGATACTTTATTTTACAAAATTTAAATATTAACACAACAGTGTTCCAAAGCTAGATGGTGCTTTTAAGAAGTTTCTTACTAAGTTTTTACAAGTCTCTGTATAGGGGTATATTGTATGTGTGAGTGTGTGTTTCACATTGAACTTAGATTTGGAGTTAGCAGTGTGGATAAGACCATTTTAGCCTAATCAAGTGTGAAGAGAAAATTAATGAGTGATGCAATTTGATCCATCAGTGTTCACTGAGCACTTGCTATGCACTAGGTAATCTTCTAAGTGGTAGAGATATAGTAGTGAACACAAGTTCCAACAAGTATGACTTTTACATTCTAGCGGTAATGGTGGGGCAGAAGGGAGACAGGAATTAAACCAACAAGCTAAAAAAAAAAAATACTGTTTGTTTTTTTAAAAAATTTTTTTAAACCTACTTAGAAAGTCATTAGTTAGTTAAGTCGCTCAGTCATGTCCGACTCTTCGCGACCCCATGGACTGTAGCCCACCAGGCTCCTCCGTCCATGGGATTCTCCAGGCAAGAATACTGGAGTGGGTTGCCATACACTCACCAAAATTTTTTAAATGACTCATCCTTGCATGTATGAACAATGTGAGGAAAATCCCAAAACTAGTATGTTTCTACCCTTTGTACAGTATTATCCACTTTATTTTTTTTAATATAAATTATTTATTTTAATTGGAGACTAATTACTTTGCAATATTGTATTGGTTTTGCCATATATCAGCATGAATCTGCCACGGGTATACACGTGTTCCCCACCTGAACCCCCCTCCTACCTCCTTGCCCCTACCATCCCTCTGGGCATTAGTATACTGTATTGGTGTTTTTCTTTCTGGCTTACTTCACTCTGTATAATAGGCTCCAGTTTCATCCACCTCATTAGAACTGATTCAAATGTATTCTTTTTAATGACTGAGTAATACTCCATTGTGTATATGTACCACAGCTTTCTTATCCATTCGTCTGCTGATGGACATCTAGGTTGCTTCCACCTTCTGGCTATTATAAACAGTGTTGCAATGAACATTGGGGTACACATGTCTCTTTCAATTCTGGTTTCCTCGGTATGTATTCCCAGCAGTGGGATTGCTGGGTCATAAGGCAGTTCTATTCCAGTTTTTTAGGAATCTCCACACTGTTCTCCATAGTGGCTCTACTAGTTTGCATTCCCACCAACAGTGTAAGAGGGTTCCTTTTTCTCCACACCCTCTCCAGCATTTATTGCTTATAGACTTCTGGATCGCAGCCATTCTGACTGGAGTGAAATGGTACCTCATTGTGGTTTTGATTTGCATTTCTCTGATAATGAGTGATGTTGAGCATCTTTTCATGTGTTTGTTAGCCATCTGTATGTCTTCTTTGGAGAAATGTCTGTTTAGTTCTTTGGCCTATTTTTTGATTGGGTCATTTATTTTTCTGGAATTGAGCTGCATGAGTTGCTTGTATATTTTTGAGATTAATTGTTTGTCAGTTGCTTCATTTGCTTTTATTTTCTCCCATTCTGCAGGCTGTCTTTTCACCTTGCTTATAGTTTCCTTTGTTGTGCAGAAGCTTTTAATTTTAATTAGGTACCATTTGTTTATTTTTGCTTTTATTTCCAGTATTCTGGGAGGTGGGTCATAGAGGATCCTGCTGTGATTTATGTCAGAGAGTGTTTTGCCTATATTCTCCTCTAAGAGTTTTATAGTTTCTGGTCTTACATTTAGATCTTTAATCCATTTTGAGTTTATTTTTGTGTATCGTGTTAGAAAGTGTTCTAGTTTCATTCTTTTACAAGTGGTTGACCAGTTTTCCCAGCACCACTTGGTAAAGAGATTGTCTTTTCTCCATTGTATATTCTTGCCTCCTTTGTCAAAGATAAGGTGTCCATAGGTGCATGGATTCATCTCTGGGCTTTCTATTTTGTTCCATTGATCTATATTTCTGTCTTTGTGCCAGTACCATACTATCTTGATGACTATGGCTTTGTAGTAGAGCCTGAAGTCAGGCAGGTTGTTTCCTCTGGTTGCATTCTTCTTTCTCAAGATTACTTTGCTATTCAAGGTTTTTTGTATTTCCATGCAAATTGTGAAGTTATTTGTTCTAGCTCTGTGAAAAATATTATTGGTAGCTTGACAGGGATTGCATTGAATCTATAGATTGCTTTGGGTAGTATACTCATTTTCACTATATTGATTCTTCTGATCCATGAACATGGTATATTTCTCCATCTATTAGTGTCCTCTTTGATTTACTGTTTTTAATAGTGTAAAATAATGTGAAGAAAAATAACATTGGGTGGGAGGTTAAAAGGAGAATATCTTCTCTTTTATGTTGGGGAAGGCTTTTCTGTGTTGGTTGCATCTGAGGGGAGACTTGGAAAAGTGAAGCAGTATGCTTACCATGAGTTATCTGAGAAGAACCTTGCAGGCCAAGGGAAGAGCCAGAATCACGACCCCAGGAGGCAAGACTGTTTTGGGAGAACACTTTCTCCAAGGAGAGTGCGTGTATTTGAGCAAAGCCAACACATCTAATGTGTTGGGTCCAAGTCATGGAAGCTTCTGTTGGTGTGTTAAGAATATTGGATTTTTTTTTTGTCACATGGGAAGCCATTCTGATCAGCGATATGAATTGATTTAAATTTTTCAGAATGTGCTTTGCTCTATAAAGAATAGCCTGAGAGAAATGTGGGAAGTCATTTAAGCACTTTTAAGTACTTTGAAAGAGTGAACTTATATCTCCTGGGATATCTTAAGCAGAATGATTTAAATACTATGATGTTTAATTTATATTTTATTTTCATATTTATAACAGAATAGAATAATATGTTTACATCTTTTAAAGCAATATTGGCATATAGTGAGTTCTATATAAAACCTATTATCTTAATCCCCTTTGTCATCATTATCACTGGCATGACCAAAAGGCATAATAGATGCCCTTAGGGAAAATTATAGTCCCCTCAAATGGTTTTACAAGTATGATCCTCTATTCCTTGCTAAAATGAAACATAAAAGATTTTGGAGTGTACAATACCACACAGAATTGTTTAAGAGTAATATGTGTAACAACTAATAGTTTATTCTTCTGAACTTACTTCATAAATTATAAACAAACCTAATTTTTACAAACAACAGCTAAAATAAACCTGTTTAGATTATTTACACTTTAAAAATTGAGTTCCAATCATACTTACCCATCCTCATTCATGTGAAAATTTTGTCTGAAAGCCTAAATATGTACATTCATTCCAAGTTGCCTTTTTTGAACACTTGTTGATCCTTACATATGACTATCTTTTGTGTATTGATGGTTTGTATATTTTTCCACTATTAAGCCTAAATTGATGTAGATCACACACACACACACACATGTTCACAACTTGAGTAATGTTAACTGTACTTAACCTATGACTTAGCATATAGAGAGAGGCATATTATCAAAAGTAGTATTTTTTTCTTCTTTGGTTTATTCTTTAGTTTCCTGAGAACCACTTTTTTAACAAAAGGTACACAGATCAGTTTTTTGTGGTTTTAAAAATTTTCGTGTGTAATTTTTGTTTGTTTGTCTTGTTCTTTGTGCTTTGTTTTGATTTTTTGTTTGTTTTAGCCTGGCAGAATGATGAATAATGTTAATTTTAGCTTGAGTTTCAAATACTGATTGATATTTTAAAACATACACCTTTGATATTGTAACAAAATAAACAAACAAAAGCAGATCATTAAGCCAAATGGACAAATTCTGATACAGATAAATGTTCCAGTTTTCTGAACTAGGTCTGGCAACCTAATTTACATACTTTAGAAATTTAAATATATTTACCTGTCTAGGGCTTTCCAGGTGGCGCTAGTGAGTAAAGAACCTGCCTGTCAATTCAGGTTAGACATAAGAGATATGTGTTTGATCCCTGGGTTGGGAAGATTCCTTGGAGGAGGGCACAGTAACCCACCCCAGTATTCTTGCCTGGAAAATCCCATGGACAGAAGAGCCTGGCAGGCTGAAGTCCTTAGGGTCGCACAGAGTCAGACACAACTGATGCAATGTAGCACATGAGGTGTGTAAATAAACTGTATAACTTCAATATAGCCCACATTTTGTACATTAAACTAGAAGAAAAACAAAAAGAAATATGGGACAAATAATATCATAAAAAATATTAATAATACTCAAAATATAAAATGACTCCACATGTATTTGTCTTTTAGTAAAAATTACCAGTTTTATTATATATAAATTTGCACATCTAAGGCTAAATCTGAAATATTCTAACAGTGAAATTCAATCTGGTCTCAGCTAACTTACATATGATTAACTAATAAAAGTTGACACTGAGCTCATTTTGTATTTTAAATATAAAACATATGTTGCACAAGTTAAATTGACATATGTCAAACACCTTCAAAATGTATGTATCAATATTTACATAATATTCTTTCATAAATCTTTATAGAATGATCTTAAAATTAAATCACTGGTCTTCAGAAAGTTAAGATGACAATATCCAAACAGAATTGAGATCTCAGACTTAAAACATAAGTTCCAGTCTATTTGCTTTTGGCTCAGCACCAAAGTGCCTCCTGAAAGATGTCACCATAGAAAGCTGTTTGTATAGCCTTTCATTCTGCTCCCAAGAGGGTGTACATAGCTCAGCTGATGTCTAGAAGCTGTTCATCTGTGCAAGCAGAGACAAGGCTTTTGCTTTTCTTGCTGATAGTATGGTTTGCCATTGTTTAACCTCTAGATCTTGCCCTGGACGGGAGTTTGATCATCAGTACTCTATCTGGGGAGAAAAGGGGAAGCATAGGGAGTGGGGAAGGGATAGAGACAGAAAGAAGGAAAGGCTCAAGTGAGCCCCAGCTGGGAGAAAAGAACTAACTTCTTTGCCAGAAAGCAATACCCATCTATCTTGTGCTGTGTGTCTGCATGCATTCTAAGTCACTTGGGTCGTGTCCAACTCTTTGTGACCCTGTCCATGGGATTTCCCAGGCAAGAATACTGGAGTAGCTTGCTGTGCCCCCCTCCAGGATCTTCTGAACCCAGGATCACACCCATGTCTCTTGTGTCTCTTGCATTGACAGGCGAGTTCTTTACCACAAGCACCACCTGGGAAGCCCAGTTGTTCATATCTAGTGTTTAAATATAAGATGTTTTTCACACTGCATAATACCTAAATGTAAACTGACAGTAGTATTCTTGACAACCACAGGAACCAAACTTAAAAAGAAAACTAAAAATTATTTACCTTTGTCAGACTCTTCTAGACACCCCAGTTTGGTCTTCAAACTGACCCCTTCCTCAGGAATTTTCAAGGATATATCTATCTAGTCTTTTCACTATGTGATCCGTTCAGTCACTCAGTCATGTCCGACCCTTTGCGACCACATGGACTGGAGCACTAGTTGTTTGAAATCTAACTCCTAGGAGGTGCGGCCTCACTCTTCTAAGAAGCAAGAAAACAGTCTAGAAGAAAGGAGTGAGTAGTGGAAGTCGATCAGTCATGTCTGACTCTGTGCGACCCTGTGAACTGTAGCCTGCCCATGTAGTCCATGGGATTCTCCAAGCAAGAATACTGGAGTGGGTAGCCATTCCCTTCTTCAGAGGATGTTCCTGACCCAGGGATCAAACCTGCCTCTCCCTCATTGTGGACAGATTCTATACTGTCTAAGACACCAGAGAAGCCCAGTCTAGAGCAAGGTTCCATGCCAATAGGGCAGGCCCTTCTGAGAACTGTCTGATCTCATTCAGAAAACATAAAATAATTGGCAGTCAGCATTAGAAACTTGTATAAAAACTTGACAGAATGATTTTGTGTCCAATGCAAATAATAGTGTACACATATTTTAATATTTTATAATTTAACTTTTCCAGTTACTCATTTTTATTTTTTCAAGACTATCGAGGAAACGAATCATCTGGCTCTTCACACAGTTACTTAGAGAAGCGCTTTCAGTTTAACACAGACCATTATTACAGGACAAGTCTGAACAATAGTAAAGCCGATTCTATTCTAGTCCCTTGAAATATCGGGGCTAAAAGGAGGCTGCATAATGTTATCCCCAAAGGACTTTATCTTTTGATTAATAAACTTCTTCCTTTCTTTGGGATAATTGTTTAATATTTATGTGAAAACACTCTGAATGCAAGGAATCATGTTTAAACACTCAACAGAATGTCAATAGAACTGCATTTATAAAATCCTATTATCACTTTAAACCCATTTTCTTCTCACTGTCATTGTTTAACTTCATAGTATGGTATTTGCATATGATGCTCTTCAAATATTTATTAGCAAAAAAACAATAAATATGAATCTATCAACCCAATATGTAATTTATCATGAAAATCTTTAATTTCTGTATTTAAAAATTATATACACATATAGCCTTTGATAGAGAAAAAAAGAGAAAACTCTCCTTAAAAACTAGAAGAATTAAATGATTTATTGACAGTTATGCTAACAAGGTACCCTATTTTAGCAACCACTTGTCTATTTTCAAAAACCAGTAGAAATCATTCAAAATAGCTGATTATTACAGCAAGGCATAAGCAATATGAAAACAAGACTGCTTTTAATCTTGAAAAGCAAGCATACGAAATTTAAGCATAGATGTCAATAGAGAAAAAATATTCTCTGTTTTGCCACTAAGTCATTGCTCCCATAGTAAGCCGAGCAATTCACAAAACCACACAAAGAGTCATTGTGTGCTGTACATGCGGCAAATGTACAGCATCAGTTGCTTCATAAAATGTATTATTAAGTTGCCGTTACTGCCATCTAGTGGAAAGAAATAATCCATGTCACTATGTTACTAGTTAAGTCCTCAAGTTCTAGAGGGAAAGGGAAAACCACCATTTGGATTTGTATATATCCTAAGAAGTAAAACAGCAAACTGGAAGATACAATTGCATGAATATTGCAACTAATAGACACATATTAACTGAATAAGTTAGAGGTTTAAGGAAAGAAAAAAATAGTGAAAAGGATGCATATATCTGTAAGATTAATTTTGGACCCAAATAATACAATAATTAAAATATTAAAATAATAATAATAATAATTTATAATAATAAAAATATAATAATTAAAATATTAAAATAATTAAAATAAATAATATAATTTATAAAATTATAAAATGTTATTTCTCACTGGATGCAGTGAGATGATCTGAACTGGGGCATCTTTATTACTTGTACACTTATTTTCTGATTTTGCATATGCTCGTTAAGTCTTAAAAATTGAAAAAGAAAAGAGATTTGTTCTTCTCAAACTTTCAGTTACCAAGAAAGTATCTGGAAATCTTGTTACCATGTTACAATGCAGATTCAGACTCAGACATAAAAAAAAAAAAAAAAAAAAAACGGAAAAGAAAACATTAAAAAACTAAGATGAGGGAATCTAGTCCCATCACTCCATGGCAAATAGAAGGTGAAAATTTGGAAGCAGTGAGAGATTTTATTTTTTTGGGCTCCAAAATCACTGCAGATGGTGACTGCAGCCATGAAATTAAAAGACGCTTACTCCTTGCAAGAAAAGTTATGTCCAACCTAGATAGCATTTTCAAAAGCAGAGACATTACTTTGTCGACTAAGGTCCATCTAGTCAAGGCTATGGTTTTTCCTGTGGTCATGTATGGATGTGAGAGTTGGACTGTGAAGAAGGCTGAGCGCCGAAGAATTGATGCTTTTGAACTGTGGTGTTGGAGAAGACTCTTGAGAGTCCCTTGGACTGCAAGGAGATCCAACCAGTCCATTCTGAAGGAGATCAGCCCTGGGATTAGATGTGTATAAGAGACAGCAGTTTGTACTCATAGCGTGCTGCGATTCATGGGGTCGCAAAGAGTCGGACACGACTGAGCGACTGAACTGAACTGAACTGAACTGACAGTGAAAGTGAAGTCGCTCGGTTGTGTCCGACTCTTTGCGGCCCCATAGACACCAGGCTCCTCCGTCCATGGGATTTTCTAGGCAAGGGTACTGGGTTGCCATTTCCTTCTCCAGAGAATCTTCCTGACCCAGAGATAGAATCCAAGTCTCCCGCATTGTAGACAGACGCTTTACCGTCTGAGCCACCAGGGAAGTCCTTACTCCAGTGAGAACCGGACATGGAACAAGAAACTGGTTCCAAATTGGGAAAGTTGTACATCAAATCTGAATACTGTCACCTTGCTTATTTAAATTATATGCAGAGTACATCGTTTGAAATGCCAGGGTGGATGAAGCACAAACTGGAATCAAGATTGCTGGGAGAAGTATCAATAACCTCATATTTGCAGATGACACCACCCATACGGCAGAAAGTAAAGAGGAGCTAAAGAGCCTCTTGATGAAAATGAAAAAGGAAAGTGAAAAAGCTGGCTTAAAACTAAACATTCACAAAATGAAGATCATGGCATCCAGTGCCATCACTTCAAGGCAAATAAGAAAACTGAGAGCTGAAGAATTGATGCGTTGGAACTGTGGTATTGGAGAAGACTCTTGAGAGTCCCTTGGACTGCAAGGAGATCATACCAGTCAATCCTAAAGGAAAGCAACCCTAAAATGGAACAAGAAACTGGTTCCAAATTGGGAAAGTTGTACATCAAATCTGAATACTGTCACCTTGCTTATTTAAATTATATGCAGAGTACATCGTTTGAAATGCCAGGGTGGATGAAGCACAAACTGGAATCAAGATTGCTGGGAGAAGTATCAATAACCTCATATTTGCAGATGACACCACCCATACGGCAGAAAGTAAAGAGGAGCTAAAGAGCCTCTTGATGAAAATGAAAAAGGAAAGTGAAAAAGCTGGCTTAAAACTAAACATTCACAAAATGAAGATCATGGCATCCAGTGCCATCACTTCAAGGCAAATAAGAAAACTGAGAGCTGAAGAATTGATGCGTTGGAACTGTGGTATTGGAGAAGACTCTTGAGAGTCCCTTGGACTGCAAGGAGATCATACCAGTCAATCCTAAAGGAAAGCAACCCTAAATATTCATTGGAAGGACTAATGCTGAAGCTGAAGCTACAGTACTTCGGCCACCTGTTGCGAAGAACTGATTCATTGGAAAAGACCCTGATGCTGAGAAAGTTTGAAGGCAGGAAGAGAAGGGGGTGATAGAGGATGAGATGATTGGATGGCATCATTGACTCAATGGATATGTAAAATAAAAAAGCAGCCATACTAGCATCCCATGTTTCTCATAAGGAATAAATGAGTTACAAATAATCTCATCATGAGCTATAGGATATTGCCCTTTTTATAGATTAAAGACAGCATCCAAAATTTTATATGCATGCATGCATGTGTGGATTCTCAGCCGCTTAGTCATGTCGGACTCTATGACCCCATGGACTGTGGCTTGTCAGGCTCCTTTGTTCATGGAATTTTCTAAGCAAGAATATTTCCTCTTCCAGGTGATTTTCCTGATCTGGGGATTGAATCAACATTTCCTGCATTGGCAGGTGGTTTCTTTGCCACTGAACCACCTGGAAGAGCCTACAGTTTTATACAGTTAAAAATAAATGTTGCTTATCTATTTTATGTATAGTAGTTTATATCCGTTAGTCATATATTACCCTTCCCGGCCTTTGGTAACAATAAACTATTGTTCTATGTCTGTGAGTCTGTTTTGTATATAGTGAGATTAGCAAGAAAGATTTATGATGTAGCATGGAGTTAGCAACTGGACGGAGAAGGCAATGGCAACCCACTCTAGCACTCTTGCCGGGAAGGTCCCATGGATGGAGGAGCCTGGTAGACTGCCGTCCACAGGATCTCTAGGAGTCGGACACGACTTCACTTTCACTTTCATGTGTTGGAGAAGGAAGTGGCAACCCACTCCAGTATTCTTGCCTGGAGAATCCCATGGACAGGAGAGCCGAGTGGGCTGCCGTCTGTGGGGTCGCACAGAGTCGGACACAACTGAAGTCATACAGTATATAGCCTTTTTAGATGGGCCTCTTACGTATACATCTTACAAATATACATCTAAGTTTCTTCCATTTTTTTCATGACTTGATAATGCATTTCTTTTTAGCACTGAAAAATAATCTATTGGCTGGATGTACCATAGTTTACTTATTGGATAATGCATTTTTATTCAGCATCAAATTCACATCAGGAAGCACGAATGCATAAAGTGTGAGGATATAAAAGGACAGAGATTTAATATTTAAATTTAATCTATATAAACCTATTGTGTAGAAAATAAGCTATGATGATACCTATTGTTTTCTAAATTATTAGAGAAAAACATATTTTATGTATCTGAATTCTCTGTCATGTTTTTCTTATGCTGTAAATATTTTACATGATTTAATAAGATGTTATACTTCTTAGTTGTATGCTGAGCTATATCAATATGTGATAAATAATTCATATATATAAAGTTTTGTTCCAAAATTAAGATTTTAGCATTGTGATTGGGTAAAAGGATAGTAACTTTCATCCATTTAGATGAAAAACAGTTCTACTTTCTTTTGAGCAAGTTTAATGACATTGCTTATATGAGTAGAGATTTCCTAATTCCAATTCCAACCCTCAAGGTTTATGATTGCCTGAAGTTTGTTTATTTTGGCTTTTATAAAGTACTATTGGTAAACCACAGAGAAGCATGTAAAGAAGTAAATAAAATTTTGAACTGTCAGAGCAAGATATTATTAACTTAAATTGATGCTAATAAGCATTGATTTATTAGTTAGTGTTAGTCGCTCAGTCGTGTCTGACTCTTTGCGACCCCATGGACTGCAGCCCACTAGACTCCTTTGTCCATGAGATTTTCCAGGCAAGGATACTGGAGTGGGCTGCCATTTCCTTCTCCAGGGGATCTTCCCAACCCAGGGATCAAACCCAAGTCTCCTGCACTTCAGGCAGATACTTTACCGACGGAGCTACAAGGGATGCTAATTAGTATTGATTTATATATGCTATTAAATGGGAGAAAACATATTTTATTTTCTTTCTGAAAATTCCTCCTTTCTCTAGAATTTGAGAATGTGAAGTACTTTCAACCTTTTAATGTATATAAAAGACGAATTATAAACCAGTTTTATAATGAAAGTAATTTCTATTACTATGGAGTTTGAAGACTAATGTTCTAAGTTGCAAGATAGTGGCATGAAGAATTGAAGCCAGTGTAATCTATTCAGGGTGAAAGTGAAAGTGAAGTTACTTAGTCGTGTCCGACTCTTTGCTACCCCATGGACTGTAGCCCACCAGGCTCCTCCGTCCATGGGATTCTCCAGGTAAGAATACTGGAGTGGGTTGCCATTTCCTTCTCCAGGGGATCTTCCTGACCCAGGGATCGAACCCAGGTCTCCCGCATTGCAGGCAGATGCTTTAACCTCTGAGCCACCAGGGAAGCCATTCAGGGTGAGCCTCCTAATACACTTGAAGGATTAAATCATTAGACGATATTAATTGGATGATGAAATTCAAGTGGATGTCATATAAAGAGATCAGGGAATTACTGAATTCTGTTCCATGAAGATGCAAAACCAGTGTTCTGTTGTAGCAAATAAATAAATAAATAACATATGCTGCATACATACACAAACGAATTGAAAGCAGGAACTTGAACAGGTATTTGTTTACCTATGTTCACAGCAGTGTTATTCACAATAGCTAAAAGTGGAAACAACCCAAATATTCATTGATGAAAGTGTGAAAAAACATGTGTTTATGCATATACTGGAGTAGACTTGAAAGGAATAAAACACTGATATGTGTTGTGGACGACATGTAGCATGGATGATACTTATTTCATTTTGGTTGGTAAGTTGCTAAGTCAAATCTGACTCTTTACCACTTCATGGACTATACCACACCAAGCTTTTCTGTCGTCCACTGTCTTGTGGAGTTTGCTCAAATTTACATCCATTGAGTTGGTGATGCTATCTAATTATCTCATCCTCTGCCACCCCCTTATCCTTTTGCCTTCAATCCTTCCCAGAAGCAGGTCTTTTTTGCTTCAGATGGCCAAAGTATTGGGCTTCCCTGGTAGCTCAACTGGTAAAGAATCCACCTACAGTGCAGGAGACCCTGGTTCGATTTGTGGGTCGAGAAGATCCCCTATAGAAGGGATAGGTTACCCATTCTAGTACTCATGGGCTTCCCTGGTGGCTCAGCCCATAAAAGAATCCACCTGCAATGTGGGAGACCTGGGTTCGATCCTTGGGTTGGGAAGAGCCCCTGGAGGGCGTGGCAACCCACTGCAGTATTCTTGCCTGAAGAAGCTTCAGCAACAGTCCTTCCAATGACTACTTAGGGTTGATTTCCTTTAGGATTGACTGCTAAGTGTCTTCTCCAGCACCATAATTGGAAAGCATCAATTCTTTGCAGCTCAGTCTCCTTATTTCATAGGAAGTAAAATAAGCCAAACACAGGACAGATATTGTATGATTCAACTTGTTTGAGGTATCTAAGGTAGTCAAATATACAAATAAAGACAGAAAAGTAGAATGGTGGTTACTAATGGCTGGAGGAATGAGGAAGTGGGGAGTTATTGTTTAATGATTACAGAGTTTCAGTTTGGGACTATGAAAAAGGCCTGGAGATATACAGGCTGTGTGATGATTGTACAACAATGTGAATGTACTTAATGCCACTGAACTGTATACTTAAAATGACAAATTCTATGAAATTATGTTTCTTTTAGTAAAATTAAAAAAAATCAAGAAAAGGCTAATAAATTCCCAGGCATTATACTATATATGAAATATTTTAGGAATCATACAATTACTCAAAAAAAGAAAAATGATTAGTCTGTGGTCGGACCTGAACTCTTAGTTTGAGTGGAAATTTTAAGTTTGTCACAGCTAAAGAAATATTTTTTTAAAGAAAGTGGTTTGGTGAGTTACTGAGTCTGATAGGATAAAGAATTATAGTGATATAATCACACACACACAAAAATGTTGAAAGTAAGGTAAGTAAGCATCTATGCGTCCCCTCAGGCAATGTTAATTAGCACTCAAAGTCTTGATATCCTCTTTATAAAACTGGCCATTGTGGGAATTACAGGAGAATTAAAAGCACCTATCGTCCTCTTAAATACAGAGCAAGTTCTAAGTGGTTATTATTACTTTTTCTCTGTTGTGATTGTTGTTGCTTGAGCTTTCAAGATGTAGAGTGATAAACGCGATATAAATAACAAAAAGTTCAAGTAAACACTGTACTATAAATATGTAGCGTATGAAGACATAAAATAGATTAGAACTAAGGGCTAATGCTAGAGGGTCACTCCTTCCTTTTACCCCCCTAGTACTATCAGAGAAAGAAGAAGAAGAAGAAGAATATTAAAACCAAAGGAGTCTATACAAGCATTTTCAGTTTACTAAATCCTTTTTGTATATGACTTTATTTCACCTTCACATGAACCCATCCAAAATACCTGTGACACAGTTTTTAAAAATCCTAAAACAGAGATTGTGATTGACAAAGTCACAGTGCAGTGACACAGATTTCAAGCCCAGTCCCTTCCTTCATGCTATGCTGCACATCGAGGAGTTAGACAGGGATCGAGTGTAGCACATCCTGTATTTTCATCATACTGGATTCTTACTTGATGAGTTTATTCAAGAAAACAGTGGTGACAAAGAATATATTAATTCAAAACTTACAGTTTCTTCCATCAGAAATTCTTGGACATAGGTTGAAATCAATTGATAGTCCTACTTTTCTTTGGCAGCCTCAGTTCTGACATTCCTAAGGGGCAAACATTCTAAATTTCTGTAGAAATAATTATAGAATAATTATAATCTCTAAATAACAAAGAGTATCAGTAATAAAGCTGGTAGCAAAAGTTGAACTGCAAACCTCTTTCAAGGTACCATGGAGAGACATAACCATGCTTACACAAGTTTTTTATAATCGCCTTTAAAAATTTTTTCTATGCATATATATTTTCCTCATACAGATTCGTTTAGGCAGTTCATTCATTGTCTATCTTCCTATTCCAATTGCCTAAATTTCAGTAGACTTTCTTTTATTTCTACTTAGCAACATTTTGCTTTGTAGAGGTGCAGGCAGATATTCACTGTCATGGCTCCTTCTAAAATTATCCATGTTTGGTCAGTGCTCTGGGCTAAAATTCTGATCATCAGTATTACTTCATTTTAGAAAACAGATTGGTTTGGTTTAATGTGGGAACATTGTACAACTGGATTGCTGTGTTAATATACATGCTAGTGAATGATGGTTTAAAGACCACTTTTATTGTATAAAATTTATAGTATTTTATTTGTATACTTCTTTATAAGATTAGAGGGCTTCTCAGTTAGCACTATTGGTAAGGAACCCTCCTACCAATGCAGGAGACATAAGAGATGCGGGTTCAATCCCTGGGTCGGGAAGATCCCCTGGAGGGGAGCATGGCAATCCACTCCAGTATTCTTATCTGAAGAGTCACATGGACAAAGGAGCCTGATGGGTTACAGTCCATGGGGTCACAAAGGGTTGGGCTTAACTGAAGCAACTTAGCACACATACACGCATAGGGTTAGAATTGTTTAAAAGTGTTGGTGTATAGAGGGCATGTCTGTTGTTTTGTTAATTGCTATATGCCACTTTAAAGTGTATTGTTCCCCCAAAGGAAATAGCAGCTTTGATCTCTAAAAAGACCTATGCAAAATACAAATGACTTAACTTTTAGAGTACTATATTTTCTAGATTGATGGTGTAAAAAAACCTGCGTGTGTAAAACAAACTTGTTTTAGGTAACAAATCAAGAGACCAGCAAAAATTGGTTGCCTAAGAAAGATGTATAGTTAATTAAAAATTGAACAAAAACTGCCTGTGAAATTTAGAATAGATTTAAAGCAGCTGTATCAACCATCTATGTAGCTGATGCAGGTAAGGAAAAAAGAATAAAAGATTAGCTTGAAAAATGGACATTAAGAAAAACCTTAAGGAATAAAATATGCATATAAAATTTATTTCTTCAGATCACTGATGTAAAGTACTATTAGTTTGTTGATTACATAGCACTGGAATGATAATAAGTTAAATGAGCATATTGTCACTCAGTCGGTTTTTAAATAATATATTTGTTGTATGAACAGTACATGTTTATTATGGAAAATGCTGATAACGAAGAAATAAGAGAAATTATTCACAATCTCAGTTTTGAATATAAACTATGCACATTTTGATATATAACCTTTCCTACATTTTTCTAGGTATATGTGTGTGTGTGTGTGTGTGTTCATCAATTGGATTCTTTTGTAAGTAACATATTTAACACGTTGAAAATAATTTTTCATGTCAGCAGTTTTTGATGATCTTGAGTATCATTTTTTAATGAGCAGTGTACTTAACATTTAAGAGTTTAGCACCTCTTTGTTGATTTTCTCAAATATCTGTTTGGCAATGACAGGAAAATAGATTTTAGCTTAGTGTTTTCCGTTAACTCCATATGAGCTCCTAGTGAGCAGTCCAGGTGACTGTGGATATAAGCTTTGAGCCTGGCATGTGTATTTAATCCCTGGGGCCTCAAGCACACTCTAGAACCAGTATGGACAAATAAGAATGGGCATGCTGGAGAGCTGAGACCAAGCTGAAGTATAGAATGAAGAAGGGTATGGGAAGAGGCTAGATTCAGAAGCAAGTGAACAGGGCTAGGAAATACTGATACTCCCATATAGGAAGGATGAGCTCAGGGGAAGGGATCAAAACACTGGAGAAGCATAAATTGTCAAAGTAAGCAACACTTGCATAAATTTGACAATAATTAAGACTAGGATCTAAGGAACTATGAAATGGATAAGAGTCATAAAAAGAAATTTTAAAGTGACATACACTGGCATTTTAATTCTACTAATATTTATAAGTCATGGGATACTTTTTAAACTCAGCTTCAAACAGTTTATAATCTATATGATGTAATAAGACATGATTGTCAAGTGATATAGTACAAGTCAGTATATAAGTTATACGGGTCAAGAACAAATGCTACAGGAAGTCATATAGAAGAAAGGGTATCTCTGACTTTGATCTAGAGATTTATGAGGATATTAGCAGCTGATATTGACAAGTATTTCCTCCTTTTGATCTAATTTTATCCTTGCAACATTTTGAGATAACTTGTTATTGTCAGGAAGACAGTGTGTATGGTGGTTACCATCTTGGAGCCAGAATGTCTAGGATTGAATCCCAGCCACTTACTGTTGTGGCTTTTGGTAATGCATTTAACTCTCTATGTTTCAGTTCTCTCACAGAAAATAAATAATGGCAGTATAAATCTCACAGAGTTGTTGTAAAGACTAAATGTGTTAAGAGACAGAAAGTACTTAGAACTAGTAATGGTGTTATTATTAGTTCCATTTTTGTGATTAAAAAATTAAAGTTTGAGCCATTTAGTTCATATACTTAAGTATGCAGGCAGCAAATGGAGGAGCTAGGGGGCAAAGTCCAGCCCTGCTCTCTTGTGAATCTGAGTTCTTTGATTTTAACCACTTTGATGCTTCGAACTTTAAGCATGGAAAGAATGAGTCAAAGATAAGAATTTTGATCATGGCTGACTGGAATCATTAGTGAAACAGAGCAGAGACTAAGAAAGTTAGCCTTAGTTGTTGCTATTATTGTTTTTGGAAGCAGGAAAGGTTCAATTTGAAATATCTTGAATTGGAACCAGTGCTGAGGCATTCAGGGTGAAATGTTGTGACTGTTAGTGAGAAATCCTGGACTAGACATGACTGAGCAGGAGTGGGAGTTAAGATTAGGGAGACATACATGCGTAGAGTTAACAGTGAATGTTGTGAAAGTAGATAAGATTGGCAAGGAGAGAATATTTAAAAAGCAAAAAATAAAAAAGGATGCCCAACATCAGAATTCATTGACTTAGGATTCAAAGGTAAAAGTTGACAGAGTCTATCTGCAGAAAAGGATAGTCTGCTGTCATGGAAGAACATGTCCAAGAATATCAATAAAGAAAGAATAGGGCCTACCAACTATGTGGGTGGAAGTGGAAAGAAGAAAAAGTACAAGTGTTAGTTGGATCAAACCTGGGTCTCCTGCATTGCAGGTGGATTCTTTACTGTCTAAACCACGGGGGGAGCCCATGTGAGCAGAAAGGAAAGGCATTTCCAGTGCATTGATTCCGAAATTGCACAGGAGGTTCAGGCCTCAAGGTGTTGAAGAGTGTGACATATTTTTGTTTTATTTTGTTTGGGGAGAAGGGATGTGGGATTGGCAGGGAAACATGTTTAGAGCACTCAAATAAATTAAGTTCTCCTTTATTTTAGTCCTTCCTAGGACTGATTGTAATGTATTTTCCTGTGGTTATCTTGAGCCATGTCAGCGTTATCTGGAACTGTGGTGTGCTATTCTGGAGTTATCACATTTCTCCTCTCACAGACCATACTTTCTTGGAAATACTAGAGATACTGAAGCAGAGGAATATGAGCAGAGAGCTTTATAACACACATTTTTATGCTAGCCTACTGTGATTTTTCAACTTGAACTTGATTAAAGTTAAATAAAATGTCTAATTCAGCTTCTCAGTTGTATTCTACACATTTCAAATGTTTAATAACCAAATGAGGCTTTTGAATGTTTCAATTTTGTGAAAAATTATAAAATATTTCCATCATTCCAGGGAGTTCTCTTGGATGAAGATTTTCAACTTACATAAATAACAATAATAAACAATAATTATCAAAAACAAATTTTTCTCCACATTTTTACTAATGGTTCTTGTCATCTATGATCAAAAGATATCTTTATCTCACTCATTTTATGTATAAAATTTTAACTTTCAAGGAAAGCTTTCTGTTTTGTATTATAGCTAGATGATCACATACCAATATCTTGAGTAGTCTATCAGTGTGATAACAGAGGCTTCCTTGATAACTCAAATGCTAAAAAGCTGCCTGTAATTCAGGAAGCACAGGAGACATGGGTTTGATCTCTGGATCAGGAAGATTCCCCTGGAGGAGGAAATGACAACTCACTCCAGTATTCTTGCCAGGGATATCCCATCGACAGAGAAGCCTGGTAGGCTACAGTCCATGGGCTCGCAAAAATGATGTAATTTAAAAGCTAATTTGTATCTCAGAAATAAAATGACTGTTAAGGGATATAAGATTTTTTTCTTAGGGAATTATTAACTTAAAAATTATAAATTTGGATTATATAATTACTGTGTTTGATTCCATTTGAAAATGTAGACATCAGCTAGAACTTCCATGAGATGCATATGTTTTTTTCTTATTTAATAAATTTTGATATACATGGAGGAGGAATAAATTTAGCTTGTCACTATATCATTCAAAAATGATTTTGATTAACACTGTGAGAAATATGATAATTATTAAAACCTTGCAGTTAGAACTGCACTGAAGGCATGCCATCTGCAGATAATTGGTGCTTAATTTTACAAATATGCAGAATATTACCAATACTTTACTCCTTAACCATAACTTGTTGGCCTTCATAACTTTTGCTAGTATACTTACTGTTTAAAACAAAGGTCAAACAATGTTTTTGTGTGAATTTTTAGGAATCTGAAAAATATTTACTACTAAGGTGCTTTTCTATGCTGTAACAGATGTTTACAATTTGATTTCTGGTTCCTCTGACTTTTTTAAACCCACCTTGTACATCTGGAAGTTCTTGGCTCACATGTTGTTGAAGCCTAGCTTGAAGGATTTTGAGCATTGCCTTGCTATCATGTGAAATGAGAGCAGTTGTACAGTAGTTTGAACATTCTTTGGCATTGCCTTTCCTTGGGATTGGAATGGAAACTGACATTTTCCAGTCCTGTGGCCACTGCTGATTTTTCCAAATTTGCTGGCATATTGAATGCAACACTTTAACAGCATCATCTTTTAGAATTTGAAACAATTCAGCTGGAATTCCATAACCTCCACTAGCTTTGTTCATAATAATGCTTCCTAAGGCCCACTTGACTTCACATTCCAGGATGTCTGGCTCTAGGTGAGTGACCACACAATTCATGGTTATCCAGGTCATTAAGACCTTATTTGTAGAGTTTTTCTGTGTATTCTTGCCACCTCTTCTTAATCTCTTATGCTTCTGTTAGGTCCTTGCTGTTTCTGTCCTTTATTACAGCATAGAAAAGCACCTTAGTAGTAAATATTTTTCAGATTCCTAAAAATTCACACAAAAACATTGTTTGACCTTTGTTTTAAACAGTAAGTATACTAGCAAAAGTTATGAAGGCCAACAAGTTATGGTTAAGGAGTAAAGTATTGGTAATATTCTGCATATTTGTAAAATTAATCACCAGTTATCTGCAGATGGCATGCCTTCAGTGCAGTTCTAACTGCAAGGTTTTAATAATTATCTTTGCATGAAATGCTCCCTTGGTACCTCTGATTTTCTTGAAGATATCTCTAGTAATTCCCATTCTATTGTTTTCCTCTATTTGCATTATTCACTGAAGAAGGCTTTCTTATCTCTCCTTGCTGTTCTCTGGAGCTCTGCATTCAGCTAGGTATATCTATCCCTTTCTCCTTTGCCTTTTGCTTCTCTTCTTTTCTCAGCTATTTGTCAGGCCTACTTAGACAACCATGTTGCCTTCTTGCATTTCTTTTTCTTTGGGATGGTTTTGATCATCACCTCCTGGACAATGTTATAAACCTCTCTGTCCATAGTTCTTCACACACTCTGTCTCCCAGATCTAATCCCTTGAATCTAGTTGTCTCTTCCACTGTATAATCATAAGGGACTTGATTTAGGTCATACTTGAATGGACGCATCCACAATTCAGTGTCAGTTTCACTTTGACCCAGCCTCTTCATTCTTCTGGAGCTATTTCTCTGCTCTTCTCCAGTAGCATATTGGATATCTACTGACCTGGGGGGCTCATCTTCCAGTGTCATATCTTTTTGCCTTTTCATACTGCTTATGGGATTATGAGGGGAAGAATACTGGAGTGGTTGTCCATTCTCTTCTCCAGTGGACCACCTTTTGTCAGAACTCTCCACCATGACCTGTCCAAATTACCCAATTTTGAGTGGCCCTTCATGACATGGCTCTTGGCTTTATTGAGTCACACAAGACTTCACTGAGTTGCACATTGTAATCCATGTTGTCATTTTGGTTAACTTCCTGTGATGGTGATTTTGTTCTAGAATCTGTGGCATTATAGATCTTGCTTTTTCTGCCTGCCCTCTGATGGATGAGATAAGAGGCTTGTACAAGATTCCTGATGGGAGGGACTGGTTGTGGGGAAAACTTGGTCTTGCTCTGGTGAGCAGGACAGTGTTCAGTAAATCTTTAATTCAATTGTCTGCTGGGTAGGTGGGTCTGTGCTTCCTCCCTGTTAGTTGCAATGCTTATAATGATGCCTCCTTATTGATGCCTAAAGGCATCACTGGATATCACTTCATATATGTCCAACGGGTTCAAACTTGTGTCAAGAGTTTGAAGCTCAAAGGCAGATTTTAGTTCTACAAGATTAGAAATGTATTATCTATTTGGGTAATTTGGAATTTTATATTTTAATTTACATTTTAAATGAATTACTCTATTATATTAGAGAAGACTCTTGGATCATTCAAGCTCTCACCATCTTGTTGACATTTGTTTGAGTCCACTTATTTAGTTATACATTTTCAAAAGAACATAGAATAGCAATGTTGCACAACTGAAAATTTTCTTGCATTATACTTCTTCCTTCAGTATCACATGATTAATTCATCAGTCTGGCCTCTGATTCAGCAATCTGCCCTCAGGCCCTTCACATGTTATTTTGTCTTCATTAGTGGTCTATCACTGTGGCTTTCAGTTCAGTTCAGTTCAGTAGCTCAGTCATGTCCGACTCTTTGCGACCCCATGAATCGCAGCAGGAGGCCTCCCTGTCCATCACCAACTCCCGGAGTTCACTCAGACTCACGTCCAATGAGTCAGTGATGCCATCCAGCCATCTCATCCTCTGTCGTCCCCTTCTCCTCCTGCCCCCAATCCCTCCCAGCTGCTGCTGCTGCTGTATAACTTCAGTCGTTTCCGACTCTGTGCGACCCCATAGATGGCAGCCCACAAGGCTCCCCCATCTCTGGGATTCTCCGGTCAAGAACACTGGAGTGGGTTGCCATTGCCTTCTCCAATGCATTAAAGTGAAAAGTGAAAGTGAAGTCACTCAGTCGTGTCTGACTCTTAGCGACCCTGTGGACTGCAGCCTGGCAGGCTCCTCCGTCCATGGGATTTTCCAGGCAAGAGTACTGGAGTGGGGTGCCATTGCCTTCTCTGACATCAGAGTCTTTTCCAATGAGTCAACCCTTTGCATGAGGTGGCCAAAGTACTGGAGTTTCAGCTTTAGCAACTGTGGCTTTAATATCAGCTAAATTCAGTTCCAGGTGCTTGATGTTGAAAACTTAAATTTAGAATCATGTATTTAAAGAAACTATTAGATTTTCCTAATAAGAGAAAACACCTCTGAAAAAATCTTTAACATTTCTTCTTTAAACATTTTTCTGAATGTTGCTAAATCCATTTTGGAATTTTATTCTGGCTAATAGTTTCATTAAATATTGGACACACAGTGATATTATCATGACCTTCAGTTTTAGA
This sequence comes from Cephalophus harveyi, assembly GCA_006410635.1. Classification (NCBI taxonomy): domain Eukaryota; kingdom Metazoa; phylum Chordata; class Mammalia; order Artiodactyla; family Bovidae; genus Cephalophus; species Cephalophus harveyi. Next base: position 238,411 of record SJYT01042886.1, on the reverse strand, counting down.
TAGTTTGGTGGTAAAAATATTATTTCTATGGAGTTAAGAAATTTTGAGTTTGGAGACTGTTTTGGTGAAACTAACATCAATTTTAGTGTAAGACTGGTTATGAGTGGACAGAGCCAATTCTACTACTGCCACTAACCACCTATAGACACTCAAGTAATTCAACTTCTTGAGCCTCAGTTTTCCCAAGATGAAGAAAAATGCTGTATTACCAGACTGCAAAAATATCAGATGAGGAGATGCTAAAAAACCATCACTGTCAGGGGTAGAGTAGAACTTTAATAAATATCAATTGCCTTTTCCTCTCATCTCTGCCATATTCTAAATTATAATAGTCTTTTCATTTAGTCTCTAAATCATGCCTGACTCTTTGCAACTCCATGGATTGTGCCCACCAGGCTCCTGCATCCATAGGATTTTCCAGGCAAGAATACTGGAATAAGTTGCAATTTCCTTCTCCAATAATAGTCTTCTAGAAAGTGAAGTCACTCTTTGCGACCCCATGGACTATATAGCCTGTTAAGCTTTTCCGTCCATGGGATTTTACAGACAAGAATACTGGAGTGGGTTGCCGTTTCCTTCTCCAGGCCATCTTCCAGATCCAGGGATCAAATCTAGGTCTCCTGTACTGCAGGCAGACCCTTTACCATCTGAGCCACCAGGGAAGTCCCTAGCACCATCTTAATTTTGAAAGCAAACAGAATCAGAATTTTAGCTGTCATGCAATTCACTCATCTCTCCAGTCTGTTTCTGTGTAGTTCATAGAACAGCTTGGACTTAAAAGCCTTAAATATCATCGAACCTTTTACCTAAAGGCAAATAATCTTTCAAATTATATTTGAATATTTTTAATATTGAGAACTCTCTATGTCACAAAGCAACACATTATAATTTTTAGAAATTTACCTTGTATGATGACCCACCAGATTCTAAAGAAATGTTTTAGACTGTTAGATTGGACACCAGAGAAAGTAACCTGACCGTTCCTCTTTAAAAGGGTAGTCACTGACCACAAAAACTCAGGAAAGCAACCTGTGAGAGATGGCACACACACAAGTTACAACTGTACTAACTTAAAAAAGATATTCTGTGCACGTTAAGTTCTCTTCCACTTCTCTCCTGTAATCATGGGACAGCCTAGTGATTGGGAAAAGGAGACTCAAGGTGTGAACTGTTTAAAGAAGTAGCTATATATACCCTTCCCTCTTTCTCTACCACAGCAATTTCTGAACCTGAGTCAAACCCAGATAGAAGGGATGGAAGTATGTGAATGCACTTTAATTTTTAATGCGGGAAATTGTCTACAACATCTGTGGCTCTTCCCAAGACTTTTTTCCAGGAAGAGAATGTGTATATTCAGAGGAGCATGAATGGAAGACATTGGCTAAAAAAGAGTTAGTTTATTTTGGACTTCAGTCCCTACCGAGACCAACTTTTTCAATAAACCTTTTCACAAAATTTTGTGTTAGATCCTATGGACATTTTCCTTGCCATTATACTTAATGCAACATTGAAAATCTTAAAAGAAATGGATACTGGTGTAGAAATATGCATGTATATACAGACATTTTGATTGAGGCAAATATATTTAGTGAAATCAAATCTTCCAGACCTCAAATTGCAATCCAAGTCATATGAATACAAATGAACTTAAAAATAATATTGCATATATATAAAAAGTCAATTTTTAAGAAAAATTTCCTTGAAGGAAAGTATAAATCAGCAGCTAGACTTGTATCTGTTTAATTTTAAGCCATGATAAAAGAATTGCTCTGCTGTGGCTCATTAACACACTACTAAAAAACAAATCATAACTTTTTTCCATTTTATGTAACATTTTATTTTGCCTGATTATATTTTCTCATAAAAGAGGCCTTTGTGACTTATATAAATGTGAAAAGGAGTTATTTCTGAGAAATATTGTTGGCGATAAGGAATTGGCTTAGGTAAACTATTTTACAACCACTGGGGGCTTATATGAAGATCAAATTTATTACCATGTAATTTCATAACATATACACTAATTTCATAGCTTTGTTTTTATTGTTCTGTTTCTTGTGTATATATCTTATTACGTTCTTTGCTCACAATCTCCAAGTTCCTGATTTCATTCTCTTGATTATCTGTAAGATTTAGATAAAGTAAATATTAGGGGTAGTGATCAAATTAGAAAGTTTTTATAAATTCCATAAAACATTACATTGCTAGAGTAAATTATTCAGTACACAATGCAGGCCAAGAAAAAACTCACTTCAACTCCAAATTTTCTCTCAATCATATTGCACTATACAGAATTAAGTGGTATTTTGACATGTATTAATATTAGTTATGAATATAAGGTTTAGAGTTTGTAACTAAATCGTAATATTTAGTAATATTAAAGATCCGCTAGCTTCTTTTAAGATTAATCAGCATAGTTCTGTTGTTATATATTGATATATGCTAAAATAAATGTCAATTTGAAACCAAAACGCATGAAGATTGGCTAAAAGTGCTAGACTTAGGAAAAATGATTAAATACATGATGAATATATATAGAATTTTTATTTTATATTAACAACAAAGACTGGAACCAAAGGTATAGTTTGATCTTTCTAGTGAATATTGTCTTTTAATTTCACCTACATGACTATGGGGCTTCCCTGGTAGCTCAGATGGTAAAGACTCTGCCTGCAATGCAGGAGACNTTGCTAGAGTAAATTATTCAGTACACAATGCAGGCCAAGAAAAAACTCACTTCAACTCCAAATTTTCTCTCAATCATATTGCACTATACAGAATTAAGTGGTATTTTGACATGTATTAATATTAGTTATGAATATAAGGTTTAGAGTTTGTAACTAAATCGTAATATTTAGTAATATTAAAGATCCGCTAGCTTCTTTTAAGATTAATCAGCATAGTTCTGTTGTTATATATTGATATATGCTAAAATAAATGTCAATTTGAAACCAAAACGCATGAAGATTGGCTAAAAGTGCTAGACTTAGGAAAAATGATTAAATACATGATGAATATATATAGAATTTTTATTTTATATTAACAACAAAGACTGGAACCAAAGGTATAGTTTGATCTTTCTAGTGAATATTGTCTTTTAATTTCACCTACATGACTATGGGGCTTCCCTGGTAGCTCAGATGGTAAAGACTCTGCCTGCAATGCAGGAGACATGGGTTCGATCCCTGTGTTGGGAAGATCCCCTGGAGGAGGGCAGGGCAAGCCACTCCTGTCTTCTTGTCTGGAGAATTCCCTGGACAGCAGCCTGGAGAGCTACAGTCCATAGCGTTGCAAAGAGTGGGACGTAACTTAAGCAACTTAGCACACATATGTAAAATGGGGAAATTCTAAAATCTTAATCAGTCTTCAAGAGAGGTAAAAGAAAGGGATTCAAAAGCATATTTGAATAAATGTTTTATATTTACCATTTTCAGGACTTCATAGTGAGCTGCATAAAACTTTGTCACTTGAATACTTATTAGTAAAACTTACCCAGTAGCAGCAGATTGATATTGATAGGGAAAAAGTAAATATATTTCATTCCCCAAGACACTAAAATTTCTGCTGAATGAGGGAAACAAAGTAAAATAATTTTGAAAATGTAAAATATTGAAATATAAGTTAATTTTATCTTAGTCATCTTCGTCATTATTACTGAAGAAAGGCAGATTTTATACACCAAAATTATTTTAGATTAAAAGCTGCTTTCTGACATATGAATTGACTCTTGTATCTACTTTTCTGAGACATTATTGACTATAACATGTTCATTAAATTGTGTAGTAATTCAATTACACAATTCATAGCTGATAAAGCTTTAACGTAGTTAATAATTTTATAATATGAACTGACAGTTTTCTAGTGCTAGGCATTTTCCAAAATGCTTTCATAAGCTTAATATCTTTCAATTTCTACAAAAATGTCTGCAGTAGGAAATAGTATCCCTCTTTTAGAGATGAAAAAAATTAAGTTTCAGAGAGATGAAAGCACTTAATTTTAAGATGACTGAATCAGAACTCAATTCATGTCGAGAGAGAGCCAGTCAAGTTTAAGAGTCTGAACATTGCAATCAGAAGCTCTGAGTTCAGATTCAAATTTTCCCTTTTACTAGTTATGGGCTCTTGGGAAATTACAAAATCTCTTTCTGTCTCAGTTACCTTATTTATTATTATTATTTTTTTTAAGTTTTACTTTATTTTACTTTACAATACTGTATTGGTTTTGCCATACATTGACATGAATCCACACCTAATATAAATATTTTCTTTGCAGGATTGTTGTGATAATTAAACAACTAAGCACCTGAAGAGTGCTTTGGATTTATGGTATTATTTTGTTGGACACCAATAAATAACTCTTGATTGTTGTTTGCTATTGTTTAGTCACTCAGTCCTGACTGACTGTGAGCCCATGGACTGTAGCCCACCAAGTTCCTCTGTTCATGGGATTCTCCAGGCAAGAATACTGGAGTGGGTTTCCATTTCCTTCTCTAGGGAATCTTTCCGGCCCGTGGATCAAACCTGTGTCTCCTGAACTGGCATGTGGATTCTTTACTGCTGAGCCAACAAGGAGGCTTGGTTGTTGTCGGTTAGTATCAATTCAGTCTTAAAATTCTAAATTGCAATTATTCGATATACCAATCAGAAGTCTTTCAGCTTTTGTGAGAGAAATCTCACTTAAAGTAGCTTAAGTTAAAGAAAGGTGAGTTACTGGACCCCTGAGTTGGGAGAGTTGCTGTAGTAACTCATACATTCAAAGGAAGACCTGAACTCAGGGGAGGTGGCAGTGGAGACTCAGGTCTTGCCCAATCTATAATCTCCTTTGTTCATTTCTGCCGACTCTGCTCTTCCTCATGGGTTGGCCTCATTCTCTTCTACCGTCTGTTCTGTTCTGTTCAGTCGCTCAGTCGTGTCCGACTCTTTGCGACCCCATGAATCGCAGCACGCCAGGCCTCCCTGTTCATCACCATCTCTCGGAGTTCACTCAGACTCACATCCATCGAGTCAGTGATGCCATCCAGCCATCTCATCCTTGGTCGTCCCCTTCTTCTCCTGCCCCCAATCCCTCCCAGCATCAGAGTCTTTTCCAATGAGTCAACTCTTCGCATGAGGTGGCCAAAGTACTGGAGTTTCAGCTTTAGCATCATTCCTTCCAAAGAAATCCCAGGGCTGATCTCCTTCAGAAT
>SJYT01042886.1:142615-232449 GCA_006410635.1 Cephalophus harveyi | reverse complement strand
ACAGATTTCTCAAGAGGCAGGTTAGGTGGTCTGGTATTCCCATCTCTTTCAGAATTTTCCACAGTTTATTGTGATCCACACAGTCAAAGGCTTTGGCATAGTCAATAAAGCAGAAGTAGATGTTTTTCTGGAACTCTGTTGCTTTTTCCATGATCCAGCGGATGTTGTATTATTCTTGTCAATCACAGAGAAAGACTCTGATTGGCTCTGCTTAAATTTTGGCTACCCTCTTTTCTCCTACCAGTTTTTTCCAGGGGAAAGGAGGAAATCTGGGATGTATGCATTTCTTTGTATCTAGGAGATTGGGCTTCTCTGGTAGCTCAGAATCTGCTTGCAATGCAGGAGATCTGGGTTCAGTCTCCTCTGGAGAAAGGAATGGCAATGCACTCCAGTGTTCTTGCCTGGAGAATTCCATGGACAGAGGAGCCTGGTGGGCTACAATCCACAGAGTCACAAACAGTTGGATACGATTGAGAGACTAATACACGGGAGGTTGGTTTGTTATTCAACACAATTGAAGGGAAATATATGGTAGTCAGAAAAAGAAAAAGAAAAAAATGAATCAATGAACTATATTTGGCTTCTCAAAAATCAGGAATAAAAGACTCTTAAATCTTCAACTAAACACTAAATCTGCCCTGAAAGGTTTTCATAAGATCCCCCTTTCACTTTGGATGATGATTGTGCCAAGATACCATCGTGCTGGCTAGCACCAAGCAGAGGCCTCAGAGCCTTGCCTAACATTTTGATGAAGCAAAGGATATTTGCTTGTATGATTCCATATCAGCAGACAGGTTAATGATGGTCTGATATCATAAACAGATCCTGTGCATATGCAGTCATCTGATTAATTTACCAGGCATTCATATGTTGTATTAAGATGACAGCAGACATTTTCCTCCGACAACTGCACAAAATGAGTTTACACATCTAATTGTACCAAGAAATCACTCTCATATCATCTTTGAGAGAGCATTCATATTGTTAACGTGCTGAAAAGTCATTCCAAGGTTTAATTTTCAAAGTGTTCAGTGTTAGTCACTCACTCTTTTTGACCCCATGGACTGTAGCCCACCAGGCTCCTCTGTCTGTGGAATTCTCCAGGCAAGAATAGTAGAGTAGGTTGCTGTTTCCTTCTCTGCAGGGATCTTCCCAACCCAGGCATTGAACCTTGGTCTCCTGCATTGTAGGCAGACTCTTTACCCACTGAGTTAAATTTGAATAAAATATTGCTAACCTCACCTCCACCCAGCCCCTCTGTGGTTTCTGGGTGATACTTTCGGAACCACTAATTTCTAAATTTCATGAGAGGCTGAATTATAGCTATTGAATTAAAGAGTTAATTTGGAATCATTAAACTTCAAAAGAAAAGACTATGTATATAGCAATATAATAATTTTAAGTTGACCCAGACTTCAAGTTTTTCCTCACTGTACACCTGGTTTAATGCTTAAATGCTATTTCTGCTTTGTACTTGTAATGAATTCTCCCTTTTTTTGCATTACGTAAGTTTTGAATTACCTCTATGTCCAGACTTGAAATCATCACTCTTCCCTCAAAACTGCTTTTTCTCCTGTTATTTGTAACTCAGTTGTTGCCCAGATTTGAAGCCTAGATGACATCCTTGACCTCTTTTTCAAAGTCCTAATCCATATCTAATGTTGATTGAGTATGACTCCTAGTGGTCCTCAGTTTTTTTCTATTTATTTATATTATTAGTTTTACTCCTCCACATTAAGTCATCTTTCTAGTGAATTACTGAAATAGTCATTTTTTTTAGCTTTCTTCTTTTCAACCTTGCCTTCCCTGATCTTCTCTCCATATTTCAACACAGCAATCTTTCTCAAATGGAATTCTCATCATCTTACAACTGTCAGTAGCTCTGTTACACTTAGAATTAAGCTGTCTTTCTTCACTTGGGATTCTAGGTCTTTTGTGATTGGTTCCTCTTTATCTCTTTAGCAGGATTATCCTCTGAATCTGAATTCTTTCAGTCTACAATCCAAATAGAGTTAAAATACTCATTGGAATGGGATTCCCAGGTAGCTCAGTGGTAAATAATCCACCTGCCAAAGCAGGAGATGCAAGAGATGCTGATTTGACCCCTGAGTCAGAAAGATCCCCCTGGAGGGGGAAATGGTAACCCACTCTAGTATTCTTGCCTGGAAAATCCCTTGGAGTGAAGACACTGGCAGAACCTGGCAAGCTATTGTCTATGGTTTCACAAAGAGTAGGACATGAGTGAGCAACTGAGCGCACAATACCACCTTGGTTGAGATATTTAGATATATATTAAATATCCCATGGACATTTAAATATATATTCCATAGGAGCTTCAGACTAAAGAATCTCAGTGTTATGCAGATAGTATCATCTTAACAAACCAACTTATAATGAACTTATAAGGGTTAATAGGTTGTTAAGCCTCTTTAATATAAAATATGCCTAATTCCACATGCTTAGAGAACTTTATTGATTAATTTCTGTGTGTCATTATCTTTCCTTGTATAAAGTAAGAGTTCTTGGAACTCCCCTAGTGGTCCCAGAGTAGGTAAGACTCTGCACTTCTGATGCAGAGGGCATAGGTTCTATCCCTAGTTAGGGAACTAAGATCCCACATGCCACAAGGCCAAAAAATAAAAATAAGTAAATAAAATAGGAATTCTTTTTTTCTCCTGTGGGAAAATGATGATTATGAATAGATAGGCATAAAATAAATATACAATTAGGCTTAGTGAAAATTACTTTTTTAATGACCATTTGCTTTAGTTACAACTAAGAAGTTCTGATTTTTGCTTTCATTTCTTATAATAGTTAATATTAATTACTACTTTCAGGTACAGGAATTTCCAAGGAAAATGTTTCCAAATAGTTATTATCCTTTACTATTCATGCTGTTTTTGTTTTCCTGTCATATATGCAGCAGTTATTAAATGCAGTTTCTGAAAATATATGGTCAATATTATGCTTTGATAATCTAGAGTCATCTATCCATTTTCTGAAGTAGGAAGACTAGTATATGATCAGTGTGTGTTAAACATAGGACTCAATTCTATTTTTCTGTGAAGTTTCAGGGTAATGCTTTTTCTCACTCATCATTAATAATCACTCATGTCCTCCTGCATTCCTCCTGGTTCTTGTATAGATATTCAGCTCAGTTCAGTTGCTCAGTCGTGTCTGATTCTTTGTGACCCCATGAACTGCAGCACGCCAGGCCTCCCTGTCCGTCACCAACTCCTGGAGTTCACTCAAACTCACGTCCATCGAGTCTGTGATGCCATCCAGCCATCTCATCCTCTGTCGTCCCCTTCTCCTCCTGCCCCCAATCCCTCCCAGCATCAGAGTCTTTTCCAATGAGTCAACTCTTCGCATGAGGTGGCCAAAGTATTGGAGTTTCAGCTTTAGCATCAGTCCTTCCAAAGAACACCCAAGACCGATCTCCTTTAGAATGGACTGGCTGGATCTCCTTGCAGTCCAAGGGACTCTCAAGAGTCTTCTCCAACACCGCAGTTCAAAAGCATCAATTCTTCAGCGCTCAGCTTTCTTCATATCCCAACTCTCGCATCCATACATGACGACTGGAAAAACCATAGCCTTGACTAGATGGACTTTTGTTGGCAAAGTAATGTCTCTGCTTTTGAATATGCCATCTAGGTTGGTCATAACTTTTCTTCTAAGGAGTAAGCGTTTTTTAATTTCATGGCTGCAATCACCATCTGCAGTGATTTTGGAGCCCCCCAAAATAAACTCTGACACTGTTTCCACTGTTTCCCCATCTATTTCCCATGAAGTGATGGGACCAGATGCCATGATCTTAGTTTTCTGAATGTTGACCTTTAAGTCAATTTTTTTATTCTCCTCTTTCACTTTCATCAAGAGGCTTTTTAGTTCCTCTTCACTTTCTGCCATAAGGGTGGTGTCATCTGTATGGATATAAACATGCATTAATATGGCTTCCCTGAGAGCCCAGTTGGTAACGAATCTGCCTGCAATGCAGGAGACTCTGGTTCAGGAGTTGGGAAGATCTGCTGAAGAAGGGATAGGCTACCCACTCCAGTACTCTTGGGCTTCCCTTGTGGCTCAGGTGGTAGAGAATTGGTGTGTAATGTGGGAGACCTGAGTTCGATCCCTGGGTTGGGAAGATGGCCTGGGGAAGGGAAAAACTACCTACTCCAGTATTCTGGCCTCGAGAATTAGATGGACAGTCCATGGGGTCACAAAGAGTCAAACATAACTGAGCGACTCTGACTTTTTACCTTTAGAAAATATGCATTGCCTTTGAATCTTTCACTGTTGATTTCTTGAAAAATGAAGGCTGATGACTGAATGCAACCAAAGAACATATATAGATACATTGCGCTTTCTTCTTATTAACTTCACTGTTTTGCCCCATATCTTGTAATAGTGTATAGAAACTTCATAGCACTAGATGTTCCCAGTTCCAACAGAGCATTCTTTAACTCTTTTATCTTTAGTTACATTATAACTCATCTCTAATGGCACTTGTTTGTCACTTCATGGGAAATAGATGGGGAAACAGTGGAAACAGTGTCAGACTTTATTTTTTTGGGCTCCAAAATCACTGCAGATGGTGATCGTAACCATAAAATTAAAAAATGCTTACTCCTTGGAAGGAAAGTTATGACCAACTTAGATAGCATATTCAAAAGCAGAGACATTACTTTGCCAGCAAAGGTCCATCTAGTCAAGGCTACGGTTTTTCCAGTAGTCATGTATGGATGTGAGAGTTGGACTGTGAAGAAAGCTGAGAGCCAAAGAATTGATGCTTGTGAACTGTGGTGTTAGAGAAGACTCTTGAGAGTCCCTTGGACTGCAAGGAGATCCAACCAGTTCGTTCTAAACGATATCAGTTCTGGGATTTCTTTGGAAGGACTGATGCTAAAGCTGAAACTCCAGTACCTTGGCCACCTCATGCGAAGAGCTGACTCATTGAAAAAGACCCTGATACTGGGAGGGATTGGGGGCAGGAGGAGAAGGGGACGACAGAAGATGAGATGGCTAGATGGTATCACCCACCCGATGGATGTGAGTTTGAGTGAACTCTGGGAGTTGGTGATGGACAGGGAGGCCTGGTGTGCTGCAATTCATGGGGTCACAAAGAGTCGGACACAATTGAACGACTGAACTGAACTGAACTAAATGGCACTTGTTTGACATTTTAAAGTTTAGCAATTCTCCAATTGCTGTTAACAATAACATATCAACTATAAAAAAGGTGTATTTGAAAAAGCATTATATTATATTGTTTCTGACTCATGTAACCAGTTTTACTTGAGATATGATAAAGTTTAGTCAGATCTACTTTTAAAACATATTTTGAAGTGTTTTGGAGGAAAAGGAAGAAAAAACAGGGAAGGTAATTAACAATTTTTGGGGTATTATTAATAAGATTTTTTTTTTTCCTTTGGAATCTGTTGTGCTGTGCTTAGTCACTAGGTTGTGTCTGACTCTTTGTGACCCATGGACTGTAGCCCACCAGGCTCCTCTGTCCATAGGGATTTGCCAGACAAGCATACTGGAGTGTGTTGTTATCCCCTCCTCTTTGTTTAAAATATGTTTCAGTAAATAAGTTTTTTCCTGTTTTCTGCAAAAGATAACTAAAATGCAAATATTGAAGTTATAAAATAAGATAAAAATCATTGTGAGGAATTTTAAAATATGTAACTACCCATAATTTCATCACTTAGGAAAAATGTTAATTTTGTCTTTTATTCATTACAGATATTTTATGAGTAAATATTTTATACTTAATGGGGAAAATGTGCCATGTATTATCCTTTTGTACCTACCATTATTACATGAACATTATTGAAATTATATTTTATTGGTTATATAATAATATAATCTAAGAATTTAGTTTAGTAATACCTGGAAAGGAAATTAATGTTTCAGAGGTGATGATGTCTTTCTTTTGAAGAACATTAAGTGTATATAGTTAGAAAGGCTCAACTTTCTACCTTAGTACAAGTACTATGATATATTTACCTTTCATTTTTCCATTTACTATTTTCCTTATTTCACACAAAGCAGAACTTAATTTTTATGTGCTTGCTATTAAGGTATAATGCTCTATTGTTGACATAAAGAGATCCTAGAGTTTAGATAATTGACTTTAGGTACTGTCTTCTTCATTACATCTTGTATGATTCATGTCCACAGTTGAATCTTTGGATTGTTTGGTTAGATTAATTGAACTACTCCCAAAATTTACATGAGATTGGCTTCATTTAATTTATTCCAGAATTTCTCAGGATATCTCTCTTACTTTTTTTTTTATAAGATCTTATCGTATCTCTTCTAAATAGAATGCCTATGTAAATAAGTTCAGTTAAGTTAAACTATATTAATAACATGGCAATATCACTTTACTCTTAAAAGAATCAGAAGAATTTTGATGACATCACTTAATAATAATACGATGAAATTGATCAGTCTAGTTTTTATTATTGAATGGTTGTATTTGCAAACAGTTGCAGGATCCAGAAATTCAGCTTCCATAATTGATACTATTAACATTTTCATTTAAAAGTTGATTTGGCTACAAGGTAGGCTTTCCTAACTATTATTTAAGCATACTAGAATCCATTCAGTTTTCTAGAGGACAATGATTCTTAATTTAAGAAGAAATGATCTTGACGATGATGTATATTTTATAAAAAATACTTGTGCCTTGTGGCTGGAAGAATGATACTGGTGAGTTCATAAATACGAGGAAATGGTTGAAGCAGAGGAAGCAGAAGGAATAGGATAGAAGGTCAGAGATGAAGCAGGTGATGTCTTGTAAGGTCTTAGCTATTTTAAGGATATGGGTTTTATTCTGAATGTATTGGTACACTATTAGAAGTTTTGAACAGAAACTGACAAAATATGATTTATATTTTAACACCTTTCCTTAGCTACTGAGTTAGGCATAAGAAGTAGGGAAAGAAACAGGGATGGAAATTACATGACCTTTTAGAAACCCACTTCAACAAATACCAGGTATTATAATCTGGTATTTGGCACCTTGGCCCAGGTTGTTAGAAGTGGAGGTACTGAAAAGGGATAGATAAATTCTGGAGATAGATAGAGCCAAAAATTTTGTTGATGCATTGGGTGTAGTTAGAGATGACTCCAAATCTTTAGCCTCCAAATTTTAGCCAGCAACTGGCTGAATAGTTCATCATATCAGTGTGTAGTTGTAATCATTCAAGTTGAGAGTGGAGACCATGAACCAACTTTTAGGGAGATCATGATTCAGACTTGAACATATTAGGGTTTGTGGCAATGTTTAGTTGGCATTGTATTTGAGGTTTAGATTTTAGGGGAGAAGTCCATGCTGGAGTTATATATTTGGATTTTTTCAGATGTAGAGATTATTGAAGCTTTAAACTGAATCTGATTGTCATCATAAGGCTCAAGAGATAGTAAATGAATAGATAAAGGGAAAAAAAATAAAACAGTTGTTGTATGTAATCATAGTTTTCCTAAATAGACAATTGGGGAAAACAGGCCTTGGAAAAATGTTTACGCTATTCTACATTCTGTGCCACTATTATTTAGTCTACTAAAGGTTAACATGAAGGAGTTGTCAAAAACAATGGTAAGATTTAGAACAATATTAAATTTAGTCATATATTCCCCCTCTACCTTCTGCATTAATTTTGAAGTAATGATGTAATTTTCAAACTTATTGTTTTTATTCTTGCCTTCCTAACTTTCCTATGTGCAAAACAATTCTATCTGTAGTATCTGAGAGTCAATGCATCCTTCCCCAGCTCAGGTGGAAATGAATATGTGAAGATCCACTCAGCTCACTCAGTTAACCACCTTCCCTCCCCCACTTGAGCCCTCACCTCTGTAACAGATCTCACTATAACCAAAAACATCCCTGGTACAATGACATGCTATCCCACTACTACAATTATCAAAGATAGAGAGAATCTTTAGTTTCTTGTTATTTGTCCCTTAAATTTAATCCATACTTTATGTGTGTGGCTGAGAATACTATGTGAATTTTTCCCCTTTTTTCATTTTTAGATGTTGACTATAACAGTGCAAGACTAACATAAATACACCCAGTATTATTTATTTGGTTTGTAGCTATAGCCTAATATTTCTAAAGTGCTTTCAAATATATTTTCTCATTGATGGCTCATAAAATCTTTGTGAAGGAGGAAACCATCATTCATATACTTTGAAAAATTGAGGCTCTAATTGGTCCTGTTTGAGATACAGAGCTGCTTAATGAAATAAGAACCCAGGTTTTTGGTTTCTAATACTAAGCATATATTGGAAAAGGAAATGGCAACCCACTCCAGTGTTCTTGCCAGGAGAATCCCAGGGACGAGGGAGCCTGGTGGGCTGCCGTCTATGGGATCACACAGAGTCGGACACGACTTAAGTGACTTAGCAGCAGCAGCAGCACTAAACATATATGTGAATTTATGTGTGGCAGATGCATGCACACATATACATTTGTGAATGCGTACATATTTCAGTATATTTCAATGTGAATGTAACTCCTTTTGGCAAGACAGATGGTAGTATATATAATGAAATGTGTCAAAAGAAAAGTTTACATATGGTATCTGCTTATAAGAACAAACAAAATGTGAACAATTGTCTATAAAGCAATTGATCATTTTTCATTAGAATTCAAATGAATTGAGATCTTGTTAGATGGCAAATTTTGTTCAGGTTTTAATAGCTCAATTGTTAGTATTTTATATTATTCTGTAATCTTATATTAGTAAACCTATTAAGTCATGAAATGCAAAACAATTATTTAGGAGATGCAGAATTCATAAAATAACCAATTATGTAATTTATACTATTTACTTAAAAGCAATATTTACAGGTGTGTGTTTAAAAAGCAACAGATGATATCAGCTGTAACTATAAACAAACCATCTTTACAGAGTTACCTATGAAAATATAGCCATTCACTTGAAAATTCTAATAATTCAAGAATAACATTCAACCTATATTTAACTTTCATTTATGTGAAGTAAAAGTGCAACATGTGATTTTATTCAAGGAGAAGGCAATGGCACCCCACTCCAGTACTCTTGCCTGGAAAATCCCATGGATGGAGAAGCCTGGTAGGCTGCAGTCCATGGGGTCGCTAAGAGTCGGACACGACTGAGCGACTTCACTTTCACTTTTCACTTTCCTGCATTGGAGAAGGAAATGGCAACCCACTCCAGTATTCTTGCCTGGAGAATCCCAGGTGGGCTGCCGTCTATGGGGTCACACAGAGTCGGACACGACTGAAGTGACTTAGCAGCAGCAGTGATATAACTCTCCCTCTTTGAAAATGACCACTTGCTTTATATTAACAGTTAATCATGTGTCTTCTACAATTGACTGACTTTTGAGACCACTTATACCTTTGAGAGGGGAAATCATAATATTTTCTTTCAAGGGTCTTTTTATGCTATGAATTAATCTAATGTCTTTGAAGGGTGGCAGTAATATAACTCTCCCTCTTTGAAAATGACCACTTGCTTTATATTAACAGTTAATCATGTGTCTTCTACAATTGACTGACTTTTGAGACCACTTATACCTTTGAGAGGGGAAATCATAATATTTTCTTTCAAGGGTCTTTTTATGCTATGAATTAATCTAATGTCTTTGAAGGGTGGCAGTGTCTTACATAGTTGAAAAAAGAAAAGAACTCTAAGATTGGCTCTTTAAATTTAATCTAATACAAATGGGATTTCTTATTTAGTTTTGTGTAAACAGAACTACATACATATGTAATTAGTATTGAGCAGCATATGAAATACATCAGGAATGTGTTTTTATATGTGCATCTCATGAATATCAGGAGAATTTTGTTTACAAATATATATTTTAATATAACTTTCTACTACTGACTGCAGTGTCTTAATATATTTCACATATGTTTATTTCTTCATGTGTTCTAATAATATTTTTCCCAAACGTTGAACTTGATGTTTTGAACTCTGCTTGGCCTATACCCTTGTTAGTTTAAAAATGTTTAGTACTATTTGATTTATTATATATGTAATAAATATGCTAGCTCCATGCCTGACACTCAATTTAAATTCAATAGATGTTTGCCTGCAGGAGGAAAGAATGAACTCTTGAAAATTCTCTAAAAACATCCTCATCTTGAGAATTCTTATAGCTCTAGAATTTCAAAAACACTTTGTCCCTAATTAGTTTTGGACATTAGGTTTTTAGCTTGGGTAGCAAGTCCCTCCTATTTCCATATTATTCCATTTTATTGGAATTCTACTTTGCTGAGTTTATGCATTTGTGATATATGGATAAGTAATATTATGATATCATTTGTTTTTCAGTCCTAAGTCATGTCTGAGTCTGTGAGCCCCTGGACTGAAGGATGCCAGGCTTCTCTGTCCTTCACTGTCTTCCACAGTTTGCTCAAATTTACATCCATTGAGTCAGTAATGCTATCCAACTATCTCACCCTCTGTTGCTCCCTTCTCCTGCCCTCAGTCTTTCCCAGCATCAGGATCCTTTGCAATGAGTCAGCTCTTTACATCTGTGGCCAAAGTATTGGAGCTTCAGCTCCATCATCAGTCCTTCTAATGAATAATCAGGGTTGATTTCCTTAATATTACCTTGAGACCATATGATTTATATACAAATACATGTCTGTTGTAGGTGAGGATCACATCCTTTTGACTGTGGAGGGAAATGATAGCTATTGGTTGATTTGGTAAAGGATTTGAGATGTAATTAAAAATAAGGTAAAACATTACCAGATTTCTATCTGGATATTTATTTACCAATATACTTTATATATAAATGAATAATAGATTATCCAAATTTAGGAAATAGATTCCAAATAAATTATATGTAGGTCAGTTCAGTTCAGTCGCTGAGTCTTGTCCAACTCTTTGCGACTCCATGAACTGCATGTAAGCCAGGCCTCCCTGTCCATCACAACTCCCAGAGCCTACCCAAACTCATGTCCATTGAGTCGGTGATGCCATCCAACCATCTCATCCTCTGTCATCCCCTTCTACTCCTGCCCTCAATATTTCCCAGCTTCAGGGTCTTTTCAAATGAGTCAGCTCTTCACATCAGGTGGCCAAAGTATTGGAGTTTCGGCTTCAACATCAGTCCTTCCAATGAACACTTAGGACTGATCTCCTTTAGGATGGACTGGTTGGATCTCCTTGCAGTCCAAGGGACTCTCAAGAGTCTTCTCCAACACCACAGTTCAAAAGCATCAATTCTTCAGCGCTGAGCTTTCTTTATAGTCCAACTCTCACAGCCATACATGACCACTGGAAAAACCATAGTCTTGACTAGATGGACCTTTGTTGGTAAAGTAATGTCTCTGCTTTTGAATATGCTGTCTAGATTGGTCATAACTTTCCTTCCAAGGAGTAAGCGTCTTTTAATTTCATGGCTACAGTCACCATCTGCTGTGATTTTGGAGACCCAAAAAATAAAATCAACCACTGTTTCCCCATCTATTTGCCATGAAGTGATGGGATTGGATGCCATGATCTTTGTTTTCTGAATGTTGAGCTTTAAGCCAACTTTTTCATTCTCCTCTTTCACTTTCATCAAGAGGCTCTTTAGTTCTTCTTTGCTTTCTGCCATAAGGGTGGTGTCATCTGCATATCTGAGGTTAATGATATTTCTCCTGGCAATCTTGATTCCAGCTTGTGTTTCCTCCAGCCCAGCATTTCTCATGAGGTACTCTACATATAAGTTAAATAAGCAGGGTGACAATATACAGCCTTGATGTACTCCTTTTCCTATTTGAAATCAGTCTATTGTTCCATGTCCAGTTCTAACTGTTGCTTCTTGACCTGCATACAGATTTCTCAAGAGGCAGATCAGGTGGTCTGGTGTTCCCATCTCTTTCAGAATTTTCCACAGTTTATTGTGATCCACACAGTCAAAGACTTTGGCATAGACAATAAAGCAGAAATAGATGTTTTTCTGGAACTTTCTTTCTTTTTCAATGATCCATAGGATGTTGGCAATTTGATCTCTGGTTCCTCTGCCTTTTCTAAAACCAGCATATCACGCCCTAATAATTTTGTAAAAATTCACTGTCTAAAATACATCAGTGCTCCTCCACTTATCACTTTGTCATGTAAAGGTAATCACTAGCAATGGAATCATCTTTAAGCTAGGCAAAAGGCTAGGTTACTAAAGTGTACACAGCCTTTTGTAGGACCTAAATTTTAAGGAAACAAAAGGCCAAACAGTCCCTTGAGTCCCAATGTTAAGTATGTTCCTGTGATGAATATAAGAAAGGGGAAAGTTTGTAAAGAGATCACAATGAAGAGTATATTATTTTTCTATCCTATTGACACCAGATATTAGGTCTGGATTCTAAGGAGTCTTGGAAGAACAGCTTGATAATTCAAAGATGTCACAGGTTTCCTTAAATAAATGAAAGGTGCTGGATCAACATTCTCTCCTTTTTTCTGTTGAGCCTGATGGATGAATAGTTATTTGCCTTTCTGTAACCTCGGGTAATGTAAGTGGCCACTCAAATTCTCACAGAAAGATGAGAATTTATGATATTAATGTTTGCATGAATGAGTACTTTGAGGGCAATAACGTTGCCATCATTCTGGAGGTGGGAGAGGATTGCTGGGCATAAGCCTAAGTCAAGGTTTCTTCCCCTAGGTTTTCTTAAACCACTGTATGTTAACACATCTTTATGTAAAAAGAGTATATTTAGGAAGTTAATAATACAACACCAGAAATGAAAGGTGAAAATAGGAACATTCAAGTCTGGATTGAGTCTAATCTTAGATACAAACTCCGGGATTTGAGCAAGAATTCTCAGGTGGCTGAAATAAACGAAGAAAACAGGAATGGTGTCAATTAGAATAAGGGAAGGAACCCAATATCCAGTCCAGTAATGATGTGATTAATGTTGCAGGACATGTTATTGTGATATATTTTACATCAGAGTTCTAAATATATTTGGTAATTTCCAATCATCTACTCTGCCATCATTTTGTAAAATATTCACATTTGAAAGTTTCATTTCATCATACATACTGGTCTGTTCTGAAAATTTGAATCCATTAGTTAGGATGGTTTGAGTAATCTTTTCGTTTTCAGTTAACAATATTTTCTAGTATAAACCTCCTCTAAACTAAGAAATAGGTCCAAACTCCAAAATAATATTCATATTGAAGAAGGCATTTATAGTATAAAGCTCACTTTTAACCCATGTATTATGATGTATAGAGCTATCATTTTAATGAAGGCTAAAAATAAGAAAGTTTAGATTTAAAGAGATTTAAGCAAAATTTAAGTAAAGAGATTTGCATACATAAAGAATTATCAAATGCTTCTTCTTAAATAACTTCACATTTTCACAAAAATAAGTTTTTATGTTTAAGAGTTTTGTTTCTTCTTTACTAGTAAAGATATTGGATGACCATCATTGGAAAATTAGCTAAAATTGAGGCGTGACTATGCCAACACAATATCAGAAAAATAAAGGACCTGTTTTATTCCCCAAGTGAATTAAAATGCCAGAGTATATTAATATTGAAATATAATTTTTCCACAGTCCTATTACCCTCTGAAGGAGTATCTGAAGCAAATTGGGGATCCCTATCTATTTATAAGAGCATAAGAAAATTGATTCTGGAAGATACTTGCCTCTTTATCAATATGCTCTGTTGGTCACATGATGCAAAAAACCAACTCATTGGAAAAGGCTGATGGAGGGAAAGACTGAAGGCAAATGGAGAAGGGGCAGCAGAGCATGAGGATATGAGATGGTCAGATAGCATCACAACTTAATGAACATGAATCTGAGCAAACTCTGGGAGATAGTGAAGGACAGGAGAGTCTGGCTTTAGTTCATGGGGTCACAATGAGTTGGACATGACTTAGTGACTAAATAACAATAGATTAAAGAATAATTTTGTCATGGATAATATAGTTAATGACTGTGATGCTATGTGTTCAATATAAAACATGATTATTTTAAAATTAAAAGCTTTTAAATTGTTTATAAAATCAGCTTTTGCTTTGAAACTGAAAGTTGCTCAGTCGTATCTGACTCTTTGCGACCCCGTGGACTATATAGTCCATGGAATTCTCCAGGCCAGAATACTGGAGTAGGTAGCATTTCCCTTCTCCAGGGTATCTTCCCAACCCAGGGATCAAACCCAGGTCTCCCGCACTGCAGGCAGATTCTTTACCAGCTGAGCCACATGGGAAGACCTTGTGCTTTACTGTCAATAAAAAAGTGTTAATTACTTACTCAGATTGATTATTTTTAATTGAACTCTTAATCTTGATCATTGTGGCAATTTGTGTTAGGTGAATACTTTGAGAAAGAAATTCATTCAGATCACACCATGATTTTCAGGTACAGATAATTTATTAATAATAGTAGTTTGATATACTTTTCAAGTGTTCTTGACCACTCTTAGAGTTGATGATACATAGGTTAGTGGATAGGATGCTAGCAGTTATTTATTAATCAGAGTAAATCTGGTATTGAAATGTAACATACATGAACATAACATGAAACTTTGAGTAAATCAACTTGTGACTCCACATGTTCTCAATTATAAAATAATAGTGTCGAATTCCACAATCATTCAGCCTCATCTCAATTCTTTTATAATCACTTTGGGAAACTGTGATTTTGTTGAAAAAGATATTGGCATGTAAAATAAAGAATTTAGAATGTCTTCCACAAAATCTTTTAATTTAGCTCAAGGCAAACATTGAATATACACATAAAATATAGTTCACTGTTTGTGTTAAATCTAGAGACTCAAATCTTGTATGTCCCAGAAGTGTATGGACTTATGACTCATGGATTGTCACATTTTGAACCAGAGTAATGTTTTGTAGGAACTGGTAGCCTCAGAAATGTTCCCTGTGGTCTCTGGATGGAATAAGCAATCAAACAACTGGGTCCTAATAGTTTTCTAAAAAACATATCAGGCAGCCTCATTAGCAAGGCTGATGGTTGCCTTTTACATTATCTTTAGAATGAACAAAACCCTGGGGCCTGATTGGCAGCTTCTTTACCTCCCACCACTTCAAGGCTTTCCACAATACAATTCCCAAAAGCCCTGAATGTACTCCTCATGCAGAAAGATTGTTGGAAAACCCTTTGCAAGCCTTATACAGAAAAAAAACAAGAGTTGTAAAACCATTAACTGGTCATAACTAAAGTATTAGGAATATAGTGAAACTCTCCACCAAACTGAAAGGCCATATAAAAATTTTTATATACTTGTAGATAAGATCGTTTTTATTTATGACATACGAATTCAAGTCTTTCAAGGAGAAAATTCAGTCAAGTGAGATCCATTGGTAGTTGGAGTTCAAAGTCAGTGAGCAAATGGAAATCATTGCAGCATCTCTTTCATTTCCCTGGTGGACATTAGACCACTCAAAATGTGTCACATAATTTACAGTCCCTTGATAGTGATTGAATATACACATTGAGAGTGCACTGGCAGAACACTTAAGGAAGATTGAGTGCAGGAGGACCTGCCTATGTTATTTTTGGCTCTACCCTGGGTTTTGCTTTTAATTCTTTTTTCTTGAGATTAATTTCGGTTTGGTTCTTCCATCCTATCCAAACAAAAGCTTTGGGAAAAGAGATTAGCAGCATCAAAGACAGCGTGATTTTTAGTTTCAGAGACATTATGATGTAATGGCAGCAGGAGAAAATAAAGCTTACAATTTACCATAAAAAAAAAAATTTAAACTGCAAGAATACTAGAATTAAGGAATCAATGAGAAAGATAAAATTTGAGCTCTTTCTTAAATGTACAGTAGGATTTTCCAAGTTTTAAGTTAATATTTCTACTTTGGTATTTAATACATCCATTAATGTTTGGGGAAATGAGATAATTTTGTAGTTAACATAGAGATGTAAAAATTGTTTTAACGCTATTAACTCCAAATCTCTAGATTTCATGTGTGTTCTAATACAACTTAAATTCTTAGACATATTTTATAAAAAGTCATTCTTTAAATGGTTTCTTTATCATGCAACATGGAATCTTCCTTCGCAGTAACTTCGAATATTTCAGACGCTACAGATCAAAGTAGTAAGGATTTCATTCCACCCTCCCCTTCCCCACCTATGTCCACATGTCTGTTCTCAAAATCTGTATCTCTGTTTCTGCCCTGGAAATAGGTTCATCTGTACCATTTTTCTAAGGAGATCAAAGAGAGAGGGGATATATGTGTGTCCATATAGCTGATTCACTTTGTTGTACAGCAGAAAGTAACACAGCATTGTGAAGCAATAATACTCCAATAAAAAGGAGGGGGGAAAAGCAGTAAGAATTTCAACTTGCTTTTATAAAGATGTCCAAGTATTCCAAACATGTAATAGGAAATCAGGACCTGACGAACATGACTGCTTGAAGAACAGTTTTTGCTTTATTTTTCCTTCCGCATTCCTTCTTTGCCCTGTCGCTGTCCCTCTTCTTTTTTCTTGCAGTGTATAATATTCAGAGATTGTCCATCTGACCTCTCTTTTCTCACACATGTGAGTCAAATGATGTCCCACTCACTGAGACCAAGATGGCTTTTTCTGACTGCAAAGTTTTACTTTAATAAATTGCATTTTTCATTTTATTGAGACAAAGACAGTGAAAACAACAATAGATAGCAATAAAGTGTTCAGTGAATATTTCCCATGTTAAGACTAAATGAGAACATTTGCAAGCAATTTAATTAATGACAACTCAAATTGATTTGGATATTTACAAGGAAAACTGCCTCTTCTAAGATATTTATAGACCTCTCAGTTTCAGCAGTTTCGAGAATACTATATAGAGAGAGTTTCTTTCTTTCTTTCTTTAAGAAAACACAGTATTCCTTTTTCCTTTTCTGCTACTTAATAGGTTGATAATAAGGTATAGAAAGGTAAATGTTTGCCTCTGAATTTAAGAGAAAGCAGGATGAAAACACAGACTGTTAAGATCATGAGTTTACAAAAGCTGTGTTATTTTGCCTACCTATTTATTTTCTCCATCTTATCTTTGAAATCTTGCTATTTTTCTTTCTAAATCAATCTTTATTTTTCCTTCTACACAAGTTTTCTGTTATTCTTTTTTGTGCTAAACTTCTGTCTCCAAACCAAACCATATATAGCATTGTGTGTGACATAATTGTTGTTTAGTCACTCAGTCATGTCTGTTTGCGACCCCATGGACTGCAGCATGCAAAGTTTTCCTGTCCTTCACCATCTCCCAGAGTTTGCTCAAACTCATGTCCATTGCGTTGGTGATTCATCTAACCATCTGATCCTCTGTTGACCCCTTTTCCCCCTGCCCTCAATATTTCCCAGTATCAGGGTCTTTTCCAATGAGTTGGCTCTTTGCATCAGGTGGCCAAAGTATTGGCACTTCCGCTTCAACAACGGATGGACATAGTTGTTGTTTAGTGGCTAAGTGGTGTCTGACTCTTTGTGACCTCATGGACTGGAGCCCACCAGGTTCCTCTGGGGTTTCCCGGGCAAGAATGCTGCAGTGGGTTTCCATGTCCTTCTTCAGGGGATCTTTCTGACTCAGAGACTAAATGTGAGTCTCCTGCATTAGCAGATGGGTCTTTACCACTGAGCCACCAGGGAAACCTTATGTGAGGAAGTAGCATATTGATTAACTTTATATATACCTACTTGCTTTCCATAACACCTTGGTGTTCCCATGGTAGTTAGAAGGCATCGTCTGTGGTATTTGTCAGTAGAGATTTAGGATTCTGTGTGTGCTATTCATACAGAATTCATAATAATTAAAAAATAAGTCTAGAAAGTTCTCAGAAAATGTCATCCCCTTATCTTTAAAAAAAAAAACAAAAAATACATATCTCCTTTTTAATCATGTTCACCTTGCCTTGGTGAAATATGACATTACACATTACCATATTTAGTACAACATTAATGTATATATAATGCACACTATAAATTTGAAAAATTATCCCTCTTTCCCTTTCTCCTATGTTTGGAAAAACTGTGCTACCTTATTTGTAGAGATTTGCAGTAAAAGTCAAAGATAGTGTAGATTTTAAACTAAGTCAGTATTTTTCACGTCTGTTTCCTGTGATGTACATTGAACAGATTGGCTCTTTGCATAAAGCTGTGATGATGAGCCAAAGGGGAAGCATGCAAAAGTGTATGCAGAAGCATACAGATCCTAAAAATAATATAAAACATCTGTAAAAGAGAAAAAAAGTTCAGATAAAACAAAAAACTGTATATTATAAACTATTTTATATTTATATAGAAAGAAGAAAATAAAAATGAGAAATAAGTTATAGCTATTTTTAGGACAATGATTTGTGATCTGTCAATGAAGTCAATTTTTTTGAATGGAAAACACTGAAGTGACAAGCGACTCTGTTTTTGTCAAATCCTGCTTTCCACTAAGATGCTTTATCACTCTCTGATTACTCAGACCTTCTTCTCTAACCTATTATGAAATACGGACAGTTTCAGGGAAACTAGAGGCAAAGTAATAATAGCACATTAGATAAAAGGCCTGAGCAAGCTTCCAAAAATTTTATGGAGTAAAACTTCAGTTAACTCTGATTGAATCAGTTCACAAGTTTCAAATGTACAAATGAACATTTTATTTTTTAATTTTTGCATGTTTTCTGAAGTATAGTTGATTTACAATGATGTGTTAATTTCTGCAGTACAGCAAAGTAATTCATCTATAAATATATATGCATTCTTTTTATATTCTTTGTCATGTTTTATCATAGTTTTAAATATAGTTAAATATGATAAAACATGTTTTATCATAGTTTTAAATATAGTTATCTGTGCTGTACAGTAGGACCTTGTTGTTTATCCATTCTATATATAAAAACTGACATGTGTTTTTAACCACAAATGAACATTTTTATGCTAGACTACTTCTAATAAGCCAAAACCTATACACTGTATTCACAGTCTTTGTTAATATTATAATAATGTGAAAATATGAATCAGGGTTCATGAAGCAGAATCTAAATGCAGCAAGAAAATCAAATACAAAAGTAAAATGTGGAACACAGTAGTAGATATTACTATGGCAACACCTGGTTTTCAGTAAGAAATTAGTGACCTCTCAGATTTTTCTGAGGACCCACATGTTTTTGTTCTCTCACTCTGAATCAATAAATATTTACTGAGTATGTATTATTCTAGATGATGGAAACTGGTCCTGTTTCCATGCTCTTGTTTTGTGATGGTAAATGTATTAGCAAAGTATTAATAGCAGGGGAAAATCATCCAAGAGCTAAAATTATTTTTCAGTTATTCTTTCTGTAGTACACGTGAAGTGAAGGAGGCAATGTTATTGTCATGTAATGTGATTTGCACTGAGCTTCCTAAAGGTAGGGAATTTAATTTAGTTCAAAGATCTATGGGAGAGAATGCCTCACTCCAACTTAGTGGCATGCCTTATTTTTTCATTCTGTCTAAATACAACTTGCTTCTTGTAATAGTAATCAGAAACAGTACAAAACAGAAAGTTCATGGTCAGATTGAATTTGGGCATGGTCATGCCACGGGGAATTTGGTGGCTATACATGATAGCAGTATTTTAGAATTTGTGTAGAGAACTATGATATGTGTTCATAAGTTCTAAAATTTAAAATTTCACAGGGAAAAATGGTTGAATAAGAGTTACATATAACCCCATTAGCCTGAATTTTTGATGGGAACAGGGATTGGATGTATTCTAATCAAAATACCATTATTCACCTCTTCCTGTCTCCTTTGCTACTGATTGGCAATTTTCTCTTCTGGATGCTGAAAATCACCTACTGCGTCCTATGAAGGACTGTTAGGGGGCCACAGGCATGATTTATTGGGTCTACTACCCACTATTTCATACTTTTCATCTCTGTTAGCATAAGTGATCTTTTTAGACAGCCCTGAGGGTTATTAAAAGCTCAGATCTCTGCAACTACAGGTAAAAGCCATGCAGGTATAATTGAGGTGAAATAGTAGGTTATGGACAGAGCCCTCCACCTGGAACATTTTGGATCCAAAGAGCATGTTGGATTCCTAAATGGTAACTTTCAAGGCTTTGTGATTAGCATATGCCACACACACAGACAGACACATACACACAAGTTACATAAAGTTAAGTGTTCCATCCTAGAAATAAAAGTACAAAATAATATTAGTGATAAATCAGAAAATTCAAAGCTCAGTAAACACTTTCAGTAATAAACATAATATTTCAGGTACTCTTTAGATCAGTTCAGTCACTCAGTTGTGTCCAACTCCTTGTGACCCCACAGACTCTTTAGATAGCTAACCTTATTTTCACAACAACCCTGTTTTAGGTAATAGCATCACCATCATCTACAGATGAGGAAACAAGGAAACAGGGAGATTAAGTGTTATAGCTAAGGATACACAACTAGTGTTAGATTATTTAAACATGGAAATCATTAGACTGAGGTGGCTTTAAAGCCTAGATAAGTAAACCCAAACCTAAGTCTGAAATGCCTCAAGGTTAGGAAATCAAAACCTCAAAACAGTCAGTCATAAGTAGCCAGTTTGTTTGTTGTTTCAGTCACTAAGTCGTGTCCAACTCTTTGCAACTCCATGGACTATAGCCCTCCAGGGTTCTCTGTCCATGGGATTTTCCCAGGCAAGAATACTGGAGTGAATTGTCATTTCCTTCTCCAAGCTCTTACTGACCCAGGGATTGAACTCCAGTGTCCTGTTTGTCAGGCGAATTCTTTACCACTGGGCCCCCTGGGAAACCCTACGTAGACAAATAGTCTTTCCCAAATAAGGAACCCCCTAAAGCCATAGAGTCCCTCGGACTGCAAGGAGATCCAACTAGTCCATCCTAAAGGAGATCAGTCTTAGGACTGATTCAGTCAAATCTATTTTTGTTTAAATAAGCTCTTAAAAATCTTAATATGCCTCAGTTTGTCTTTTAGCACTAGTAATGAAAAAACCTGAATTTGTACCTGAATAATCTGTCTAGTAGGAGAAGGCAATGGCACCCCACTCCAGTACTCTTGCCTGGAAAATCCTGTGAACAGAGGAGCCTGGTGTGCTGCAGTCCATGGGGTCGCTGAGAGTTGGACACGACTCGGTGACTTCACTTTCACTTTTCACTTTCATGCATTAGAGAAGGAAATGGCAACCCACTCCAGTGTTCTTGCCTGGAGAATCTCAGGGACGGGGGAGCCTGGTGGGCTGCCATCTATGGGGTCGCACAGAGTCGGACACGACTGAAGCGACTTAGCAGCAGCAGCAGCAGCAATCTGTCTAGTCAAGGCTCTGGTTTTTCCAGTGGTCATGCATGAATGTGAAAGTTGGACTGTGAAGAAAGCTGAGCACTGAAGAATTGATGCTTTTGAACTGTGGTGTTGAAGAAGACTCTTGAGAGTCCCTTGGACTGCAAGGAGATCCAACCAGTCCATTCTGAAGGAGATCAGTCCTGGGTGTTCTTTGGAAGGAATGGTGCTAAAGCTGAAACTCCAATACTTTGGCCACCTCATGTGAAGAGTTGACTCATTGGAAAAGACTCTGATGCTGGGAGGGATTGGGGGCAGGAGAAGGGGACAACAGATGATGAGATGGCTGGATGGCATCACTGACTCGAAGGACATGAGTTTGGGTGAACTCCTGGAGTTGGTGATGGACAGGGAGGCCTGGCGTGCTGCAATTCATGGGGTCGCAAAGAGTCGGACGTGACTGAGTGACTGAACTGAACTGAACTGAATCTGATCCCAAATTGTGTATGCCTATTTTCCACAGCCTGACAGTTCAACCTTACAGTAAAATTTCTCTCTTTATATTAAGTTGCAATAACAAATATTCTACTTAAAAAATGTGCAGATTACTTGGTTGAAAATGAAGGATAATTTGAATTTCCATAAAATCTTGTGGATATAGCTACAATATTCAAGACCTTGAGTAGAGTAAATGAAATAAAAAGTTATATTTAAGAAAGAAGATTCTAATAAATTTAACTATAAAAGAAGGAAATCATTGGGGAAAATTTAACAGAAAAGGGAAAGTCCTTACTAGAAGTTCATCAAGTAAACATTTATCTATCTCAGGAACAAATTATACCAGCACACAGAAAAGGCAAAAAGAGTAACAAGATACTAAATTGGCTACAATCAGAGACCTGGAAGTCAAGTGGAAAAGCCACAAAGAGTGGAATCCAAGCCATAATCTGAAGGAAAAAAATAGCACAATGAGAAAGACATGACAAAAAGTTAAATGAGAAAGATGATGCAACCATAACTAAGGCCTAGTCATAGCACATACATCCTCACCAAAACCAAGGAATCCTTAAAACAACAATAACAAATTATCTAGCTGCTAAAATTACTTAGTATACAGCCTCAATTATTTATACCCTAATTTAAGAATGATCATATATGCAGCGAATTTGTATTGAAATTTACTTTGACTTAGCAAAACTTTTGTCATCATAAGAAAAAAAATAAGACATTTAAGAAAATAACTTTCTCTAAATATTCTAGGAAATCTATTTAAGAACTAACAGTTGGTATGTAAATTGCAAATTAGAAGTGAATGAACTACTTAATTAACAGATTCTCATTTGTTAAGCTAAAGTCAAGTGATACATTTAATGAAAAGCACAGCTATACTGGAGCAGGAAACTGAATCTTTATGTTAAATCAAAACCTAATCAATGAATATTGCTGTATATATCTGATTATATGCTTCCTGATTTTGCTAAAATACTTAACATTTTATTCTGATCTTATATTGTAACAATTGAATAGCAAGGATGGCTATCCATGATTCAAATCTAATCGTCTCTAAAACCTAATCTCTAAAGTTATTGTTAAACAGAAGCCACTGATTCAGGGATCTATAGTTGAATCAGTGACATTCAATCAGTATCAGAATTTAAGGATTTAATCAGGCATTCTCCAATAAGTTCATGTCAAGTGTACATCTTGAAAAATGCCCCCTCTATACTTTACTTCAGATTCTTGGATTTGAAATCTTTGAGACTCTACAGGTTTTAAGGGCGAGAACTTGCCTGGGGGAACAGGGGAAGGAGAGAGAGAATTTAGGTAACTATATAAACATGATGCTCCTGGTTTGTTTTTCCTCAGCTAACATTTATCTCTTTGGCATGATGAAGGGCAGATCAACGTTGATTGTAAAAACAAACACAATTAGCACTAAAGCAGCATATGTTAACACTGCTACAGCCTGATGATGAATGAGCTGTAAGTGATGCCAACACCTGTTCTTGACGATGATGCGTAACACCCAATCCCAGTGGAGTAATGAGCATGCAGACACATTGGTGCACATTTCACCAATTACAGTGGTTTATGGAGGAGTTACGGTAGCATGCTCTCTCTCTCTCTTTCAATCTCTTCTCTGAGTACTTCTTTGTTTATTCACTCATTCATTCGTGGCTTCACAGTTAGCATTGAGCTATGTAGATATATTCAGATATAAGTGATATTAGCTACATGGGGCAATACTAGGTTACCCCAAGTCATGAGTGACTAGAAGTGTGCTTCTATGCTATAATAATCCCTCCTAAATTGCCATTGCTAAGTCATATATTTTGGGCCTGATATTGATTGACGTTATCAGGCATCTCAACCAGATTGACTCTGAGAATGGCTGAAAGTGTTATTGTTCAGTTGCAATGTTTTACAAAGGCAATGTAATAAGAAAAAAAGAGTAGTGGAACATACGGGATGGTGTGTTCTATATTAATATACAAAGTAGTTAGCATAAGTATGATATTTCTATGTAATATGTCAAATTATAAAATATAGTTTTGTATTTATCTTCCAGTATTGTTTCAGCAAAGAACAAATAATGTTGTACCTATGTGGAGCTTCAATGCCATGTAGTGATCTTTGTTATGACATATATAGTTTTATATTGCATAAGAAAATGTTATTAATATGACTAAGTAATATGAATTACTTATTCTGTCCTTAATTTTTACCTCATTTTATTTCTTATCATCCCCTTTCTCTTTGCTTCAAGACCTAGACAAACTTTTCTTTCCTGTACCAAATAGAATTCCTTTACCTGTAATTAGATCATCCCAACATGCAGGTTATTATTTCTTCCTATTTTTTAGAGTCTTGTTTTTCTGTCCAACTAACACGTTTGCTCTATCTATAAACATATTCAGAGTCTTCCACTCTTAATGACAGTTTTTTTTCAATTCTTACTCCTACATTATGATTAAAAAAAGTTTTATTGACATATAACTGATTTACAATGTCATATTAATTTCTGCTATACAGCAAAGTTGCTGCTCTACAGCAAAGTGATTCATATATGTGTATCTCTCCATCTTTTTTTATATTCTTTCCCATTATGGCTTAATTATAGGATACTGTTACATTTTCTTATTCTGTATATTTCCATCCTATATATACTAGCTGGATAAGATATTCTTTTAACTAGCCAATTTCTTAAAAGAATTTCAAATCCATTGCTCTTATGTACTCATTTTTTAATTTCTTAACTCACTGAAGTTATTATGGAGATGTCAGTATTTCAAGTTACCACAAAATTTACCCTCAAAACCCATGACCATTGACTATTACCGTGTTTCTTTACAATTTTACATATCAATTTTCTTAATGTCCAGATGGTAGGTTCCATGAAAATAAGGACTATATCTGCTTTATTTTCTAGAGAGGCTTTATAAACTGATGAGAAGACAGTGTAGCCTCTGGAGCTAGACTCCCTAGGTTCAAAACCCTTTATTTCCTTGTCATAGCTGAATGACTGTGGTAAAATTTCTAACCTCTTTGTTTTAGTTGCTACACGTATAAAATGGCAAATAATAATATGCAATTCATAAAAGCCATTGTGAGGAAAACTATAAAATTTACATGTGTAACAAGTGTGGGAATAGCTTGCCACTTAGTAAAAGTCCTATATATCTCAGCTACTCTTAGCATTATTTAGCTCTAATCTTTGTCATCTCTCTAATCCCAGAAATTAGCACTATGTCTGATACATATTCACTTTCAACCAATATTTTGTGGATGAATAAATGAAATGAATTAATAAATGCTACATTTAACACAGCTGACATTACTACATTTTAAAAACATTCATCTCCTTTGACTTTCACATTGCTGAAACACCACTAACCCAAAATATTGTCTTTATTCATGAAACAGAATTCCATGCCCAACTCCTCCATTAGTAGAAAGCCACTCTACAAGTTTCATCCAGGCAGAAGAGAAGATAGAAGAAGAAAGAAAGAAAGATAGCGCTAAGTCATGTCCGACTCTTGGTGGTCCCATGAACTGTAGCCCACCAGGCTCCTCTTCCATGGGATTCTCCAGGCAAGAATACTGAAGTGGGTTCTTCAAGGGAACTTCCTGACCCAGGAGTTGAACCCCGGTCTCCCACATTGCTGACAGATGCTTAAACTTGAGAGGAATTTACTATTGAAATGACTTATTCTCCCAACTTCCTTTTTTATAACACTAAAATCCATTCTCTCCACAGCAGCCAAAACAATCATCTAAAAATATATGACAGAGCATGATTTCCTCACTTAAACCATTATGTAACTTTCTCATACACTGAGAAGAAAACTCAAATTCCACATAGTCCAGCGGATAAGACCTTGCTTGACCTGGCCCTGCCTATTTCTGTGGTTCAGTGTGCTCAGTCGCTCAGTCATGTCCAACTCTCTGTGACCTCATGGACTGTAGCCCTCCAGGCTCTTCTGCCCATGGGATTATCCAGGCAAGAATATTGGACTGGATTGTCATTTCCTCCTCTAGAGGATCTTCCCGACCCAGGGATCGAACCTGCAACTCTTGTATCTGCTGCATTGGCGGGCTGATTCTTCACTGCTCTGCCTCCTGGGAAGCCCAAAAGTGAAAGTGTTAGTCACTCAATTGTGTCTGATTCTTTGTTATTTCTCTGTAGCCATCTGCGATCACATCTCTCACCTAGCTCAGTCCTGCTGCTGACACTGGCTTTTTCCTCTTGCATTGCTTTCCCTTGGATTCTTACTTGTCTAACATCTTATCTTTCAGACTCTGTTGAAAGAGTACCTCTTTTATCCTTTTCTCACAGAAATTTTCTTTGACCCACCTCTCTCTCCTCAATTCAAAATATACTCTCCTGCTTTGTTTTCTTCATATCACTGTCTGGAATTATCTTCTCAATGTATTACTTGCTTATTATCATCTATCTTTTCCACTAGAACCAAGTTCCATGATGACAGAGATCTTGACCATCTGATTCATCATTTTGACTTACTGCTTGGTACACTGTAAATTGTTTGCTATCTGCTAAAATGCATTGATAGAGGAGACTAGAGACAGGCAATGGCACCCCACTCCAATACTGTTGCCTGGAAAATCCCATGGACAGAGGAGCCTGGTGGGCTGCAGTCCATGGGGTCGCTAAGAGTCGGACACGACCGAGCGACTTCACTTTTCACTTTTCACTTTTATGCATTGGAGAAGGAAGTGGCAACCCACTCCAGTGTTCTTGCTTGGAGAATCCCAGGGATGGGGGAGCCTAGTGGGCTGCCATCTATAGGGTCGCACAGAGTTGGACACGACTGAAGCGACTTAGCAGCAGCAGCAGCAGCAGCACTTGAAAAACAAATGAAATTCGAAAGAAGGGAGAGGTACATTCCAATGAGAGATGCTAGGATGATAAGATGGTCCATGATACCATAGGGATGGATGTGTGTTTGGGATATAGTGAGCAGCTGAGTTTACTTGCTACAAAACTTTTCTTTAAGCTAGAAACACTGAAATGGTAGAGATCAACTACAAAATGCTCTTTTGGTTGGTGATGTGATTTGGGATTGTATTCTAACAAGTGGTATTCTTTGAAAAATAGAGATGAATTGGAAATCAACATGATAGAAATCAGGAGAAAAATCATCCTTGATGCGTCAAAATCCTTATAGTTCTTTAGAGCCCAGCTTACGGATTGCATCCTTTATATGGCCCTTTTATAAGCCTAATAGAAGGATGTTCATAGATGCAATATGGTCCAGTTCTTTTCTTTTATAAGAACTCAGATCCAAGGATGTAGTGACATCCCCCATATCACAGACAATTAATTTAGAGTTAAGACCTAGAGGATAATATTCTTAAAATGAATTCCCCAATTTTTAGGCCAAAATAAAATAATTTTTTTAAACAGTTCCATTTCCCATCTAAAATTTTTCAACAAAATTATAGCCATAGTTTCAAAGCTGCTTTATTGGGTGATTTTGAATTTTATTATATACTAGGCATTCTTTCTGTGATAATACCAATGAGCAGATCATTTATAAAAGATATATAGGGATATTACACTGATTCGGGCATACCTGTCAAACTGAAGTATCTTGGCTTTTAAAAAAGTCTTTAGGGAGATAAAAAACAGGTCTTCTGATAATAAGTATTGGTCATGGAAAATTGTTAGGGACCACTCACACCATGTAAACATATATTTAAAAACCAGCATTAAATGTTTATATTTGCAATTCTTAAAATTTTATTGGAACACCTGTGGAATATATAGTAAGAAAGACTTAAAACATTCTTCAATTTCATTTAAGGGAGAAAAAAGTGACAGTATAAAATACACTATTACAAAATCAAAGAGCTTTTGGATATATTTACTATGTGCAAAGGAATTTCTTGACAATGAACATCTGCATGTCCTCTAACAAGCAGTGTCCAATATGAATTTATACAATCAACAATTTATTCTAACACTTAATTTAAATTCTCCTGCAAAAGAGCTAAACAGATTAATTAAATATCAAAAAAAATCTCTTAAGCGTAAAACAAATGAAAAACACAAGTTATTTGAAATCTTTCCTTTAAACTCTCATTTTAACTGAAGATTAAAAGAAAAAAGAAAAAAAAAAAAACACCTTTTGTTGTCCGGATTTGCTCTGTTTCATCAGTTTATTATTTGGGCCCTCATTTATTTTTCCTCCCAAGGGTATACAGTTATGATTTTAAAATTAATTTTGGGCTCCTGAGTTTCTTTGCTCCATTAACACCATAGTTGTAGATATGTGATGATCAGAATGCAAAGGCTGGAATGTCTTTGAAAAGATTAAAAATTCCTTTGTAAAGATTTACTTTAGAGAAAAAGTGATTGTGCTAGTTTTAATAGCATGAAGTGAATGTCTCTTCTTTCTTCTGTTTCACGTGACCCTCGCTTTCTTCAATGCTTCATGTTGCTAAGTGCAAAAACATTGCCACTGCCTTAGTCAGTTTGAGCTGCTGTAACAAAATCAAAACAAAGACTGGGGGCTTCTATTTCTCATAGTTCTGGAGACTGAGAAGTCCAAGCTCATGGTGCTGGCAGACTTAGTGTCTGATAAGGCCCTTTTACTAGTTTTCAGGCAGGTACCTTCCTTGTTTCCTCCTATGTGGCTGAGTGGTAAAGAGCCTACCTGTCAATGCAAGAGATGCAAGAAATGCAGGTTCAGTCCCTGGGTTGGGAAGATGCCCTGGAGGAGGAAATGGCAACACACTCCAGTATTCTTGCCTGGGAAATCTCAAGGATGGGGGAGGCTGGCAGGCTACACTCCATGAGGTCACAGAGAGTCAGACTTGTACCTTTCTTCTGTGTCCTCATAAGGTGGGGAAGGCAGATTCTTCCTCTTATACACTAATCACATCCTCAAGGGCTACATGCTTAGAACCTTTGTTAAACCTAATTAACTCACAGAAGCCCCACACCAAAGGCTAGTAGGGCTTCAACATATAAATGAGGATGGGGTAGGTTGGATGAATATTCAGCCTCTGGCAAGAAGTAAGAACATACTTTGAGTTTTCTATGGGTTTTCTGTGTTTCTTCCAGTTTGACATTTTTATGAAAATCAGTGTTGAATCTGAATACTTTGCCACTAAGTGATATGGTGTTCACATGGCTAGCCCACTCTGGGTCTGATTCTAACGGAACACTTTTGTTTTTATTCATTTTTATATTGGGATTTATGCTGCTGCTGCTGCTGCTAAGTCGCTTCAGTCGTGTCCGACTCTGTGCGACCCGAGAGATGGCAGCCCACCAGGCTCCCCCATCCCTGGGATTCTCCAGGCAAGAACACTGGAGTGGGTTGCCATTTCCCTCTCCAATGCATAAAAGTGAAAAGTGAAAGGGAAGTCGCTCAGTCATGTCCAACTCCTAGTGACCCCATGGACTGCAGCCTACCAGGCTCCTCCGCCCATGGGATTTTCCAGGCAAGAGTACTGGAGTGGGGTGCCATTGCCTTCTCTGATTGGGATTTCTAGTAATATATAATTTAAGCAAAGATTTATATTATTCAAGTTAAATGAAGCAAACATTTGAAAATCACTAGTGTTGTTCAGTCACTCAGGCGTGTCCAAATCTGTGATCCCATGAACTGCAACACACAAGTCTTCCCTGTCTTTCACTATCTTCTGGAGCTTGCTCAAAGTCATGACCTTCGAGTTGGTGATGCCATCCAACCATCTCATCCTCTGTTGTCCCCTCTCCTTCTGCCCTCAATCTTTCCCAGCATCAGGGTCTTTTCCAGTGAGTCATCTCTGCAGAACTTAAAAGAACTAGATGATAGTGCCTCATCTGGGATCGATCTAGCCAGCTTTTCTATTCAAGACTGTGTGATCTTGGGCATGTCTTAGAAGCTCTAGAAGCGTGTGTCTTTCCCTTTAACCACATTCTCTCCTAGAAATGCCTGAGATAGAAATGTTTATACAGTTTGAATGGAGTTAATGGAGTCTGCAGGGTGGGTATTTGTAAACCCTGGCATCTTAACCATTTCACCAGTCTTTTAGTTCTGCAAAGCAAATGACTGTGATGAACATGAAGATGGAGACTGAGTCCATCATCATTTATTATGTAGCCTGACACAGAATAGATGCTTAATAAACCTTTTGTGAATGAATTTAAAAATTAAAAAATGCAGTGGCCGTAAAAGTGGAGAGTGGGGAATAAACATAGACTTCTGCACTTAAAGTGTCACTGATGGTCGGCTATTCCCAAAAGATTAAGGGACCCTTTCCTGCTGTCTCATAGGTTCCTGTTCCAGGGCCATCACAGCTGCCAAGAGGTAAATAAGATTGTGTTTCCTTAGG
Organism: Cephalophus harveyi; assembly: GCA_006410635.1. Classification (NCBI taxonomy): domain Eukaryota; kingdom Metazoa; phylum Chordata; class Mammalia; order Artiodactyla; family Bovidae; genus Cephalophus; species Cephalophus harveyi. The sequence goes on along the minus strand of SJYT01042886.1, from coordinate 202,380 downwards.
TTTTTGCAGTGGAGAGAAGGATGTTTTTTGGGGAAATGGCCCTTAGGCAGAGCCCTTCTAGAGCTGTTGTGGAGGGGCTGCTCATCTGATTAAATGAGAAGAAAAGAGCAACTACCTTGATAAACCAGGAGAGTGGGAGAAAGTTTGTTTATACCTGGAAAATGTCTTAGACTGTATTCAGTGTGCATCAAGGGACTTTTCCATCTAGCTGATAATTTTACTGCCACACATAGTATGAGATCTCAGTGGAGACGTATCTGTTTCTTGTGGGCCAGATGATTGTGTCATAATTCTTAGGGGTACTTCTGAGATAGTAATTGACATTCTGGTCCTTCTCTAGAAGTAGACTCTTCTCTGAACTCTGATATTTGGTCTCCTGTCCTTTGTTTGGTCTTCTGCCTCACTTGTAACTGAAAGAACAAGCATCTTCCTTAAGCCCCAGCCTCAGATTTCAACTCGTATCCTAACTATTCCTCCTACTTCTTTGTCAGTTGTGATGATTCCATATTCCAGGCAACCAAACCAGTTATAGTTTAAGCCCTTTCTGTGAAAACATCCCATCAGATTAAACTGAGGTCTGAGAACTTGTGTTTTTAATTTTTGAAGTAGCATAAGGCTTGAACCTCATATTATGTCACATTCACCTTCTTGACAGTTTTATCAGCAACAGTTGACGCTACACCAGACATTACTAAATCGTTCCTGTCTTTGGCTGCATGTTGCATATGTGCTAAGTGTCTTCAGTCGTGCTGGACTCTTTGCAACGCCATGGACTGTAGACTCTTCTACCCATGGGATTCTCCAGGCAGGAACACTGGAGTGGGTTGCCATGCTCTCCTCTTGGTTGCAAGCTATTTCTGTTTAATACTACAATCTAAATTATCTTCCACTTTTCTCCTTTTCTAAGCCCATACAACTGTTTTGGAGTTAAGCTCATTATTCATTAGATATTTCAAATAAAACTCTCCCTTCCAAATAACAGCATATATCCACTGTACCACATTTTCATCTTTACATTTGCAGATTCCCATCAAAGTCTTTTAACAGACATGAGTGGTTGGCATCATCACCATCCACATTTTATAGATGAGACAAAGGGGATCAGGGGCTTCAGACGGCTTATCTCATATGCTTCTGATAACAAATACTAGCTGTGGAAATCTAGAAGCCACCTATACTATATCACTGAATGTCACAAAACCAGCATCAGGGATTATATTCACATTTTTAACCTTTATTTTATTGGAGCATCTGTGAAATATGAACTAACAGCTCAAAATAGAGCTGAGCAGAGTGAAGATGAGGCTGTTCCCCTGCTCTAAAGAGCTTTCAGGTGCCCTGTCTTCTTTTTCTTCTCCTGGAACAAACTTTCCCTGATAACTGTCCAGCTCATTCTCACTTTCAAAGCACCAGTTCTGTCAGCACAAAAGAAGAAAAAAATGATCTTTCAGTATAATTTTCTACACTGACTACCTGTCTTTTTCCATATTTAGACATAATTTGTGCTGCTAAATAGGGTTGCCCCCTAGCCATTTAGACTAAACTCTGAATTTCAAATGGATACGTGGTTTAAAACTGCCATAAGCCATTAGTTCTGAGGATGAAGAGACTGGTTATTTTAAGAAAAAAAAAAAAAATTGGTAAACAGACAAGAGAACTTTGCCCTCTTTATTTGGTGCTCATGGCCGAAACCTCAGGATGCTGCCGTTTGCGTTGCATGACCATCCTGTCGTAGCTTTCACCAGAGCAGCTTTCTGAGCTTGGGTGTGGATCAAGATTGGCATCCCAAGACTGTAACCACGGGGCCCGCAGATGGTGACCTGCCACCACCACCTCTGAGGAGCTCGGGCTTTGCGGGACTTGACTGCTTTCCATTCCTGCTCCTTAGTGGGTTTCCTCCTTCACCACCTCTGAGAAAGCCACAGTGTCCAAAAGAAGGAAGCAGGCCAGCGTCAACAACAGTCTGGGGCCTCCTCAACCTCTCACCACTTTCCCTCCACCTTCCCCTCAATCTGTGAGTCAAGGATACGGAATTAAAAAAATAATAATAATAATCCCACTAGATCAAGTTCTGCTTATGCTTTTGGCTTTTTTATATGCTGTTACCTTTTTCAAGAAAATAGTCCTTTGTGTTATCCCATTTCCCCTTCTTGTGACCCTGCTTTTAGATTTAAATGTCCTTCCAGGTGGTGAACTTAAGCTATGTACATTACTATGTGTCTATCACACTGGTATCTCACCTTATTTCAGAGAAAGAAAACCATTTGCTCATATAAAATACCTGTGTAGCAGTTAGCATTCTTTGTGATGGTTATATGCACATACATGATAGATATATGGGTGTGTATATATATGCACATCCACAAAAATGCATATACAAATATATATATGTGAGCACACACACACCACAATGCAAATATACAAGTTTACATTTGCTTAAGTTTTTGTTAGGTGAACAGGTATTTGAGCCTCCCCTCCCACAGTCTAACTTGTGCTAAAGTTTGTGATGACAGAATTGTAGCAGCCTGCCCATTTTGTTCCAGTTGTTCCTGCCAATGTTGTTCCAGTTGTTGAGCAAACAGTACTCTTCTGACTTCACTCTGGTGATTTGAAGGTGTAACAATAACTCAACTACATTGTTTTACTTTGTTTATTTTGTATTACCTTAGAACTATAAATTGGAACATTTAAAAGACTAAGTGATAATAAAGAGGGATATAATAATTTCTGGATACATTAGGCTGTGAATACTTAGTATAGAGAGACTGGATAACATGAAGCCAAGAAGTGTGCCTTAAAAAAATGAAATAAATTTTATAGGCAAAATCTGGGTTCTTCCACCTATTAGGAAGAAGTCAGGAATTAAAAGGATCTTTTTTATTCTGTAGTGTATTTCCCATTTTTATTTTAAAATCTTACATAGAAGCTTTCTTTTAAATTGGAGGATAATTGCTTTACAATTTTGTGCTGGTTTCTGCTGTATATCAATGTGAATTAGTCATAATTATATATATATCCCCTCTGTCTTGAGCCTCCTACACCACTCCCATTCCACCCTTCCAGGATGTCACAAAACACCAGATTGTGCTCCCTTTTTTATAGTTCAGATATAGCCTAAAAAGGTTGCAGTAAATCTGAAAACAAAGAATATAATTCTAACATAAATACTGACAGAAATATTGAATAAATGCACAGATCTTAGTGGCATTAACAACAGGAAATATTTTAGTGGATGCTGTATTATAAGGTAATAATGTTATTATAATTATAGGTAATATAATTATAACTCTAGGTAATGTTGTTAAGCTTGGGAAGTACCAAGATGACAAATATTGCTCTAACCCTGAAAAGGCTCAAATTCTGGTTTAGGAGAAAGAGAAATAAATAATTACAATCCAGACATATGACCCAAATTCTTCAACGTATTGTGCAAGAGCTATTAACTAGCTTGGAAAAGTTGCAGAATTCTTTCCAGAAAGGAGTTATACTGATTCTTCCTCTGTGTGGCAGGAGGAGGCTGGGCAGCACCAGAAGAAGACTTTCCTTCCTTTAGATGTCAAAATTCAAGATTTTCTTTTATAAATTTTTGTTAATTTTACTTTATTTTACTTTACAATACTGTATTGGTTTAATCAGACTCTTAGGAATCCAGCTCAGAACAGCTGTTTTTGCTTCTGCCTCCAATTCTTGATTACTAATTTTAAATACTTTTCCTAGAATATCACTGTTCTCTCAGCTATTATATATTATTTCTCTTGGCTTCTTCTATTTTCTTCTATCCATTAGACAAAAAATAATAGCTTATAAAATAATATTTTTTATTGAAAAATGCTTGCAGAGATTTTAATAGTTCTGTATATATTTTCTATCTTTGTATTTTTGCTTTTTATTTATTTTATGGTGATTCATTTTATGCGTATCCTAGAGAATGTATACTTTAATTCCCCCAACCTTATTAATGAAAACTGTCCTTGGTAATACTGTCTGATGAAGACATACTTTTGTTGAAATACTGTTGAATTAGAAGTTCTTGTGGAACATGTGGCATACTTATCCAGGAATCCCGTTTGTTCTGCCAGCATCTGTAAGAATTTATTTATTTTTTACTTTATCCAAATGCTCAGAGCCCTAGTATAGAAAATGTCATTGAGATGGATTTGTTTGCAAAAGAAAAAAAATTGTTGGAAAAAAAAAAAAAACAATGGAAGACATTAAAGTTTTCTAAATAGTCAAACATACATGAACCTTCTTTAATTAAAACTAATTTAAAACTGCATACCCTTTGTGTGGTCTTCCCTGGTGGATCAGTGGTAGAGAATCTTGCCTGCAATGTAGAAGACATGGGTTCTATTCCTGGGTCGGGCCGATCCCCTGAAGAAGGATATAGAAACCCATTCCAGTATTCTTGCCTGGGAAATCCCATGGACAGAGGAGCCTGGCGGGCTACAGTCCATGGAGTTGCCAAGAGTCCAACATGATTTAGCCACTAAACAACAACAATCCTCTGTGTAGTCCTAATTTTACTACTAATAAATCCATTTAGAATATTGATGTAACATTTAGCCAGGAGCTGCTAACACACACACACACACACACAAACATGCATATACACACAGCATTATTTCCTATATATCTATATGAAACCTAGTTTCATTTTCTGGTTTCTGTGTTCCGAGATGGTCCTCTTTCTATGCCTAATGCTAGTTCTTGTCCTATGGCAATTTCCTATGAACTGACCATTTGATTGCATAAAAGTTGATGAATTTGATATATTAAGTACAGAAAAGTCTGAGTGCAGTTGCTTAAAACATATTAATTGTACTTTAGTTTGTTTGATGTCTTTGATTCCTACTAACTACTGGAAAAAATCCATTTATGTGCAATTTAAAGAGGACTGTCTCTTTTTCAGAGCTACTAACTAACTTCTTATAGCATCTGTTGGAGCCATGAGGCAGAAGTGATAACAGACATGAGAGGGCATACTTCATAACTGCCTTGAAAATTAGAGGGAAAATTCCTCTGTGATCTAAGTGAAAAATCTTCCCCCATTACTAAGGAAATAATTGGAGTGTAAATAGCCTCTACATGTGGAATATTCATGTCCATATAAATGTGTATTCAACTAGTTTAACTTTTGAAAAATCTAACCTGACTGTAAGTTTTACTCTCCGAATTTTTATTGAAATATTCTCAATTAGATATTATCTGTCAAAAATGGCAATAAAAATATTGGCTTAATACAATTCAGGCACTGTTGTAAATATTTTATACCTAAGAATATAATCTAGAAACCAAACGATACCTAGTAAAGTGTTCTAAGTGTGTTGTGCTAAGTAATTTGATGCATCAAAAATAATATTTTAAAGTTTTCATCTTTAAAACTGAATTTTTATTGTTGTTAAACAATCCTAGTTTGGGGGAATAACTGTGGATTAATTGTGTGTGCTGTGTGTGTGCTCACTCACTCAGTCCTGTGCGACTCTTTGTGACCCTGAGCACTGTAGCCTGCCAGGCTCTTCTGTCCATGGGATTTCCCGGGCAAAGATACTGGAGTTCAGTTCAGTTCAGTTCAGTTCAGTCGCTCAGTCGTGTCCGACTCTTTGCGACCCCATGAATCGCAGCACGCCAGGCCTCCCTGTTCATCACCATCTCTCGGAGTTCACTCAGACTCACATCCATCGAGTCAGTGATGCCATCCAGCCATCTCATCCTCGGTCGTCCCCTTCTCCTCCTGNTGTATAATCATAAGGGATTTGATTTAGGTCATACCTGAATGGTCTAGTGGTTTTCCCTACTTTCTTCAATTTGAGTCTGAATTTGGCAATAAGGAGTTCATGATACTGGAGTAGGTTGCCATTTCCTTCTTCAGGGGATCTTTCTGACCCAGGGATCGAACCCACTTCTCCTTCATCTCCTGCATTTGCAGGCAGATTCTTTAACACTGAGCCCTTTAGTTTAAAAACAAAACTCTAAGTTTCTAAGCTGAAATCAGTGTCAGTTCAGAGGACATGGCTATCCTTTGTTGCTAATCTTTTCTATTCTAAAACCATGCCCATTTCTGTAACTAAGGACACTTCTCTTTAAAAAGAACAATTGCTACAAGATGGAGTTCTTAAAGTGGAGTGAATTGCAGTACTCCATGCATGATTGCTGCCATGTCTTAAACAAGAGACATTAAAAGAAATAAATGCCAGGTGGTCTCATTAGGACATTTGGACTTACACTTTTGAACCTTTGGCACCCACGTGACAAAGAGGCTCATTACTTTGATGTTGTTTCAACATGAGAAAATGCACAGTTTTATTGTTTGCAAATGTTAGCCTCTTCCCCAAATACTCATTTTCTCTAATTATGGAGAATTCTTCCACAGTATAATAATCCTTTTATATATTGCAAATTAAAATTTAGTGTTTTTAGGATAATGCCGCTGAACAATATAGTAGTGGAGAAATTTTGAAAGGCTCTTTTTAATTTTTTCCCCTGAATCAAGACTTTGGTTTTGCCATACATTGACATGAATCCACCATGGGTGTATATGAGCTCCCAATCCTGAATCCCCCTCCCACATCCCACCCCATTTCCTCTCTCTGGATCATCCCCGTGTACCAGCCCCTAGCATCCTGTATCCTGTATCGAACATAGGCTGGTGCTTCATTCTTACATGATAGTATACATGTTTCAATGCCATTCTCCCAAATCATCCCACCCTCTCCCTCTCCCACAGAGTCCAAAAGTCCGTTCTATACATCTGTGTCTCTTTTGCTGTCTCGCATACAGGGTCATCATTGCCATCTTTTTAAATTCCATATATGTGTCAGTATACTGTATTGGTGTTTTTCTTTCTGGCTTACTTCACTCTGTATAATAGGTTCCAGTTTCATCCATCTCATTAGAACTAAATGAATTGTAAAGTAAAATAAAGTAAAAATTAAAAAATAAAAAATAAATAAAAAATAAAACTCAAAAAAAAAATGAGGCTGGAAAGAAAACTGTGGTAAAGGATAATTCATTTTCATGAATCTTAACAGAATATAATAAAATGATTTTTATAAACAAACAAACAAAAAAAAAAGACTTTGGCTACCGAGAATTTAGAACATTTGGTTAGGAGAAAGTTATTAGTAGTAATGTGTATGTGCATGCTAAGTTGCTTCAGTTGTGTCCAACTCTTTGTGACACTATGGAATATAACCCTCCAGGCTCTTCTGTCCATGGGATTCTCCAGGCAACGATACTAGAGTGGGTTGCCATGCCCTCCTCCAAGGGATCTTCCTGACCCGAGGATTGAACTCGTGTCTCTTACATCTCCCGCATTGGCAGGCAGATTCTTTACCACTAGTGCCACCTGGGAAGCCCTAATAGTTATGTGTACTCATCCTTTGTTCATATAGTGCTTTTTAGGATAAATTGATAGTTTACTAAATATATTTATTTCCAGGGATATACTTTCACTGAAGGTTTTGATTCTAGTTATCTCAAAAATATTTATACAAGATATAGATGGTATTTTCATTAATTTATATTAAAATGGTCTTTATAAAATGTTTCTTAAATATTTTATTTTAAAAGTACACATTGTAAGACAACTTATGGACTGGGAGAAAATATTGCAAATAATGCAATCTACAAGGGGTTAATTTCCAAAACATACAAACAGCTCATACAGTTCAATATCAAAAAACAAGCAACCCAGTAAAAAAATGGGCAGAAGCCCTAAATAGACATTTTTCTGAAGACTTACAGATGGCCAATAGGCACATGAAAAGATGCTCAGCATTGCTAATTATTGTGGTTGTTTAGTCATTGTGTCTGACTTTTGCAGCCCCACATAATGTAGCCTGCTAGGCTTCTCTGTCCTTGGGTTTTCCCAGTCAAGAATACTGGAGTGGGTTACCATTTCCCTCTCCAGGTGGCTTTCTTGACCCAGGGACTGAACCTGCATTTCTTGCATTGGCAGGTGATTCTTTACCATCAAGCCACCAGGGAAGTCCCTCACTATTTATTAGAGAAATCAAATCAAAACTACAATGAGGTATCATCTCATTCTAGTCAGAAGGGCCATCATCAAGAAGTTTACAAATAATTAATCCTGGAGAAGATATAGAGAAAAGAGAAGCTTCCTACGTTATTGATGAGGATGTAAATTGGTGCAGCCAATATGAAGAACAGTATGGAGGTTCCTTAAAATATAAAAATAGATTTATCATATGATCCAACTATCCTACTGCTGGGAATATAGCCATAAAACATGAAAGCTCAAAGATGGAAAGTTGTATGTACCCCGACTTAAATAACAGTACTATTTACAATAGCCAAGACTTGGAAGCAAAGTAATTGTCCATTAATGGAAGAAAGGGTAAAGAAGAAGTGGTATATGTATATAATGGAATATTACATAAAATATTGACATTTGAAGCAACATGGATGCACCTAGAGATTATTATACTAAATGCAATAAATTAAACAGAGTTAAACAAATGCTGTCTGATATTTCTTATATGTGGAGTCTAAAATGTGATACAAATGAACTTATTTACAAAATATAAATAGACTTGCAAACATAGAAAATAGGCATATGGTTTCCAAAGGGGAAGGGAGAATAAATGAGGAGTTTGGGATTAACATATACACATAACTGTACATAAAATAGATCAACAACAAGGACCTACTGTATAACTTAGGGAACTCTATTCAATATCTTGTAATAGCCTGTAATGGAAAAGAATCTGAAAAAGAATATATATGTATAACTGATCACTTTGCTATACACTTGAAACTAACACAGAACTGTAAATCACACTATTGTTTGCTCAGTTACCTGTTGTGTCTGACTTTTTGCGACCCCATGGACTGCAGCATGCCAGGCCTCCTTGTCCATCACTGTCTCCTGCAGTTTGCCCAAGTTGATGTTCCTTACCTCACTAATGCCACCCAGCCATTGCATCATCTGACACACTCTTCTCCTTCTGTCCTCAATCTTTCCCAGCATCAGGGACTTTTCCAATGAGTTTTCCAATGAGATGACCAAAATACTGGAGCTTCAGCTTCAGCATCAGTCCTTCCAGTATTGGATCTCCCTTAAGATTGACTGGTTTGATCTCCTTCTGTTCAAGGGACTTTCAGGAGTCTTCTCGGCACCACAGTTCAAAGGTACCAATTCTTGGGCATTCTGCCGTCTTTATGATCCAGCTCTCACAACCATAAGCAACCACTGGGAAGACCACAGCCTTGACTATATGGACCCTTGTCAGCAGAGTAATGTCTCTGCTTTTCAAAACACTGTCTAGATTTGTCATCATGCTATACATCATTTTTAAAAAAATCATAAAATAGTTCACATTGTAAATGGATAACTGGTGAGAGTTAGAAGCAAAAGCAAATTGTAAGTGATTTTTGGGGAGGTTAGCCTAGGTGAATAAGTATATAGCTGCTAAAACTTTAAATAAATGCGAAATTTTAAGTATAGGACTCCTTTTCCATCATAAAAGTAAATGTCAAGGGCTAGATAATTTGCTTTCTAAGGAACTTCTTTTCTGCCCCCTACAAAATAGATGGATCAGCATACACTGAAGAAAACAATTTCCTCTGTATTCCAACAAATATTTAGTATGTAGCTAAAAATCGTTTTGGGGGCTTCCCAGGTGGCTCAGTGGTAAGGATTTCGCCTGCCAATGCGAGGAGACACAGGAGACAGTTTTAGTCCCTGGCTCGGGAAGATCCCCTGGAGGAGGAAATGGCAACCCAATCCAGAATTCTTGCCTGGGAAATCCTATGGACAGAGGAGCCTGGCAGGCTATAGTCCATGGGTTGCAAAGAGTCAGACTTGACTGAGCATGCACACAAAGGTTGTTTTTACTGAAATTTTTCAAAATGTGAGATTACAAATGCTACTTTTCTGATTAGGACATGAACAGGGATTTTGGTATCCACGTTTTTCTAAATTGTATTCTACTTAGATTTTATCTAGGACAGATTTATTTTTCTTTCTGGAATACAAACATGTGATCTAAAATTTGAAATTATCTTCTAACTTCACCTTTCTCTCCTAAAGTACCCTCTCATCTCTTCATGACACAGGTAGCTTACAAATGATTATTTATCCATAAGAATCTTACAAATTTCTTTACTGTTTTACCATTAAGTATTTACATATGTGTTTCCCTAGTGGCTCAGCTGGCAAAGAATCTGCCTGCAATGTCTGAGACATTTGATCTATGGGTTTAATCCCCGGATTGGGAGGATCCCCTGAAGAAGGGATGGCAAACCACTGCAGTATTTTGGCCTGGAGAATTCCATGGACTGTATGTGTCCCAGAGAGTCAGACACAACTGAGTGGCTTTCACTATCACTATTTACACATCAAGCTTATTCTAAAACCTGTGGTTGGGAAGCACTTTTAATAATATGTATCTGGTGGTCTACAGTCCATGGGTTCGCAGAGATTCAGACACAACTAATTGATCACACACGCAAACATATTAAAGTTACACAGAGATAAGCATTGTAATCTTTTTCATTTCCTTATTTTTTCTCATTATTTACTGAGTGCCTTCCATTATTAGGAAGATTTTAGATTTAATTGGTAGAAGCATGTTTTGGAATTAAAGGGAAAAAAATGGTAGCTATTTTATGATGATTGTGATGTCATTCCAAAAGCAAGTATATTAAACATCATTATTTCAAGTAGCTATACGTTCTTTCTATTTGAGGACTAAACCACAAATTCTTCTAGTAGACGAAATAGTATGTCTCTGGTATAATCACTCATCACTTAATATATCATATTTCATTTTAATTTCAATTACTGTAGGGATTTTTAAGGGGCTTCCCTGGTGGCTCAGATGGTAAAGCATCTGCCTGCAATGTGGAAAATCAAAATGCCCTTAGGGTTTGTTCTAATATTTAAACATGTTTAAACTATACTATTGAAGAAGGCAATGGCAACCCACTCCAGTACTCTTGCCTGGAAAACCCCATGGGCGAAGGAGCCTGGTAGGCTGCAGTCCATGGGGTCGTGAAGAGTCGCACACGACTGAGCAACTTCACTTTCGCTTTTCACTTTCATGCGTTGGAGAAGGAAATGGCAACCCACTCCAGTGTTCTTGCCTGGAGAATCCCAGGGACAATGGAGCCAGGTGGGCTGCCGTCTTTGGGGTCGCACAGAGTCAGACACGACTGAAGCGACTTAGCAGCAGCAGCAGCAAACTATACTATAGACTATAGACATCCCAGGTACTGACTTATTGGTGTTCTGAAAGTCCCAGCCTAAAATGGAAGACACTTAAATGCACCGGTGCATACTAGGCACTACTGTGAAAACTCCTTGATGAGCCTAATCCTAATTTATAAATTTGAATTCCAAATTTTTTTTTTAGTATGTGTGGTATAGTATTTTATTTTTCCAAACAATTGATATATCTCTATATAAAACTTTATCAAAATTATGTTCTCTAGTCTACTCCATATTATTACTTTAACCAAATTATTCATCTTCCCACTTCTGTCTCTGTTTGTACAATTTTTTTTAAAATTTTTATTTTTACTTCATTTTGCTTTACAATACTGTATTGGTTTTGCCATACATTGACATGAATCCGCCACGGGTGTACATGAGTTCCCAATCCTAAATATAGCTTTATTCATTCTGCAGTAACCTTTAAAATGCATTCTTTAATTAAAAAGAGAAAATTTTAAACATGCTGATTAAAATGCTAAGCATCTTAAAATCTTAAAATGTCTAAATACTTGACACTTAATACTTTAATAATATTCAAGATGTTTTATATATTTTAAGTATCAGTGTGTGCATGTGAGTGTGGGCATGTGTGTTCAGTGCCCTATGGACTATAGCTCACTAGGCTCCTTTGTCCATGGAATTTTCCCAGGGAAGAATACTGGGGTGGGTTGGTGATTCCTGCTCCAGGAGATCTCTCAACACAGAGATCCAACCCATGTCTCTCATGTCTTCTGAATTGTCAGGCAGATTCTTTATGACTGTACCACGGGGAAACCTCTAAGTTCTCATAACTCTTCTCAAATTAGCCATTATTAAAAAGTAGCCTTTTCTCTTTTATACTTTGGTATGAAATTTTCACTACTGATAAGTGTTTTACTATTTTAATTTGATTTCTCTATTAAAAAATCTGAGTTTTTTAATGATATGATCATCATACATAAATTTAGTTTACCTACGATTGTTAAATAATAAATTATAATGAAAAATTAGAAAAAATCAAAATGTTGGACATTGAAGTCTTGCTGAAATAAATTATGCTATCATGAAAATATTAATAATGTTGTCTGTCATGTTCCTTAACTTTTTGACAGTTGATATATGGAAAAAAAATTAAATGTCTTTGAAAATTTCTTCAAAGGACAGTGCATTTATAGTCATTGATGTGCACCCTTTGTATAAATGTAACTTTTCTTTCAACTTTTAAATTAGATCTCTTTGTGATACTCCAAATGACGTATGAATGTAAAGTAAGTGCTTACTATGCTAATCTCTTTTGATTGTTACCTTAGTGTCATCCTAAAGAGCTAATTGGGTTTCTCTGGTGGCCCTCAGTTCAGTTCAGTCGCTCAGTGGTGTCCGACTCTTTTCAATACCACGGACTGCAGCACACCAGGCTTCCCTGTCCATCACCAACTTCTGGAGTTTAGTCAAACTCATGTCCACTGAGTTGGTGATGCCATCCCACCATCTCATCCACTGTCGTCCCCTTCTCCTCCTGCCTTCAATCTTTCCCAGGATGAGGGTCTTTTCAAATGAGTCAGTTCTTTGAATCAGGTGGCCAAAGTATGGGAATTTCAGCTTCAGCATCAGTCCTTCCAATGAATATTCAGGACTAATTTCCTTTAGGATGGACTGGTTGGATCTCCTTGCAGTCCAAGGGACTCTCAAGAGTCTTCTTCAACAGCACATTTCAGAAGCATCAATTTTTCGGTGCTCTAGTGGTGAAGAACGTGCCTGCCAGTGCAGGAGACACAAGAGAAGTGGGTTCAGTTTGTAGGTTGGGAAGATCCCCTGGAGGAGGGCCCAACAACCCACTCCAGTGTTCTTGCCTGGATAATCTCGTGGACAGAGGAGCTTGGTGGGCTATAGTCCATGGGGTCACAAAAGAGTCAGACATTAATAAGCCACTAAGCAACAACAACAAATTTCCAAATATTCTATCATCTGCTCATCAGCATTTAATCATTGTTGAAGTGTTAAAGGATTTTGAGAAGATCATTATTTGACAAAGTACACCCACTGGCAGATTAATCTGTGTTCATAGAAGATATTTGTTTTGTTTTTTGATGAAGCTCTTTCCTTTGTTTAATTTTTGAGCAACTATCATATGTCAGTTACTTTCCTGAGAGCTGGCAGTTCACGTCTTCCACATTGAAGGTGGATTCTTTACTGTGTGAGCCACCAGGGAAGTTTTCTAAATAATATTTATCTAAGAATTCCAGGATTTTGAAATAAAGTATTACTATATCCCTACCATAAAACTTTTATTGAAAGCTTTTTCTAGTTATTATGAAATAATATTGCTCATGCACTTGCTTGGTGTTCTGGATAGTGAAGATTAACTAAAATGGTGAGAAAAACAAAATAAAAGAAAACATGGAATAGCAACCTGGAGAGAGTTGGAGTGACATTAAATGCTTTCTTCTTAGAAGCAAGAAAAATCAAATCCAGCATTTGCCTCAAGATTCAGATAATTCTAAAACATTTAACTTTCTAAATAGAGGAGGCTGTCCCAATTATGTAAATTATAATTTGCATGGGAGGACCTGATTATAGGAAAAAGTTTGCTTTTTAAAAAAACTAGTAAATTCTTCCAAGGAAAAATTATATTAAAATATACATTATGCTTTTTTGAAGAGTATGTAGTGTCAAAGGTTATATAGGTTGACAATCCTGATCAACCACTTGAGAAAAGGTAATCTTATTTTTTGTTAATTAAAGTGACTATAAATAAAAAGTAATTATGATTATATAAGTAGACTAATTAAAGCACAAAAAGTCCCTTGATTAATGTACGTCTGATGAAGAAATATAATGGCAGATATGAAAAACAGCTTTAATTTCAAACCCTGCTGCAATCTGCTGGAGAAGGAAATGGCAACCCACTCCAGTATTTTTGCCTGGAGAATTCCATGGACAGAGGAGCCTGGTGAGCTATACTCCATGGAGTAGCAAAGAGTTGAACAGGGCTGAGGGACTGAGCAGGCACACATCCTTTCTGCTAATCCAGAACCTAATGCCAGATATTCATATGCTTTCACTTCTCAAGCTACAGAACCTGCACAGAAATTTTGACTCTTCTCAAGATCCAAATATTTGAAGTTACTAAAGGCAATGACACCTCACTCCAGTACTCTTGCCTGGAAAATTCCATGGATGGAGGAGTCTAGTAGGCTGCAGTCCATGGGATCGCTAAGAGTCAGACATGACTGAATGACTTCACTTTCACGCATTGGAGAAGGAAATGGCAACCCATTCCAGTGTTCTTGCCTGGAGAATCCCAGGGACGGGGGAGCCTGGAGGGCTGCCGTCTATGGGGTCGCACAGAGTCGGACACGACTGAAGCAACTTGGCAGCAGCAGCAGCAGCAGCCAGTACCAAAGTATTGATGTTATATATGTATATTTTATGGGTGTAACATGTTATGGCTGCCTGTAATAGAACATAGGTCCGTGAAGTAATATTGATCTTCAAATAAATTTGACTGTTATTTTTACCAGCAAAATGAGTGTATGTGGGGAAAGAAGAGAACTGCACTTCAGGACAAGCAATGTTTGGTGAACTATAGGCAGGTCTGGAGAACAGAGGAGAGGGGCTTGCTTTTGTAGAGGAAAGGGGTAAGTTGAGGAGGCTGTGGTGGTTCTTCATTGGCTGTAGGTGGGGGCCAGTTTGCTGTTCTGGGTCAGGAAATCTTTCTTCCTGCTGGGGTCTGCAGGCTGGAGTGAGTTATATGCATGGCAGCACCCTTTTCAGGGCTCCCAGGCTCCAGTTTGAATGAAATTTGTTTATTTTCACAGTGCATGTGCATGCGTCTCAGTTGCTCAGTCATGTCCAATTCTTTGCAATCCCATGGACTATAGCACATCAGGCTTCTCTGTGGAATTTTCCAGGCAAGCATACTGGAGTGGGTTGCCATTTCCTTCTCCAGGAGATCTTCCCAACCCAGGGAAGGAACCCATGTCTCTTGTGTCTCCTTCGTTAGCAGGTGGACTCTACCACTAGCACCACCTGGGAAGCCCTTCACAGTACATAAATATTTCCAAACTGCCACTAGAGCTCTTAGATTTTAATTTCTTTGAAATTTATATAGTGGTTTATGCCCTTGATTTCTGTCGCAGTCTTTCTTTGATTTTAGTATCAACATATCATTGAAGTGACCATTTCAAATGATGTAACCATAAGATCAATACAATTCAGAGTTCCCATTAGAAATTAGCTTTCCCCCAAAGAAGAAAGGATGTCTGTTCATGATTTTCCCCCACTAATTTCTATTTTAAAAGAAGAGACATTTTCCCAAGGAAAGAAAATTTCCAATAAATGATATTAACTTAAAAGTTGAAATTACAATAATCTGCAGGTATCGGAAATCAAACTAATTTGGCAAAAAACTCATCTTTTCTCATAGACATATCATTAAGTCATTCTGTCTAATGTACCATAGGCTTGAAATTAGGTAAAGCAGAGATGCCTCTGATACAGTTTTCAAATGTAGAACATTTCTACTCTACATTTCTATTGGATTTGTATAACGACACATCTTATCTCCCTCTTTTTAAATGCCATATTTCTCATTAGAATTTTTAAGTTTCTGATAACTCCTGTAGCAAAGAAATCTGATTCACCTTCCTTAATCCAAAGTTTACCAAATTTATTTGCTGAGGGAATGCTTTTTCATATCAATCCAATTAACATCTTCTGGAACTAATGTCTCACAGAACAAATGCTACTAAAATACCTGAGCATTTTAGGTGCTGCTGGAATGAAATCCATATCCGATTAACAAAGAGGTTTTCAGTTTTGTAAAACTCAGTGACCAGCTTGGTACTGGCCCAGGAACCTGTTGGACACTTCTGAATTATTGATCTTTTAGAAGTCAGCAGTGATTAGTAATTGACAACTCAGGTGGCGCTAGTGGTAAAGAGACTGCCTGCTAATGCAGGAGACTGAGAGACACGGGTTTGATCCCTGGGTCCAGAAGATGCACTGGAGAAGGAAATGACAACCCACTCCAGTATTCTTGCCTGGAGAATCCCATGGACAGAGTATTCTGGCGTGCTATGGTCCATAGCATCACAAAGAGTCAGCCATGACTGAAGTGACTTAGCACACTTTGAGAACAACAGACTCAATATATTTAGAAATTCAACATCTTTGGAATTTGACAGTACCACTTTGGAGTGGGCAACTAAAATACATATTTCATATTTCAGAGTCTAAGAAAATACACTGAATTTAGGGACAGAATTGTATTGAGCAATACTTAATGGAACTGACCTACCATGTGAGAAGGATTAGTACTTACTTGCAGCACATAATTTTCTGGGAGCTCCAAGGCTCTTTAAGCCCAAACTTACTTGTTCACATTCTGTCACTCAGTGAAATTCCAGCTGTGGAGCTCTTTCACTTCTCACTTGAATTAGGCAATCAAAGCAATCGGGGCATTTTCTCCCCCATGACTTTGTTTAGGCTTTTTCTCTTCCCTATAATGCCTTTGTCCTTTATGCCTTAGCCTCCACCCATCAGAATTCTCTGCTGTCTTCACACATCCTTGCTTATTACCTTTCCCCATTTTCTTCTTGATGGAAAACTATTTGTCCAAGCCTCTATGAGGTCATCCCAATGATTCCTTTCTTCCTTCGTCCCAAGGATTTTGCTTGCCTCTTTGTTATAACACATTCTATGAAATACTGTTACTGAGAAATGTGTAATAGTCAATCAACATTGATAAGGCACTTTTAGTAATCAGAGAGCATGTTTTATTTATGAAAAACAATGTCTTGCACAGAGTAGTTACTCAAAATTGGGTGACATGACAACCTCAAAACTGGCCCTGATAATCTTTTTTTACACTAGGAATGTCACATGAAAACTCAGATTGAAAATCACTTTCTGAGTTTCTATTTATAAGACTTTTACTGAAATACACAGATTGCTTCACATGTGAACAGGTATTTCTTTCTTGAGGACCCAAGCATTTTTTGTATATTTTCTTAATTCACTTAATTGGTCACTTAATTCTGGACCATTTACAGCTGGTTGAAATTTTTTAATAAAATGAAAAGGCAATATGATACACACAACTATATAGTCAAATTTTGGTTTTTTATTCCCTCCAGATGTGGTTCTTCACTCATTTCTTTTAGTGGTTAGAAATTGTTCTTTTCTTAGGGAATTCCCTGGTAGTCCAGTAGTCCAGTGGTTAGGACTGTAGATTTTTCACTGCCGAGGGCCTGGGTTTAATCCCTGGTTGGGGAATAAGATCCCATAAGCTGTGTGGTGCAGCCAAAATAAATATTCTTTCTTTTTTTTAACTTTTTACTTTTAAATAATTTCAGATTTACAAAACTGCTTGAAAAATATTGCAGAATTTCCTTATAATTTCCAACCAGTTTCCCCAAATGTTAACATCTGACATAATCAGGATACAATTAGTAATACTGGAAAATTAGCACTGAAGCAATTCTATTACATGCTCTATAGGCCTAGTCATGTTTCTTTACTTGTTTCACTCAGGTCCTTTTTTGTGGTTCAGGATTTGATCTTTAAATCACCTTGCTCTCCTCCAATCTGACATATCCTCAGTCTTTCTTTGCCCATTAACATCATAATCTTAAAACATTCTGCACCAGTGGTTTTTCAGAATGTGAATTTCAGGTTGTCTGATATGTAAGCAGTGACTATATCCTTTGAGAAATAAATTCATAGTCTTTTCTGAGGATTATTTGAGTGGAAAACATTTGTTTTTCCAAATCCTTTGCTGAATCATAGACTTATTTTCCATGGTATAAGAATGACTATTTTAGAGATTTTTTTTAAAGGCAGAAAAGTCTTAGTTTTCTTCTTTGCAGGTGATTTTTCCTGTATAATTCCTCTGAAACACTTATATGTTTGTTCAATATGAAAGTTTTTTTAAAGTCATAAACATTATGCATTTTCTTTCTTAGTGATCAATAGGTAGATAGTTTCAGACAAGTCAAGATGTTGAAATGTAATTGTTTGAAGTGATCCATTCATTGTCCTGGTTGGAAAATTTTAGGCTTGATTGATGTACCTCTTCAATGAATACCAAAGTCATGCCTAAAATGTGCTGTTTTAAATTGATATGGCTAAATATTTTTGTAATACATGTCCCTCCTTCTTTTCTCATGTTCCCTACACTCTGGAAAACTTTTCCACCCTGCTTTTTTGGTAACTCCTCCACTCATTTTGACCAGTCCCTGCATTGGCCAATTTACTCTAGCCTGGTTTCCGTCTGTACCACTTCACTGAAATTGCTCTTTTAAATAGGGCGGATGACTTTCTAAAAGCTAAGTCTGCTGCTCATGCGCATCCTTTAACAATGTTGGCTACTTTCTTCTTTCATGAAATGTTTAACTTCTCATAATATCTGAAATACATTCTTTGTTGGCTCTCCCGCTGCATCCCATAATGCTTCTTCTTATTCTCTTCCTCTTACTTGCATTTACATAGAGGTATTCCACAGCTTTATTCTTCAACCATATGGTGCATATTCTCTGGACTGTCTCAAAGGCTCCCAGAACTTTAGTTATTCCCTTTGTGCAAGTGACACAATCTTTAATCTGGATATCCATCCTGATCATAATTTCCCACAGATACATTCAACTCAGCTCTCAAACAAAAATCACTAATTTCCCCTTTAACATGAACTTCTTATGTCTTCTAACCTCCTACTAAACTTAGGCTGAGATTAAATCCACTGATTAAGTTCTCCCATCACGTGTTGTCTGCTGCCTCCTAATCTATACTATTCTCTTTATCTAGATGGTTGTTCTTCTCTCCTTTCGTGTTTGTAGAGACTTTTTTTAGGTGCAGTTCCAACTCTACATCAGTGCTGCCTGCTTTATAAACTCAACAATAATTTAAGATTCTTGTGTTTAAAATTAACTTTATTGTTTTATGTTTTATCATTAGTTGTAGACATGTCAGTATTTCTTCATTGGAGTATAAATCCTTCAAGTGATATTTGTGATCCTCATAAGGTAGCCCAGTACCTTACTTACATATAGATCTGTTGAATTGACTTGAAACGAATCACTCCTGGCTTCTTGTTATAGTTTTGGTTATTTGTTTTGTTTTATTTTATTTAACCAGCCATGCAAACAGCATGCTCCTCTGAGGTATGATAATGTCACACTGTAACATGGAGGTATCGGTATTTCTTTTTCAGTCATTCATTCATCCATAATAGGGACATAGAAAATCAGAGTGAAAGCAGCTAGAATTCCCTAGAAAACATCTCAGTCACTCAGAGCAATATCTTGGGCAGTTACTAAATTAACATTCTTTCTATCAAACACAGTGTACTGAGGTGGGAAACACAATCACATACTTGCAGTTTACTCTTATTCTCTTAGTGATCTGCAGATCAAAAAGGTATGTGTTCTGACATTTCATTTTTGAAACTTGATGCTATGTTTATTTAATTTATCTAATTAGGACCTATTAGTGCCTCAAATAGGTACTTTATAAAACAACACCACCACCAGCTGTTAGCCTAGGGAGAAAAGAATAAATTCAAATTTAACACTTTTCAAAGGTAAATCTGTAACGTTTTGATGTCTTGAGAGCATTCGATAACAATTTAGTGTTCTTAGAAATAGTATACTAATTTGTTTATTGTTTCCAGACCTCTTAATAAATATTGAAAATAGTTCTTAAAAACTGATCATTGTTTGGGTAAATATTTGTATAAATATGCATAAGTATAACCTTTTATAACATAAAACTACTTTTCAGGAGTTTTTGGCTGCTTTGGGGAAAGAAAACTCTTGATGTCAAGATCTGAAAAGTGAAGAGAATGAAATACAGAATATGGTAAGTGACTTGCAGATAAACTATTTCAGCCTCATCTAATCTTATGCTCCATTGTGTAGTTATCATTTGTAAGTTGTATACATATAAATGCATACTTGTGGTAGTCACTGTTGCAATCAGTTGTGAAATATGACCACAGTTGAATCAAATCTCGTCTTCTCCTTTACATTTGTTTTGATAAACTTGATGGAACGGACACTGGGCTATCAAACATGACAGGAGATTTTTACTCTGATGTTTAACTGGGGAGAATTCGAGATGGCTTGTAAGATTGGGACACTCATATTTGTGCTTTGGTAACTGTGGAGTTCTATAAGATAACATTTAGGGTCAAGATCTTACTTTACAAAAGAGCAAAGATTTTTCAATTTCTTAAACTTTGGTTATACTTGTTATTCAAACTATTCAACATTGACATGCAGCAGTTAAATAAATATATCCTGATGCTTAAAAGGCTTTTTAAAAAGTAGTTTGCAAAAAGCAAGTTGGTTTTACTGAGTTTATAGAATCTCTAGTGTTTGGGGTTATTCTCTTTTCTTGTTGTGTTTTTTGTAATGAATGAAGGGCCTTTTTTCATTCTATTGAGAAGACACTCTGTGGGGCTTCTTAATGGATGAGTTATAGGGGCTTGAAAGAACAAAGTAAAGATAGAGCAAGAGTGTTCCAGAGCCATTTCTGGACCATGAGTAGAGACATGCTGACTCTCTGTACTCTTGTCAGTCCCCACCATCCCACCCCACCCAGTGCGCAATGAATTTGTTCATGTTCATGGTGACAGTGGCATGAACTAGATTTTTCCTGGGATGGTTTCCTAGAAACTATCAGTTGATCTCATTTTATTTAGTTAGGGTCATTCTTTTAGACTAGGGACTTCCCTGGTGGCTCAGACGGTTAAGCGTCTGTCTACAATGTGGGAGACCCGAGTTCAATCCCTGGGTCGGTAAGATCCCCTGGAGAAGGAAATGGCAATCCACTCCAGTATTATTGACTGGAAAATCCCATGGACAGAGGAGCCTGGTAGGCTACAGTACATGGGGTCGCAAAGAGCCGGACACGACTGAGCGACTTCACTTTCACTTTCATTCTTTTAGACTAGAATTTCTTAAATTGGGATCAAAGAGTAAGCTTTATATAAGATTATTAGCAATCCCTCTGAAATAATATGTAGTATACTGTATGTATATTCTTTTATCCTGTGGAGATGATTAATAGGTTTTTATCAGTTTTTTAAAGGATCTTGATGACACAAAAAGTTTTTATCTAGCATGGTTCTATTAATGTAGAACAGATGTGATTAAAGAATTTGAAGGAAGTATAGAGATTTTATATACACATTTTTATTACTATTCCAGGTGGTGTTGGCTGTAAGTTTGCACCTTCATGACTCATTTTAAATTATAAATATTTTTAGAGAAATAAAAACTATTCAAAAGAGTTTTGTTGGTGTTTTCCCTTTCGTCATTCTTCAAGTCCTGAACCAAACTTAAGTAGCTTTTTTTGCAAATAAAAAAATATAAAACGCCACTGAAGTTTGCTTTATAGTCACTTTACAAACCTTCACATAGACTTTTAGTTATTCTATGACTGAATGTGTATTTCTAAAAGACATCTATTATTTTTTTTTGTGTATTCTTCCAATATTGAACCCTGTTTTATGAATATCGATCCCTATTGCCTCCAGAGTTCTGTACTGTTTGTTTTGTTGTTTTTGTTCACAGTTGTAAGTAGGAAAAGCATTTCTGACCGGTCACAATTTTTCTTCATTTTTGTTGGAAACTATGAAAAATACTTGCTCTGCTTTCTGCACAGAATATCTACCCCTGGTAAAGTGGACACTGCGTCACACTTCCATTTGCACTCCTAAAGTTATTTATTCTTTGGTATTCTAGCAGCCAATTTTATTTTCACTGAACTCTGTTTGTTAGGAGATTCTCAGTTAGCCTGTATCTATACCAAATGATAACCGATTTTATCTTTTTCATTAAATATGCAAGTTATAAAGGAGTAGTACAGATATTTTGATTTTTTTTTTTTTTTGATGAAAGGGAGGAGAGAGGTTATCCTGGTTTCTGATGAGCCCAAGAAGGCCTCCCATGCCAGCCCACATCTCCATTTGATGGTGAATGTGTTTCCCACCTAGATGACATCTGAAGCCTTTTAGCTTTAGTCATTGCACCACAATTATTTTTTCTTCTCTTCATGAATCAATTTTCCAGAAGAAAATGTTGAAATTTGATAAGATCAATGTAGAAAGCCAAAAGTTGCTCTGAGTTACGGTGTTATTTCTCAGCCAGATGCTTGTCTCTTCTGCCCAGCTGGAAAATTTCTGTGAGCAGGGATCTCTTTAGTGCCAAGAGGGATAAGCAGAATGGGATGAAAATATATCTGCTGTTACATGGATGACCCCACTCACACTGACTCTGTCAGTGAGTTTTCCTTAGAGTCCTTGGAGGAATGCTTTCCCTAACCACCTAGCCCAACATTTAGGATTTACTTTTAAGATGGTCGGTTAATACTTCTTAGACATAAACTTTTGGCCAGAGTAACTGGAAACTTGAGTTTATTAAACTTTTACATACTTAACTATGGTCTTCAGGGTATTTTAAACTCAGGCATTTGACTTCAGACCTTTTTTACCCCCCAAAATATACAGCGTGAAATGTTTGAGAAGTAATTGGATATAGTATCTTTTTCAAGTCCTTTGTATCTTATTTTGTCCAGATAATAGAGAAAAATATACAATATTCCAGTGATTAAATATACTAGACATAGCTCTAAGCTTGAATTTCTAGGAAAATTAAACAAAAGTGGTAATGATAAGATATCATACTATGGAACAGTAGGAAACTTTTAAAAAAATGATAGGACTATGCATGTTCTGACTTGAGAATTTTCCATAATGTATTTTGGGGGAAAAGAGAAATCAATCAAGCTTAGCATAAATATGTATGATAAAATCTGTCTTCTCACAGAAAAATAAACACCTATATCAATCATACTTTAGCACATATACATATATACAAAATGCAATTTTAGTCCATTTGGTTTACAAAAATAAGACAACTCAGCATACATTTGTTCATGCAGTGAAAATGTCTTCAAATCACATACAGACTAGTAGCTATATTAGGGGAACAGAATGATAGTTCAGTTCAGTTCAGTCACTCAGTCGTGTCTGTCTCTTTGGTACCCCATGGACTGCAGAACGCCAGGCTTCCCTATCCATCACCAACTCCCTGAGCTTGCTCAAACTCATGTCCATCGAGCTGATGATGCCGTCAAACCATTTCATCCTCTGTCATCCCCTTCTCCTGCCTTCAATCGTCTCCAGCATCATGGTCTTTTCCAATAAGTCAGTGCTTTGCATCAGGTAGCCAAAGTATTGGAGCTTCAGCTTCAGCATCAATCCTTCCAAAGAATATTCAGGACTGATTTCCTTTTGGATGGACTGGCTTGATCTTCTTACAGTCCAAGGGGCTCTCAAGAGTCTTCTCCAACATCACAGATCAAAAGCATCAATTCTTTGGTGCTCAGCTTTCTTTATAGTCTAACTCTCACATTCACAAATGGCTACTGTAAAAACCATACCTTTGACTAGACGGACCTTTGTCGGCAAAGTAATGTCTTTGGTTCTTAATATGCTATCTAGGTTGGTCATAACTTTTCTTCCAAGGAGCAAGTGTCTTTTAATTTCATGGCTGCAATCACCATCTGCAGTGATTTTGGAGCCAAAAAAAAAAAAAAAAAAAAAACCTCTCACTGTTTCCATTGTTTCTCCATCTATTTGCCATGAAGTGATGGGCCCAGATGCCATGACCCTAGTTTTCTGAATGTTGAGTTTTAAACCAACTTTTTCACTCTCCTCTTTCACTTTCATCAAGAGGCTCTTTAGTTCTCCGCTTTGTGCCATAAGGGTGGTGTTATCTGTATATCTGAGGTTATTGACATTTCTCCTGGAAGTCTTGATTCCAGCTTGTTGTTCATCCATCCCAGTATTTCACATGATGTACTCCGCATATAAGTTAAATAAGCAGGGTGACAATATACAGGAAGAAAGGAAAGAAAGCCATCTTATTTTCTGCTTTACAGACTTCTATTTTACTAGATATTTTAACCTCAAGAAAGTATTACTTTTATATCTTAAAAGACTCAGGTGTGATATTTATTGAGCAATTTTTCAGAAGTTTGTTTTGCATTGCCTATTATTTGGTGGCATTCTGTTTAGCAATATTTATTTTTTCAACAGAATTGAATGAAATAAGATTACATTTGTGCTATATTCTTAGATTATATAAAGTTTTATTTTAGTAAGAATCTATGTTATATTTTTCCCTTCCTATTTCACAGCAATTAGGGTGACTCATTTTCTTTTTCTACTGCTGATTAGATTCTTGAGACATTACTTTCCAGTGTCTCATTCACCAGTTTTCTTTCAGGTTCAGCTAAATTATTATCAGAGATTATTTGTTTTCCATGCAAGGCAAGTTTTCAACATGGTCTGAACTTTATTTATTGTTCCTATACCTTCCACAGATGCTGAGCTTGAACTAGTATCAATATTCATACATAATTTTTTGTGTGTGTGTATGTGTAAGGAGCATGAATATATATGTGTAATTATAGATTTTTAAAAATTAAATTATAGATTTTTTAAAAAGTCATAAACAGAAGGATTTACTTTGACCACCTGATGTGAAGGCTGCCTCATTGGAAAAGATCCTAATGCTGGGAAAAATTGAAGGCAGGAGAAGGGGATGACAGAGGATGAGATGGTTGGATGGCATCACTGACTGGATGCACATGAGTTTGAGCAAGCTCAGGGAGTTGGAGATGGACAGGGAAGCCCGGTGTGCTGCAGTCCATGGGGTCACAAACAGTCGGACACAACTGAGCGACTGAACTGAACTGAAACAGAAGGGAGTACTGAGTACAGACATTGCCAACGTTAATGAAAGAGAAAGCTGCATTTGCTTTGAGAAAGATAGTGACTGCTTGAGTTTTAACTCCTATGTGAAAATGTCATTCAGTCAGTCATACCCGACTCTTTTTGACCCCATGAACTATATCCTGCCAGGCTTCTCTGTCCATGGAATTCTCCAGACATGCACTGGATATAGTGTACTGGAGTGGGTAGCCATTCCCTTCTCAGATGGTCTTCCTAACCCAGGGATCTAACCCGGTCTTCTGCATTGCATGCAGATTCTTTACTATCTGAGCCACCAGGGAATCCCTAACTGCTATTTGGCTGTCAGTTAATAGGAAGTTACCATACAAAAAGGGAGCCACATTACTGAGCCAGTAATGAGAAAGGGAGAAAGAGAGGGAGAAGAAGGGAGGAAAGAGAAAGAAAGAATGAAATGAAGGGAAATCAGGAAAAAGGGAGAGAGAAAGGGAAGGAAGGAAGGGTGGAAGTCAGGCAAGCAATGGAAGAAATTTGTGTATAAACAAAGGGCACTCAGAAGGTTTCCGGTCCAGTGTGTTTCCTTTACTTGTTCCACAGATTAGATTGTCAAAACTCAACATCTCTCAGAAATCGAGGCTATTAGCCATTTACAAAGTACTTTGAATTAATTTAATCAGATTAGGATTTTTGCTTAGAGCCTGCCAAAATCAGCCAGCATGAGGAAAATGGAGTTTGAATGAAAAGTGGAACTGACAAGAGAGCTTGATTTTGAAGCATGAAGCTGCTGTTCCAGGAGGAATGGATGAAGGAATTGAATGAGTGAGGAGAGCGTGGGGCAGCCAGAGGGCAGCATGAGGGCCCTGGGTGCCCAAGGGCTGATTAGGAGAGTTTACCAAGAGGTGAGAAGTTTCCCAAGACAAACAGCATGCTTTGTGCTCTGGCGAAGGTCCCTGGTGGCGGCACACATTCTTGATATCTGCTCTGGTTACATCTAATCACTGTTATATTATTTGTGAGATTTAGAGATACCGCATACTCTGAGAGGACAGCTGAAGGTTATGGGTTTATACCTAGGTGTCTGTTGAGTTGTATGTCCCACTGGTTTTGCTTGTAACCTAAAATGTATTATAGTTTAAACCTTTGCTCATTGGGCTAATGTAACATTAATTATGGTTTTAGCAGACTTGAGATTTTTAACCTCAAAACTTTGTCAGCATTCCATGTCATGTTTCACATGGGCCTTGTGAAGTGTAGACTAGATGTATCAGAACTGAAACAGGCTTTTCATTCCCCACTACTGAGCATTTCAGGCTTCTTCAGAAGGTTATAAATTTGAAATGCAATCTGCATCATGGTGTGGGAAACACTGTGGTGTGAGATCTGGCCAGATGAAAGTGCAAGTCTGTCTGCCATCAATGCCTTGTTCCTGAGAGAGCCACATTCCGTTTCAATATATTTTATCTCTCCCAGTTCCCATGAAAAAGTTACTATTAGAATACAAATACATATATGAAAAAATATATATATGTTATCTAATATGAATGTATGCTTGTGATATATATATATATATATATGAATATATATCAAATTCAGCTTTTATTACCATGACTACTTTGTTTTAGATGCCAAAAAAAGTTGTACTAACAGTAAACATTTAAGAAGTTATAGTTTCATGAGCCCAAAGCAGGAGCTTTAGAAAGAAAGTGAGGAAGGTTGTATTTAAGAAAAAGAAACTTGTATTAACCTTCTGCTGCTGCTGCTGCTGCTGCTAAGTCGCTTCAGTCGTGTCCAACTCTGTGCGACCCCATAGACGATAGCCCACCAGGCTCCTCCATCCCTGGGATTCTCCAGGCAAGAACACTGGAGAGGGTTGCCATTTCCTTCTCCAATGCATGAAAGTGAAAAAAGTAAAAGGGAAGTCGCTCAGTCGGGTCCAACTCTTCGTGACCCCATGGACTGCAGCCTACCAGGCTCCTCCGTCCATGGGATTTTCCAGGCAAGAGCACTAGAGTGGGGTGCCATTGCCTTCTCCGTTACTGGATTAGAGCAGGCTCTAAATCCAGTGACTTAGAAGTCGTTCAGTCGTGTCCGACTCTTAGCGACCCCAGACCCCATGGACTGCAGCCTACCAGGCTCCTCCGTCCATGAGGTTTTTCCAGGCAAGAGTACTGGAGTGGGGTGCCATTGCCTTCTCCGGTATTAACCTTCTAAGCCTGTCCAAACAAAATACTACAATCAGGGTGGCTTTAAATGAGAGAAATTTATTTTTTTTTTAATTTATTTATTTTTAATTGGAGGATAACTGCTTTACAGTATTGCATTGGTCTCCACCATACATCAACATGAATCAACCAGATAGTGCCCACCCCCTCCTTCTTCAACCTCCCTCCTCCTTACAGTTCTGAAGGTTGGAAGTTTAAGATCAATGTGTCAGCAGGCCATTTCTCTCTGAATTCTCTCTCACAAGTTTTTGTATTAGTTTCTGGTAGTTGCCAGAAATCCTTGGTGGTCCTTAGTTTGTAGAGGCATCACTCCAGTCTCTACTGGCATTATACAATGATGTTGACCCTGTAAATTTTAGTCTTTATTTGGCTGTCATTCCTCTGTGTGTCTGTGTTAAGTCTCTTCTCCTCTCCTTTGAAGGTCACTAGTCGTACCAGATTAAGGAGCCACCCTAATGCAGTGTGAACTGATCTTAAGTACTTCTGTAATGACTCAATTTCCAAATTAGTTCACATTCACAGGTACCTGGGGTTATGACCTGAGCATAGCTTTGTGGAGGGCACAATTCAACCCATAAACAGGAATAAACTAGATGACAAACATATACTTAAACCATGATAAAAGAACAAATGTTCAAAATAAGAAAAACAAAGTGATAATTATTCATTTATATTATTCTCATCTCTTAATGAGAGTATGAAATGACTCAAAAATGCTACTTTCCAAAATCTAGTTACTTCATGTATGTGAATTTGTATTTATTCCATAGGCTTAAATTGGCTATTTTAAATTAACCTTAAACATTTATATTTTCAATATAATTCAAGATTTTATTTCTACTTCATTCAGCATTAAGTATTTCAGTTAACATGGCTTCCTAGGTTGCTCAGTGGTAAAGAATCCACCTGCCAATCCAGGAGACACTGGAGATGCATGTTTGACCCCTGGGTTCAATCCCTGGGTTGGGAATATTCCCTGGAGAAGGAAATGTCAACCCACTCCAATATTCTTGACTGGAAAACCCCATGGACAGAGCAGTCTGGAAAGCTACAGTCCATGGAGTCACAAAGAATTGGGCATAATTGAATGAGCATACACACCCACTGATTCTACTTAATAGTTTTCACATCAAGTAATTTAGAACATTTTGGAGTGTTTATTCAGTGCCAAGCACTGTATGGGTTACTGAGAATGAAAAGAGAGAAGCTAGCCCCCCTGATCTTAAAATCTTGGGAAATGGGTGAAAGCAAATTATAGTAGATTTAGAAGTATGTTGGTACTATGGCAAGACATTAACGGAATGCTGAACTAGACTTTGGTTAGAAAATAGTTCAGGAAGTCTTCCTGATACAATGGAAACCCATGCTGTCTCCAAATAGAAGACAGTCAAGCAAAGTGTGAGACGGAAGGACATGACCACAAAGGCCCAGATTAAGGAGAAAAAACGTAACAGTGAACTTAGTTTCATGCATGAATGGTGTAATGTGGATAACTTATAAGAGATGTTATTAGAGTGATAATAACTAAATCACAAAAAGGAGAGTTGGTACCCATTGTAAAATAAGCGCTCAATAAATGTTTCCTTAGAGACGGTATAGACAGTCTCTGGCAGTAGATTGTTTGGGCTTAATCTTGCTTTTCCATTTATTTGAACCGAATTTAGTAGAATTAGCACTCAGTGCATTTTGTAATTAACTGTTGCACTTTATTTAAGATCATTCTTTACTGATTGACCTTGAAGTGCATAAAAGATGCATTCATGGGAACTTGATGTTAAATGATGAAATTTGAGGTTTTCTCACAAATATCTATGTCTACAAAGTTTTTTATTAAAACTTCTTACTGATCATCATGGTGCTCTACATATTTATTTCCTGGGAAAAAGAAAAAAATAAGTGAAATAACTTTTTTTATAATTTTGACACAGTGTCAGTTCAGTTTAGTTCAGTCACTCAGTCAAGTTCAAATCCTTGCAACCCCATGTAGCACACCAGGCCTCACTATCCATCACCAACTGCCAGAGCTTACTCAAGCTCATGTCCATCGAGTTGGTGATGCCATCCAACCATTTCATCCTCTGTTGTCCCCTTCTCCTCCTGCCTTCAATCTTTCCCAGGAACAGGGTCTTTTCCAGTGACTCAGTTCTTTACATCAGATGACCAAAGTATTGGAGTTTCAGCTTCAGCATCAGTCCTTCCAATGAATTTTCAGGACTAATTGCCTTTAGAATAAACTAGTTGGATTTCCTTGCTGTCCAAGGGATTCTCAAAAGTCTCCTCCAACACCACAGTTCAAAAGCATCAATTCTTCAGCACTCAGCTTTCTTTATAGTCCAACTCTCACATCCATACATGACTACTGGAAAAACAATAGCTTTAACTAGATGGACATTTATTGGCAAAGTGATGTCTCTGCTTTTTAATATTCTGTCTATGTTGGTCATAATTTTTCTTCCAAGGAACATGTGTCTTTTAATATCACGGCTGCAGTCATCATCTGCAGTGATTTTGGAGCCCCCAAAATAAAGTCTTGTCAGTTTCCATTGTTTCCCCATCTATTTACCATGAAGTAATGGGACCAAATGCCATGATCTTAGTTTCTGTATTGGTGTTTTTCTCTCTGGCTTACTTCACTCTGTATAATAGGCTCCAGTTTCATCTACCTCATTATAACTGATTCAAATGTATTCTTTTTAACGGCTGAGTAATACTCCATTGTGTATATGTACCACAGCTTTCTTATCCATTGGTCTGCTGTTGGACATCTAGGTTGGTTCCATGTCCTGGCTATTATAAACAGATGACACCACCCTTATGGCAGAAAGTAAAGAGGAGCTAAAAAACCTCTTGATGAAAGTGAAAGAGGAGAGTGAAAAAGTTGGCTTAAAGCTCAACATTCAGAAAATGAAGATCATGGCATCTGGTCCCATCACTTCATGGGAAATAGATGGGGATACAGTGGAAACAGTGTCAGACTTTATTTTTTTGGGCTCCAAAATCACTGCAGATGGTGACTGCAGCCATGAAATTAAAAGACGCTTACTCCTTGGAAGAAAAGTTATGACCAACTTAGATAGTATATTCAAAAGCAGAGACATTACTTTGCCGACTAAGGTCCGTCTAGTCAAGGCTATGGATTTTCCTGTGGTCATGTATGGATGTGAGAGTTGGACTGTGAAGAAGGCTGAGTGCCGAAGAATTGATGCTTTTGAACTGTGGTGTTGGAGAAGACTCTTGAGAGTCCCTTGGATTGCAAGGAGATCCAACCAGTCCATTCTGAACGAGAAATCCTGGGATTTTTTTGGAAGGAATGATGCTAAAGCTGAAACTCCAGTACTTTGGCCACCTCATGAGAAGAGTTGACTCATTGGAAAAGACTCTGATGCTGGGAGGGATTGGGGGCAGGAGGAGAAGGGGACGACCGAGGATGAGATGGCTGGATGGCATCACTGGCTCGACGGATGTGAGTCTGAGTGAACTCTGGGAGATGGTGATGGATAGGGAGGCCTGGCATGCTGTGATTCATGGGTTCTCAAAGAGTTGGACATGATTGAGCGACTGAACTGAACTGAACTGGACTGTGATGAACATTGGGGTACACGTGTCTCTTTCCATTCTAGTTTCCTCAGTGTGTATGCCCAGCAGTGGGATTGCTGGGTCATAAGGCAGTTCTGTTTCCAGTTTTTTAAGGAATCTCCACACTGTTATCCATAGGGGCTATACTAGTTTGTATTCCCACCAACAGTGTAAGAGGGTTCCCTTTTCTCCACACTCTCTCCAGCATTTATTGCTTGTAGACTTTTGGATCACAGCCATTCTGACTGGTGTGAAATGGTACCTCATTGTGGTCTTGATTTGCATTTCTTTGATAATGAGTGATGCTGAGCATCTTTTCATATGTTTGTTAGCCATCTGTATGTCTTCTTTGGAGAAATGTCTATTTAGTTCTTTGGCCCATTTTTTTGATTGGGTCATTTATTTTTCTGGAATTGAGCTGCATGAGTTGCTTGTATATTTTTGAGATTAGTTGTTTGTCAGTTGCTTCATTTGCTATTGTTTTCTCCCATTCAGAAGGCTGTCTTTTCACCTTGCTTTTAGTTTCCTTTGTTGTGCAGAAGCTTTTAATTTTAATTAGATCCCATTTGTTTATTTTTGCTTTTATTTCCAGTATTCTGGGAGGTGAATCATAGAGGATCCTGCTGTGATTTATGTTGGAGAGTGTTTTGCCTATGTTCTCTCTAGGAGTTTTATAGTTTTTGGTCTTACATTTAGATCTTTAATCCATTTTGAGTTTATTTTTGTGTGTGGTGTTAGAAAGTGATCTAGTTTCATTCTTTTACAAGTGGTTGACCAGTTTTCCCAGCACCACTTGTTAAATCACCACAATGGCAGCCCTTGGGCAGGAGCGCATGGGCCAGTGCGTACTGGAAGGGGGCCCCTGATGGACACCACACAGCTAGAGGGAGGTGTGATCACCCGGCAGGGCATGCTCTCAGGCACGTGACGCCGAGCTCTCATCTCCAAGAGAAGAGGGCTGCTGGGCAAAGCAGAAGATGTCCTCGCTGATGTAAGGCAAGTGTTTCAGGCCACAAGGGAAGCTCAGACCTGGCTTAGGACCTCCAAGAGGCTGGGGACCCAGGAAACGGGGTCAAAAGGAAGAGCAGCAGAGAAGGCCCACCAAAGGGGAAACTCAGCATGACACAGGGAATGGGGTCTCTGGCTGGGGCCCCATCTCCTTGGGTTGGCAGGTGCCTGAAGCACCCCTCTGGACATGTGCCCCTGAGGACCAGAGAGGTTTCTAAGGTTGTACCCCAAGAGGGCCTGCTGTGTTCTCAGCTACCATCCCTATAGGACCCCAGCATGGCGTGAAAGCACAAACCAGCAGGCTTGATTCTAGACAGAGGACCAACGCCTTCCCTGCCCCGCAGTTCAGTCCTTGACTAATGAGAGGTCTCTCACCGTCTACGGAAGCATCTGTGAGCATTTACAGGCCTACACTCAGCTACACTTCCAAGAGCAACAGTCCTTTCTCCTAAGAGCGTGTGTGTCGGCTCTGAAGACATAGACCGTCTTCACCATCCCTGTACATTCGCACTTAACACTATGTGGCCCTTTGTAACCGCTCTCTAAATGGCTTTATTGACACATTAATTAATTACTCTTTACCAGATATGATTTAAACTGACCGCTCTCTATTCAGCTTTTCCCCTTGTCTTGATGCCATCGGACATACCATCTCTCATCAGGTGTGAGACAATGTTTGAGGCTGATTGTTTATTGAAAGAAGAAAAGCATAAATTGCTTTTCAAAGAAGTAGAATGCATGTTCTGCAAAAATTCACAAGAGCCAAATATGGCTTGGAAAGTGTCATGGTTGACTTGGAATAATAGAACAAGAGTGTGTGAGCGTCTGTGTGCATGTGCAACAGAAAGAGGCTGCATCAAGAGAGAAAGACAGAACCGTATTCTTCTCTAGATAAATTGATTTAACAGGAGAGTGGACAAGCCTCCCCACACTGCTGTCACTCTCTCGTCTAGAACTTGAGCTCTATAAACATGGGAAGGGGGATCTTTGTAGCTGTTTTTATTACTATCAAACCTTTTTCAACCATGGAGGTGGATAATGAGCCTTTGGATATGTAATTTTTAGCATAAAAAAGGAGCACACCACAGTGCCCATCACCACGGCTGACCAGACGCCCCAACTCCAGGAGTGCACAGGCTAAGAGACTGCTGCTTGCTTCTCTTGTGAGCCAGACCATTCTTCTCTCACCAAGAGCTCTGCAACCCCAGCACCACTGTTCCACAGTCATCTTTCTCTGCATTAAAACTTTTCTTCTTCAAAATCCCTCCCTTGAAAATAAACTGGGGCTGTGTGGTAATGCTTACTAACGGTTAAAATGCACAGCAACTCGATGCAGTCAAGGATACTTGTGAGAAGGTGTTCACTGCAGTCTGGTTTGTAACAGCAAAAATTGAAGACCTCTTAAAAATCCACCAATAAAAACTGGTCAGTAAATTATGACATCATCACACTACGGAACTCTGCACAGCACCTAAAATGAATGAGGTGCCTGTCTGTCCTCACTTGGGAGGGTATCCATGCTAGATTATTGGGGGAAGACCACTATGGAGAGTGTATACACAATTGTGTTTAAAAATTAAGAAGTCTACCAACGTATAATAGATGTCTGTATGTTTCTATGTGCACAGAAAAAGTTCTGGAAAGATACACACTAAACTAAGAACAGTGATTACATTCAGAGAATGTAATTAATAAGGAGGGAGTGATAAGGAAGGTGATTTTCATGTTTTTATTAGAATGGACTAATTCTGTACGTTTTTTAAAATCCTCGATCCCTTATTAAAACACAGATCTCTGCAGGAGAGGTCATTCCACGTGGAGGTCCAGTAGCTTGGCTGAAACCTGGGGGAGCTATGGAAGGGAATATTTACTATACAATCTGCTGAGAGCCAGCCCAAGGGTTATCACGGGAAAGGGGGTGTCAGAGCCCAGACAGAGTGCACGCCATGAAGATGCCCTGTCCAGGGCAATCCCTCGCCTACAGACCAAAGAACAAGAGTCACAAGAAGGATCTGTGGCGCGTGGCCCTCTCTTGGATGGATAGTGATGGATAATGATGCCTCTCTTGGATGGATAGTGATGCCCCACGGGCAGCTCCGGTCTTCTCGTGTCCCGTCTCTACCACAGGATTTCCTTACTCAAAGACGCTGCTCGTGCACAGAGTGTGAAAACCAATGGCCTATAAATGGACTGGCCCGCTACTCATCTCATGGTTTCCCTTCATAATGTTTGAATCACTTTCTAGTTTTAAATATCAGCATCTCTCCTTGGTCAGAAGAACTTAAAATCAGTCACATTTGGAATAGATGTCTATATAACAGAATCACTTTGCTGAACGCCTGAAACTAATACAACATTGTTAATCCAGTATACTCCAGTGTAAAATAAATAAATAAGGATGTCCCTGACGGTCCAGGGGGTTAAGAATCTGCCTTGCAGTGCAGGGGATGTGGGTTCGATTCCCGGTGAGGGAAGTAAGGTCCCACACGCTGCGGAGCAACTAAGCCCACATGCCGAGCTACCGGGCCCACCAGCTACTGGGCCAGAACCAGAGCGCCCACGAGCCAGAGGAATGATCCACGTGACCCAGAGAAAACCTCATGTGCTGAAACGGCAACACAGCCAAAGAAAAACAAATAAATAAAAGGCATTAAGCTTATTAAAAATAAAGCAACAAATAAGTCACATCTGGGCAACCTGATACAGACATAACAGTATTCCCATTATATAAGGAAATCTTTGGCATTCCCCATCCTGCACTAGATAATTTAGTAGTTGACTGACATCTAACACTGCCTTCTGCTGAAATCAACAAGGGTTGGGGGGAGCCTAGGATTCTGGTTTGAGATCCCAAGCAATCTGCTGGCCTTTCCCCAACACCACTGATTATATTGGTTTCCCTGGTGGCTCAGATGGTAAAATGTCTGTCTGCAGTGCAGGAGACCCGGGTTCGATCCCTGGGTTGGGAAGATGCCCTGGAGAGGGAAATGGCAGCCCACTCCAGTACTCTTGCCTGGAAAATCCCATGGACGGAGGAGCCTGGTACGCTACAGTCCATGGGGTCACAAAGAGTCAGAATCAATTGAATGGTGAGTTCTAAAGAGAGCAACTGAATACATTTGTGCTTTGGGAAAAGGCAACCGATGTGATCCTCAACCATTCCTTAGTTAGAAGGGGAAATGCCTGAAAGGGAATCGTTTTCTTTCAACTGCGATATACCAGCAGAACACATATGGATTCTATAACATAGCACGCTGCAACCACTGTGATTTATCCGCACAAGGTAACGCCCGAGCCAAAAGAGAATCTAAATCTCAGAGCAATCACCTTCTCTGTCGGGAAAGTGGAGGGGCCATCTGTCCTGGAGGTAAAAACCGCATAAGGGTTGCAGTGCCCTCTGGTGGTGATTGCTTTTTCCTGCATCGCGCCCTCGCAGGAATCCACTTGCCCCATGGAATCCAAGCAGCTCCATGCAAGGGGTGGTGTGGGCGATGGGAGGCCCACAGGAAGAGAGCATCTGAAACTGAAAGAAAGCCATCAACACGTGACCTTCCCAGGTGGCTCAGTGATAAAGAATCTGCCTGCCGATGCAGGAGGCCCAAGAGACATGGCTTTGATCCCAGGAAGATCCCCTGAAGAAGGAAATGACAACACACTCCAGTATTCTTGCCATGGAGAATCCTTGGACAGGGGAGCTTGCAGGCTACAGTCCACAGGGTCGCAAAGAGCTCGACACGACTGGGCACGCACACACTGCACCAGCACTCACAACTGTGACAAGAATGACTTGTGGGCACCGGCCTTGCTCCCCTGTGTCATACCGAGAGCTGGCGCCTCGCAGACAAGGCAATGGGTTCTGTAAAGTTCTGGAGGGTCCTCTCTAGATTGCCTGAAAAATATGGTGAAATGCCCTACCATGAAGAAAAGCAACACTGTCTGGTGGAAGAACACAGACAAAGAAGCTGTGGGGCCGGTTCAGCCGCTTGCTGGTTAAGCAGCACAGGGCAAGACATTTAGCTTCTACAGCTTGTTCATCTGTGAAATGGCAAGAAGGAGCCCTGTCTCCCGAAGTGAAGTGAAAGTCACTCAGTCGTGCCCAACTCTTTGCGGCCCCATGGACTATACAGTCCGTGGAATTCTCCAGGCCAGGATCCTGGAGTGGGTAGCCTCTCCCTCCTCCACGGCATCTTCCCAACCCGAGGATCGAACCCAGGTCTCCCTCATTGCAGGCGGATTCTTTATCACCTGAGCTATCAGGGAAGCCCTGAGTCACTGTCCAAACGAACAGGGTAGTAAAGGGACAGCTTAGCAGAGGGCAGGCAGTCCCTGGGGGCAACTGTCACAAAGGTGCTGCAAGCTCACACCTGTTTCAGGTGCTTTACTTGATGAGACTATGGAAGACAATGGGTATTTTGATTTCATTAACGTATAGTTTATGTACAATATCACATAAGTTCCAGTGGAAGTGACAAATAGATTCAAGGGATTAGATCTGATTGACAGAGTGCCTGAAGAAATACAGATGGAAATCCATAACACTGTACCGGAGGCAGTGACCAAAATCATCCCCAAGAAAAAGAAATACAACAAGGCAAACTGGTTGTCTGAGGAGGCCTTACAAATAGCCGAGGAAAGAGGAGAATCCAAAGTCAAAGGAGGAAAGGAAAGATATGCTCATCTGAATGTAGAGTTCCAAAGAATAGCAGGGAGAGATAAGAAAGCGTTCTTAAGTGAACAATGCAAAGACATAGAGGGAAACAATAGAATGGGAAAGACTAGAGATCTCTTCAGGAAACTTAGAGATACCAAGGGAACATTTCCTGGAGGATGGCATGACAACCCGCTGCAGTATTCTTGACTGAAGAATCCCCATGGACAAAGGAGCCTGTGGACTTCAGCCCATGGGGTTGCAAAGAGTCAGACACGACTGAGTGACTAAGCACAAGGGAACACTTCACTCAAAGACGGCACAACACAGGACAGAATCGATGTGGACATGACAGAAGCAGAGATACTAACAAGAGGTGTCAAGAATACGCAGAACTGTGCAAAAAAGGTCTTAATGACCCAGAAACCACGATGGTGTGATCACTCACCGAGAGCCAGACATCCTGGAGTGTGGAGTCAAGTGGACCTTAAGAAGCATTTCTATCAACAAAGTTAGTGGAGGTGATGGAATTACAGCTGAGCTCTTTCAAAGCCTAAAAGATGATGTTGTTAAAATGCTGCACTCAATATGCCAGCAAATTTGGAAAACTCAGCAGTGGCCACAGGACTGGAAAAGCTCAGTTTTCATTCCAATCCCAAAGAAAGGCAATGCCAAAGAGTGCTCAGACTACTGCACAATTGCACTCATTTCAGAGGCTAGCAAGGTAATGCTCAAAGTCCTTCAAGCTAGGTCTCAACAGTACATGAACCAAGAAATTCCAGATGTTCAAGCTGCTTTTAGAAAAGGTGGAGGAACCAGAGATCAAATTGCCAACATCCACTGGATCATAGAAAAAGCAAGAGAGTTCCAGAAAAACAGGTACTACTGCTTCATTGATGACCCTTAAGCCTTTTACTGTGTTGTTGTTCACTCACTCAGTTGGGTCCAACTCTTTATGACCCCATGGACTGCAGCTCGCCAGGCTTCACTGTCTTTCACCACCTCCTGGAGCTTGCTCAAACTCATGTCCATCGAGTCAGTAATGCCATCCAACCATCTCATCCTCTGCTGTCCGCTTCTCCTCTTGCTTTCAATCTTTCCCAGAATCCAGGTCTTTTCCAATGAGTCAGCTCTTTGCATCATGTGTCCAAAGTACTGGAGCTTCAGCTTCAGCCTCAGTCCTTCCAATGAATATTCAGGACTGATTTCCCTTAGGATTGACTGATTTGATCTCCTTGCAGTCCAAGGGACTCTCAAGAGTCTTCTCCAACACCACAGTTCAAAAGCATTAATTCTTCTGTGCTTAGCTTTCTTTATGGTCCAACTCTCACATCCATACATGACTACTGGAAAAGCCATAGCTTTGACTAGATGGACCTTTGTTGACAAAGTAATGTCTCTGCTTTTTAACAAGCTGTCTAGGTTGGTCATAGAGTTTCTTCCAAGGACCAAGCATCTTTTAATTTCATGGCTGCAGTCACCATCTGCAGTGATTTTGGAGCCCACGAAAATAAAGTCTCTCACTGTTTCCATTGTTTCCCCATCTATTTGCCATGAAGTGATGAGACCGGATGCCATGAGCTTCATTTTTTGAATGTTGAATTTTAAGCCGGCTTTTTCACTCTGCTCTTTCACTTACATCAAGAGGCTCTTTAGTTCTTCTTCACTTTCTGCCATAAGGGTGGTGTCATCTGCATATCTGAGTTTATTGATATTTCTCCCAGCAATCTTGATTCCAGCTTGTGCTTCATCCAGCATTTCACATGATGCACTCTGCATATAATTTAAATAAGCAGGATGAC
Organism: Cephalophus harveyi; assembly: GCA_006410635.1. Classification (NCBI taxonomy): domain Eukaryota; kingdom Metazoa; phylum Chordata; class Mammalia; order Artiodactyla; family Bovidae; genus Cephalophus; species Cephalophus harveyi. The sequence goes on along the minus strand of SJYT01042886.1, from coordinate 164,150 downwards.
AATATACAGCCTTGACGAGCTCTTTTCCCAATTTTAAACCAGTCTGTTGTTCCATGTCCAGTTCTAACTGTTGCTTCTTGACCTGCATACAGGTTTCTCAGGAGGCAGGTAAGGTGGTCTGGTATTCCCATCTCTTGAAGAATTTTCCACAGTTTGTTGGGGTCCACATAGTCAAAGGCTTTAGTGTAGTCGATGAAGCAGATGTTTTTCTGGAATTCTCTTACTTTTTCCATGAGCCAGTTATTGGCAATTTTATCTCTTGTTCCTCTGCGTTTTCTAAATCCAGGTTAAACATCTGGAAGTTCTTGGTTCACATACCGTTGAAGGCTAACTTGGAGGATTTTGAGCATTACTTTGCTAGCCTGAGAAATGAGTGCAATTTTGTGGTAGTTTGAACAATGTTTGGCGTTGTCCTTCTTTGGGACTAGAATGAAAACTGAGCTTTTCCAGTCCTGTGACTGTGTAGATCACAATAAACTGTGGAAAATTCTTAAAGAGATGGGAATACTAAAACACCTTACCTGCCTCCCAAGAAACCTGTATACGGGACAAGAAGCAACAGTTAGAACTGGACATGGAACAACAGACTGGTTCAAAATTGAGAAAGGAGTACATCAAGGCTGTCCATTGTCACCCTGCTTATTTAACTTATATGCAGCGTACATCATGCAAAATGCCAGGCTGGATGAAACTCAAGCCGGAATCAAGATTGCTGGGAGAAATATCAATAACCTCAGATATGCAGAAGACACCACTCTCATGACAGAAAGTGAAAAGGAATGAAAGAGTCTCTTGATGAAGGTGAAAGAGGAGAGTGAAATACTGGCTTAAAACTCAACATTCAAAAAACAAAGATCATGGCATCCAGTCCCACCACTTCATGGCAAATAGATGGGGAAACAATGGAAACAGTAAGAGGGCTCCAAAATCACTGCAGATGGTGACTGCAGCCATGAAATTAAAAGATGCTTGCTCCTTGGGAGAAAAACTATGACAAACCTAGACAGCTTTTAAAAAGCAGAGACATTTTGCCAACAAAGGTCCATCTAGTCAAAGCTATGATCTTTCCAGTATCATGTACGGATGTGAGAGTTGGACTATAAAGACAGCTGAGCGCCAAAGAATTGATGCTTTTGAACTGCAGTGTTGGAGAAGACTCTTGAGAGACTCTTGGACTGCAAGGAGATCCAACCTGTCAATCCTAAAGGAAATCAGTCCTAAATGTTCATTAGAAGGACTGATACTGAAGCTGAAACTCTAATACTTTGGCCATCTGATGCAAAGAGTCGACTCATTGGAAAAGAGCCTGATGCTGGGAAAGACTGAAGGCAGGAGGGTAAGAGGACAACAGAGGATGAGAAGCTTGGATGGCATTACTGACTCAATGGACATGCTGCTGCTGCTGCTAAGTCTCTTCAGTCGTGTCTGACTCTGTGCGACCCCAGAGACGGCAGCCCACCAGGCTCTCCCATCCCTGGGATTCTCTAGGCAAGAAACCTGGAGTGGGTTGCCATGGACATGAGGTTTGAGCAAATTCCAGAAGATAGTGAAGGACAGTGAAGCCTGGCATGCTGCAGTCCATGGGGTCACAAAGAGTCGGATATGACTGAACGACTGAACAATTGTTAACTCATTAACACTGAACACGTGGTCAACAGCACTGTAACTCATGCCGAAACAAAACTCATGTGACAGGTGTCTTTTCTCCATGAGGCACATCCCAGCCTTCCTGGGCTCAGAAACAATGGATATAACTTTTGTACAATAGGTGGGGTCATTTTAAACAGTAAAATCGCCAACAAAAAGCACAAAATTAAAGCTAGCAGTGTGATACTACATAAAGCGCATAAAGATCCTTGGTTTAAGGTCTGAAAGAGGGACAAAGCAGCAGAGGGTCAGCTTGTTTGACTTCAGCTGGGAACCCGCACACTGAAATTTAAGCCCCTTTATTCATGTGCTTGTCCACAAATGCCCACAAATGTGCAGTTACAAATAAATTAGTGAGGAGTTGAATTCATAAATACTGAACCCATGAATAATGAGGACCAGCTGTACCAGAAGGTCACCACCTAGGGTCTGTGGACCCCTTGGTTTGCTAATACCCTTTCAGTTGTGCACTAAACTAAACAATATTTTTTTTCATAGAATTCTGTTTCTCCTTGAATGAGCCTCTGACAAACAACGGTTATTCAGACTTGGGTAACTAGCCGACATCTTCTCAGGAATGAATGAAGTCAGCCTGTCACTTCAAGGAAAACAACTGATATTATTTGTTGCCGATGATAAAATTTCAAGCTTTCAGGTGAAAATTAGATGTTGGAAACTAGCATATGCTCCCACAAGGTGGAGAGCCTTCCAATATGTAAACACTTCTCGGATATGATTAGAGAGGATATCAAGCAGTGTGATTTTTTATGGTGTCTAATGAAATGTAGCAACATTCGGAAGGGCTGCCTCACACAGTGAACCAGTATTTTCCAAGTGGCCAATGCATAATGTTACAAAGTGAGGCATAGAGAGAAGATCCATCCAAAGTGCAAGGTAGGAAAATAGGTTTTAATATAACCGAGAATGAGAAGTTCATTGATATCATCCCATATTTCACATTGCAACTAACTTTTGAGGACACTACCCCTTCCACGTTTTGGTATGGTACACAAGCAGAATAGCCACAATTATCTGAAAAGATCATTAGTTGTCCTCTTTCTCCAGCTACATTTCTGTGTGAGGTCAGGTGTTTCTCATATACCTCAGCCAAACACATTACATGCCATAAAGAATTAGATAAGAAAAGTAGTTGTCTTCCAGTAAGCCAAATGTTAAAGAGGTGCCTAAAAATGCGCAACGGTGCCACTCTTCTCACTGTGTTTTTCTTGGAGGCGATAGATTTTATTTTATCTAAATAAAATTTTATATTTAATAAATTTTAATTAAAATAAAATAAATTAGCCTTGGAAATAACCTATCCATTGACAGATGAGAGGATAAGAAAGATCTGGTATATACAAACAATGGAATGCTACTCAGCCACTAAGAAAAAATGAAATAATGCCATTTGCAGCAACATGGATGAACCTAGAGGTTATCAGCCTAAGTGAGGTAAGTCAGACAGGGAAAGACAAATACTGCATAATGTCACTTATACGTGAAATCTAAAGAATGACGCTGGGAGTCCCCTGTGATCCAGTGGTTAGGAATCGGTGTTTTCACTGCCAAGGCCTGGGTTTGATCCCTGGTTGGGGAACTAAGATTCTGCAAGCCTCGTGGTACAGCCCAAAAAATAAAATAAATAAAACATGAGACAAATGAGCTTGTCTATGAACCAGAAGCATACAGACATGGAGGACAGATTGGCACTCGCCAAGAAGGAGTGCGAGTGGGGGAGCGGAGGACAGGGAGAGTGGGGAGAGTGGCTGCAAGCGAGTATACACAGAATGGATAAATAACAAGGTCCTACTGTATAGCACAGGGGACCACATTCAATATCCTCTGCTAAACCATAATGGAAAAGAATATATATGTAAAACTGAACCACTTTGCTGCAGGGCAGAAATGAACACAACATTGTAAATCAACTATACTTCAATTTAAAAAGTTAATATGTTATTTATGTTACCATGTAATAGGTCTGTTACATTTCTTTTTAAATGAATTAATAAATCATTTTTAATGTCTCAGTTAAGTTCCAATGTGGGAAATACACATTAACAAAAGTTAATATTAATGCTAACAAAACCCCACATAAACAGGAGTTCTCCAGGGTTCTCAATCAGGATGACCCTGAGGGATGGGATGGGGAAGGAGGTGGGAGGTGGATTCAGGATGGGGAACACATGTACACTCATGGCTGATTCATGCCAATGTATGGAGGAAACCACTACAATATTGTAAAGTAATTAGCCTCCAATTAAAATAATTTTTTTTAAAAAAAGAGTGTTTGAGACGCACTGGCCATGCCATGTGTCACCCGATCAACACTGATGTCACCCTACCTGCATACCCGCTGATTCTTACATCGGTTACAAGTCCCTGGTGGAGACCTCGTTTCCCAACAGCGAAGGAGACAGAGGAAGCGGGGTGCCTGGAGAAGGAGAGGCCCTGCAGACAAGTGCCCAGCCCTGCAGACCTCATGATAAGTGGGCCTCACTTTCCTGAGTCAGTGTAGGACACTCATTACGTGTGGAAGGACTTGGACTGCTCATGGAGAGAGCAATGACATTTGTGAAGATGAAACCTTTCAAGAGCTGTCCTCTTGGACGGTGGGCCTCAAGGGTCAGGGGATGGCGGGTCTGCTGACCAGAGGATTCCTGTGCTATGTCCCCACCCTGAGCAATCTCATCAACTCTCAGGCTTCCAACTACCACCTGCAGCAGGGCATCTCAGCCGGTCCCTGCGAGGCAGTGAAATCTCCCCATTATCCCAGTAAAAATGCAATAGAAAAACAAGACCACAGCCCACACTTGAAAAGTTGTCTAGGTGGTTAGTACCAAAGAGAGAATGGCATTACCTGACACTCTCTGAGCTGGAGCAAACTGTGTCAAAGTCCCACTCCAGGCAGCCCCCTCCTCCCCTTTTCCTCTTTTCCCCCTCCCCCAAATCCTTCTTTTCTCCTCAATTCTTCCTGAGCATCCTTCCTCCCACTCCCACTTCCGGAAACAGTGCTCCTGGCTTCTTGGCTTCCAGGATCCATCTTTTCTCCGCAGGTGGGAAGCCCCGGTGGCTCAGCGGGTAAACAATCCTCCTGCAATGCAGCAGACACAGGAGGCGCGGGTTTGATCCCTGGGTTACGAAGACCCCCTGGAGGAGGGCACAGCACCCCACTCCAGTACTCATGCCTGGGAAACCCAGTGGACAGAGGAGCCTGGTGGGCTGCAGCCCAAAGGGTCACGAAGAGTCAGACACAACTGAGCAACTAAGCATGCACACCCAAAGTACCTCTCCCGTTTTCTTATATAATCAGTCTAGCTTTCTTCCCTGCTCTTGCCCACACCCCACACAGATCAACACAACAAAAGTACCCCCGTACACAAAAAAGCATCAGGAGCCCCCTGATAAAAATACTTCTGTGCACTGTTTACAATAGCTAGGACATGGAAGCAACCTAGATGTCCATCGGCAGACGAATGGATAAGAAAGCTGTGGTACATATCCACAATTGACTATTACTCAGCTATTAAAAAGAATGCATTTGAATCTGTTCTAATGAGGAGGAAACTGGAGCCTATTATACAGAGTGAAGTAAGTCAGAAAGGAAAACACCAATACAGTACACTAAAGCATATATATGAAATTTAGAAAGATGATAACAATGACCCTATATGCGAGACAGCAGAAGAGACACAGATATAAAGAACAGACTTTTGGACTCTGTGGGAGAGGGAGAAGGTGGGATGATTTGAGAGAATAGCATTGAAACATGTATATTACCATGAGGGAAACAGATCACCAGTCCAAGTTCGATGCATGAAGCAGGGCACTCAAAGCTGGTGCACTGGGACAACGCTGAGGGATGGGATGNGGATCATAAGAGACTACTATCAGCAATTATATGCCAATAAATTGGACAACGTGGAAGAAATGGACAAATTTTTAGAAAAATACAAATTTCCAAAACTGAACCAGGAAGAAATAGAAAATCTTAACAGACCCATCACAAGCACGGAAATTGAAACTGTAATCAGAAATCTTCCAGCAAACAAAAGCCCAGGTCCAGACGGCTTCACAGCTGAATTCTACCAAAAATTTCGAGAAGAGCGAACACCTATCCTACTCAAACTCTTCCAGAAAATTGCAGAGGAAGGTAAACTTCCAAACTCATTCTATGAGGCCACCATCACCCTAATACCAAACCCTGACAAAGATGCCACAAAAAAGGAAAGCTACAGGCCAATATCACTGATGAACATAGATGTAAAAATCCTTAACAAAATTCTAGCAATCAGAATCCAACAACACATTAAAAAGATCATACACCATGACCAAGTGGGCTTTCCCAGGGATGCAAGGATTCTTCTATATCTGCAAAGCAATCAATGTAATTCACCATATTAACAAATTGAAAAATAAAAGTCATATGATTATCTCAATAAATGCTGAGAAAGCCTTTGACAAAATTCAACATCCATTTATGATAAAAACTCTCCAGAAAGCAGGAATAGAAGGAACGTGAAGAAGTGAAGTGAAGTGAAGTGAAATCGCTCAGTCGTATCCGACTCTTTGCGACCCCGTGGACTGTCGCCCACCAGTCTCCTCCATCCATGGGAACATACCTCAACATAATAAAAGCTATATATGCCAAACCGACTCACATTTCTGCCACAGTCTCCTGGACACTCACGGGCAAGTCTGGGTCAGTCTCTTGTGGGGTCACTGCTCCTTTCTCCTGGGTCCTGGTGCACACAAGGTTTTGTTTGTGTCCTCCAAGAGTCTGTTTCCCCAATCCTGTGTAAGTTTTGGTGGCTCTACAGTGAGGTTAACCTTCCAAGAGGGCTTATGCCATAGCCAGGTCTACTGCACCTAGAGCTCCTGCCCCTGAAGCAGTCCACTGCTGACCCGTACCCTGAAGGATACACTCAAACACAGTTCTGTCAGTTTCTGTTGGGTCTCTGGGTCCTTTTGCACCCAAGGTTTGTTTGAGCCCTCTGAATGTCTCTGGTAGGTATGGAGTTTGATTGTAAACATCATTTTGCCCCTCCTACTGTCTTTCTGGATTTCTCCTTTGCCCTTGGATGTGGTGTACCTCCTCAAAGTCACTCCAGCACCATGCATCTGGAGAATATCACAGATTTGTAAATGATTATCATTAGCAAGTATTGGAGTAGAACATATTACTATTGCTTTAAGGCATCATCTAACATTGTGTTATGAAGAATGCAGCATGACAAACCTATTTCTTAGTATAGGGAAAAAAGAAGAAAATGGAGTACAAAAACTTAAGGAAGATTTCTGAGTCAAGATGCAGAGTTTTGGGTCCATCATGAGTAAGAAAGTCCTCTATACTAAATTATTTTTTAAACTTATTTTTTGTTTTTTTCAGCTTTGTTGAGGTATGATTAACGAGTTTAAAACTATACATATTTAGGTATAAAACATGGTGTTTTGATGTAAGTATACCTTATGTAATGTTTATCACACTCAGTCAAGCTAATTAGTATATCCATTGCTTTACATAGTTGTGTGTGTGTGTGTGTGTGTGTGTGGTGAGAACACTTAAGATTTATTCCACTGGAAAATTTCAGATATGTAATATTGTAAAACTAGGAATAGTTACCATGTTGTACATTAGATATCTAGAGTTTATTCATATTACAGCTCAAAGTTTGTACTCTTTGATCAGCATCTCCCATTTCTCCTACCTCCTCTGCCCCTGCAAACCACTATTCTACTCTCTGTTTTTCTAAGTTGGACTTTTTTTAGATTCCACATATAAGTGAGATCACATGTGTCTTTCTGTTTCTGGTTTATTTCACTTAGAATAATGTCCTCCAAATTCATATACATTTTCACAAATGGCAAGATTTCCTTTTTTAAAGGCTGATTAATATTACATTATGTATTGTGTGTCTGTTTCTTTATCCATTCATCCATTGGTGAACACTGAATTTTGATACAACAGTTAGCTGGCATAGCTTATGTCGTTTTATAAAGAATAATAAAATCTCATAATTTTTGATCATTTAAGATGCTTTTCTGTTGCCTTTATGCATGAGATAAAATCTGGCTAGCCTATAATACTTTCTATGTTATATTAAAGAAAAATAAACTCTACACTATTTAAACAATAAGGAATGTTACTGGCTTGTATAACTGAAAACAGTGAAATGTAGAGTAAGAAGAAATTTGCATTTTAATAATATCGCTATAGTTGAAACTAAATTCTTTCATTCAAAAACTATTATACTCTAATATTGAGTGAGTGAGTGAAAGTTGCTCAATCATGTCTGGCTCTCTGCAACCTCATGGACTATATAGCCTGCCAGTCTCTTCTGTCTATGGAATTCTCCAGGCAAAGAGTACTGGAGTGGATTGTCATTCCCTTCTTCAGGGGATATTCTGAACCAGGATTCTAACCCAGCTCTTTCGCACTGGCAGCCTGATTCTTTACTGTCTGAGCCACCAGGGATACATAGATATTATTAATTTTTCATTTTTTAAAGAAATAATATGGACAGACCATTTTTATTCCTATGTGGATAAATGTACACATTTATTTTTTTTTAATTCTGATAGTGGTAAGACTTGTCCTTTTCTAAATCCAGTTTGTACATCTGAAAGTTTTTGGTTAGACATACTGCTGAAGCCTAGATTGAAGGATTTTGAGCATTACCTTGCTAGCATGTGAAATGAGTGCAATTGTACAGTAATCTGAACATTCTTTTCGTTACCTGGATTTAAAAAAGGCAAAGGAACTATAGATCAAATTGCCAACATCCACTGGACCATAGAAAAAGCAAGAGAATTCCAGAAAAAAAAAAACACCTGCTTCATTGACTACACTAAAACCTTTGACTTTCTGGATCAAAATAAACTGTCGAAAAAATGTTAAAGAGATAGGAGTACCAAACCACCTCACTTGTCTCCTAAGAAACCTATATGCACATCAAGAAGCAACAGTTAGAACCAAACATGAAACAATGGACTGGTTCCAAATTGGGAAAGGAATGCATCACAGCTGTATATTGTCACCCTGCTTATTTAACTTATATGCAGAGTACATCATGTGAAATACTGGGGCTGGATGACTCACAAGCTGGAATCGAGATTGTCAGGAGAAATAACAACCTCAGATACACAGATGATATCACCCTAATGGCAGAAAGTGAAGAGGTACGAAATGGCTTCTTGATGAGGGTGAAAGAGGAGGTGAAAAAACTGGCTTAAAAAATCAAAATTCAGAAAATGTAAATCATGGCACCAGATCCCATCACTCCGTGCCAAATAGATGGGGAAAAGTGAAAACAACAGTATCTTTTATCTTTTTGGGCTCCAAAATCACTGAGGATGGTGATTGCAGCCACACAGTTAAAAGAAACTTGCTCCTCTAAAGAAAAGCTATGACAAACCTAGGCAGCATACTAAAAAGTTGACATCACTTTGCTGACAAAAGGTCCATGTAGTCAAAGCTGTGGTTTTTCCAGTTGTCATGTATGGATGAGAAAATTGGACTGTAAAGAAGGCTGAGCACTGAAGAACTGATGGTTTCAAACTGTGGTACTGAATAAGACTCTTGAGAGTCCTTTGAACAGCAAAGAGATCAAACCAGTCAATCCTAAAAGATATCAATCCTGACATTCATTAGAAGGATTGATGTTGAAGATCCAATACTTTGGCTACCTGATTTGAAGAACCCAAAACACCTTTGGCTTCACTGGAAAAGACCGTAATGCTGGGAAAGATTGAGGGTAGGAGGAGAAAGGGGCAATAGAGGATGAAATGGATGAATGGCATCACCAACTCAATGTACATGAGTTTGAGCAAACTTGGGAGCTAGTGAAGCAAAAGGAAGCATGGCATGCTGCAGTCCATGGGATTGCAGCATTTTGTGTGGACTTAGCATGAATAGTAACAACAACAACAAAGATTTGTCCTTTAAAATTGTAGCTAAATTTTTTCTTTGCTAGAGTGATCTAAGTCTGTAGCCTCTTCCATTAATTTTGCTAAACACTTGGAGTATTTTTTAATTTAGCATTAAGTTTGAGAAAGTTCTATCTTTGATATCTTTTTTTTCCCCAATGTTCTTATAGTTAAGGAATTTTTTTCATGAACTATGATTTTAATTATTTTTGGAGATCAATTTCTCTTTCATGATTTCTTTTTCTTTCCTAGAACAAAATAAATCTTTTTGATCTTCCTACTAAAGTTTCTTTATTGTTGTTGATAAAATTTTTTCTTTAGTTATATTTTTATATTTCATGTTTTCCCACTTGTCCCAATATTTTACTCAGAAACTGTTGAAATACCATGAGATCTCTTCTGACTTTAGCCATCTGCCATGTGATCATGGTTGGCTGTTCAGCAGAGTAGGAGCAGTTTAGAGGAAATGAGTAAATATGGTTTTAGGAATGAATATGGGATGCCAATAGATATTTTAAAAATGGGATATGGAACACCATATAGAGGTGTTTGTGATGAAAATTTAGAGATTATCAACTTATTTGTAAAAGTCAATTAGATTTCTGAGTAGAGTGAGAAAAGAAAAAAGTAGCTAAGGAGCGAATCTTGAATAACAATTTTAAACAGTTAAAAGCAAAATCAAAAATATAGGAAGAAAAAAATATTGGGGAAAAAATGTCATGGAAACAAAATGAGTAGATCTAATACTTTAATACAAATTTCCCCTAAACTGCTTTCTGGATATTGCTCTCACACCTAAGAAATTATTGGTAACATATCATGAAATATTTAGTAATTTTTCCTATTTAAATGTTTTTATAATGCACATTTTAATAAACTTTTAACTGTGTAACAATTTTATATCTACAAAATTATCATAAAGATGGTGCAAAGCTTTTCTGAATACCTACCCCACACGTAGTTTCCCCTTACAGTAGTATGACATATTTGTTACAATTGATCAAACACAGTCAATACATTCATTTCAGTCCAGGTGCTCAGTCGTGTCCATCACCAACTCCCAGAGTCCACCCAAATCCATGTTCATTGTGTTAGTGATGCCATCCAACCATCTCATCTTCTGTCATCCCCTTCTACTCCTGCCCTCAATCTTTCCCAGCATCAGGATCTTTTCAAATGAGTCAGCTCTTCACATCAGGTGGCCAAAGTATTGGAGTTTCAGCTTTAACATCAGTCATTCCAATGAACACTCAGGACTAATCTCCTTTAGGATGGACTGGTTGGATTTCTTTGCAGTCCAATGGACTCTCAAGAGTCTTCTCCAACACCACAGTTCAAAAGCATCAATTCTTCTGTGCTCAGCTTTCTTTACAGTCCATCTCTCACATCCATACATGACTACTGGAAAAAACATGGCCTGGGCTAGATGGACCTTTGTTGGCAAAGTAATGTCTCTGCTTTTTAATATGCTGTCCAGGTTGGTCATGACTTTCCTTCCAAGAAGCAAGCGTCTTTTAATTTCATGGCTGCAGTCACCGTCTGCAGTGATTTTGGAGCCCAGAAAAATAAAGTCTGCCACTGTTTCCACTGTTTCTCCATCTATTTGCCATGAAGTGATGGGACTGGATGCCATGATCTTAATTTTCTGAATGCTGAGCTTTAAGCCAACTTTTTCACTTTCTTCTTTTTCTTTCGTCAATACATTACTTCCTACAAAAAAAAATTTAGTTGCTCAGTCATGTCCAACTTTTTGGAACCCCATGGGCCCCATGTAGCCCACCAGGCTCTTCTGTACCAAGAATCCTCCAGGCAAGAATACTGGAGTGGGTTGCCATGCTCTCCTCCAGGGTATCGTCCCAACCCAGGGATCAAACCTGGGTGTCCTGAATTGCAAGCAGTTTCTTTACCATCCGAACCACCAGGGAGTCCATACTTTTTCAGATTTCCTTAGATTTTCCCATATGCCCCTTCTTTTTTGTTGTTCCAGAATCCCATTCAGGACCCCACATTCTATTAAGAGTCATGTTTCTTTATACTATTCTTGGTTGTGACAGTTTCTCCGACTTTTTTCTAGTGATACAGAGCTAGTCATGTTACTATTTTTCTTTGTGTGCATTAAAGTCATTTTTAATCCTTCTGAAAGTATAAAATAAATTTGATAAAATATGAAAAGCCTTGAAAAGCTGATTTATAAATCTAGAAAATGGGAACTTGAAAATTTTGAGGTTTACTGATCAATTGTTCCATAGGAAATCTCTCAACTGGAGTTTGTCTGATGTTTTTCTTAGATTGAAGTATACATTTTGGGAAGGAAGACCACCAGAGTGAATTGCCATTTTCATCACATAATAAAAAAAATTAAACGTTTTTAGAATAACATCAATGTTGATATTACTCTTTGATCACTTGGCTTGCAGAAGTGTTTGTCAGCTTTCTCCGCTATAAACTAATTTTTTCTCTCTTTCAATATTGTGCTCTTTGGAAGGAAGTTACTTCATAGTTACTAAGAAGTCACTATGCTCAGCCCACACTTAAGGAGTTGGCAGATTTGCTCCACCTCCTTAAGTATGGAATACATAGCCATTAATTTATATCAGTATTTATGGATATTTCATGGATATGCATATTCATGGATATTTATTCATGGATATTTATTTTGTATTCATGGATATTTATTTTGTATTGATACGTTGGGTTGTAGTCCAATACTACTTTAGGTACTTTTTTGTTTAAATTGCTTCAGTTTTGGCCCTTGAGACCTCTTTCAGTTGGCTCCTGTATCCCTTTAATGTATCTTCACCATTGTTTATTTTTTATTTTTATTTCTGGCACTTACTTTTTGGCACTATAAGAAGCTACAGGCCCATTTTGCTGAGTCCCGGGATCAGACAATTCTCCAAGGAGCCCTAGTCCATTTTATTGGAGAATGGTATTAGAAACCAGGATCTGTGTGATATATGTGTTCATCTCTACTGGAGACATTGCATACTGGGTCCTCCCTTAACAGAGCAAAAACATACCTATATTTAGATTGTCCTTTTGTTCATCACCAGCAATTTGTAGTTTTCCACATAAATATGTATTGTACATATTTTGTTAGATTTATACATAGGTATAGGGTCACAAAAATTCAGACACTATTGAAGCCACTTAGAATGCAGGCTTGCACCCCACATAGCTGTTTTGACACACTTGCATATTGCAATCTGATTACTACTGTTAGTTAGTGATAGTCACTCAGTCGTGTCTGAGTCTTGCAACCCCGTAAACTGTAGCCTGCCAGGCTCCTCTGTCCATGGAATTCTCCAGGCCAGAATACGGGAATGGGTCTCCATTCCCTTCTCCAGCGGATCTTTCTGACCCATGGATGAAATCAGGGTCTCCTACATTGCAGGTGGACTCTTTACAGTTTGGGCCAGGGAAAGCCCTACAACATTATTATTTAACACTTCATCACATGATATGATTATCATGTCTTTTTTGTGCTGAGAACATTTAAGATCTATTCTCTTAGCAATTTTCATGTGTACAATACAGTGGTGTTTACTATAATCACAATGCTATACATTAGAATCCCAGAATTTATTCATTTGCTAACTGGCAGTTGGATTTTATATATCAATCTTGTGTCCTGAAATCTTGCTCTAGTTGCTTTTTTATTTTAAAAAATTGCTTGCAATTTTCCTATATAGACAATCCTATCATCAATGAATAGAGACAGTTTTATTTTTTCCCATATTTATCTTTTTTTTTTTTTTTTCTCATTTTGTCTTATGGCATCAGCTAGGGCTTCCTATGTGATGCTGAATAGAAATGGTGCCAGGGAACATGCTTGCCTTATTCCTGGTCTTAGAGGGAAAGTATCTAGCAACTCACTTTTGATTGTGTTAACTGTAGGATTTTGTAGATGTCCTTCACCTATTTGGAGAAATCCCCCCTCTATTCCTAGCTTGCTGAATATTTTTTATTATGATTGAGTGTTGGATTTTGTTAAATGCTATTTCTTCTGTGTCAATTAATATAATCACATGATTTACCGGAGAAGGCAATGGCGGCCCATGCCAGTCTCTTGCCTGGAAAATCCCATGGACGGAGGAGCCTGGTAGGCTGCAGTCCATGGGGTTGCTAAGAGTCGGACACAACTAATCGACTTCACTTTCACTTTTCACTTTCGTTCACTGGAGAAGGAAATGGCAACCCACTCCAGTGTTCTTGTCTGGAGAATCCCAGGGACAGGGGACCCTGGTGGGCTGCCGTCTACGGGGTCGCACAGAGTCAGACATGACTGAAGCGGCTTAGCAGCAGCAGCAGCATGATTTACCTCTTTTAGTCTGTTGATATGGTAGATTACATTGATTGATTTTTCAGATGTTGAAACAACCTTGCATACTTGAAATAAATATCATTTAATTGCAGTGTGTTATTATTTTTATACATTGTTGAATTTCACTTGTTAATGTTTTAGTGAGTTTTTACTTTGTGTCTATATTCAAGAGAGATACAAATCTGTAATTTTTTTTCTTATATCTAATTTTAGCGTTAAAATAATGCCAGGCTCATTCAATGAGTTACTTAGTGTTCTGCCTAAAAAAAAAAATAATGTGGGGAAATGATATTACTTCTTCCTTTAATGTTAGAAATCTCTTGTGAAACTGTGTCTGGTCATTTCTTTGGAGAAAAGTTAGTTATTAATTCAACTTATTTATAGATATAGGACTAGTCATGTTATCTATTTCTCCTTGTATGTATTTAGATTGTTCTTAATCCTTCTGAAACTATAAAATATGAAAAGTCTCAAAAACAGATTATAAATCTAAAAAATGGAATGAAGCAGGAATGGTTTAAAAAAAAAAAACTTACAAAGTGAAGTCTGTTTTAAAATCATTCCATTACTTAAATTTTTTTTTCTGTTTATATGTATGCTGTGTGTCCATGTGTATCATCATTTGTTACCCCAGGTTTTAACTTACTTTTCTATTTTGATAATTGTATGTTGTGTCAGATATTATTTTAAAACTTTGCATATGATTGCATATGATTTTCTTGGTCATTTAGGATTATTTTCTTCATAAGAACTTGAATTATTCCATTCCCTGGTCACATTCAATTTACATTTAACATTTATTTTAGGGGTATTCTCATTAGGAAACATATTCAAAATACTTTTGTATTTTTACTATATCTTTCTTAAATCTGAAGCCACTATAGTGTGGTTCACAATTTACTTGTAATAATGGACTTTTGTGCACAACAGTGATGTCTTGGATTTTATTTTTTAATTGTTAAGTTTTAAAAAGATATGCGGTCTTTTTGGTCTTAGCTAGCATGGGAAATGGAGAAGGCAATGGCACCCCACTCCAATACTCTTGCCTGGAAAATCTCATGGATGGAGAAGCCTGGTGGGCTGCAGTCCATGGAGTCGCTAAGAGTTGGACACGACTGAGCGACTTCACTTTCACTTTTCACTTTCCTGCATTGGAGAAGGAAATGACAACCCACTCCAGTGTTCTTGCCTGGAGACTCCCAGGGATGGGGGAGCCTGGTGGGCTGCCGTCTATAGGGTCGCACAGAGTTGGACACGACTGAAGCAACTTAGCAGTAGCGTGGGAAATAATGGAACTGCTTACCAAAAATGACAGGAGAGACTAACAATTATAATTTCACACAAATAATGATGTCTCCAGGCACTTTAAGACAATGATATTAAGAAGCTGTAGGGTGACAAAAATATATCATATTTTATAATAGAGTAACCTGTTTATTATTAATACTTGAATATATGATAATTATCAATGTTGTCCTATTATTCTATCTAATTTTACTAAATCACTTGACATTACCTAATGCCTTGGCATTCTGACATGCTCAGCAAACACAGTGCTATTTTCCTCAGAATTGACTGTTCGGCTTTCAGTTTGCTGACTAGACTATTGGAAACATGAGCTTGAGTGCTGTTATTATTATTTTTTAATCCCACACAACAGTTAGCCTAGTGCCCCTGCAGAGTTGACATTAATTAGAATTTTTGAGAGGACAGATGAATCAAAAAATGAATGAATGCTAACATCACATGCCAACTGATGGGTAAACCATCATCTCATTGCATTGGTAACTTCAATTGTCTTTTCCTTACCTCTTCTGATCAGGTGTATTACTTCCCTATTAGTATCTTCATTCTCCTTCTCACTCTGTATGGAGATCTCATTGATTCTTACATGGAAGTTGATAACCTAATGAACAAAACAACTAAATTATCATATTCATGGGTCTGCCCAACTTCTGGAGTAGTATATAAGGGTATACCAGGGAGTGAGAATCTTAGGGCTGTTTTAGAATTCAGCCTGATGCAGCAGCAAAAGTGTTCCTATTCTAATCCATTTCCTACCATGATCTTGCTACTTCCAGCTTTATGAAGATGGAGAGTCCATTCTTAATTATCTGGGCAAATATGGTTTCCCTTGGGGATATTTTGATTACCCCCTTGACTTATTTTATCTGTGATTATTTTCAGTCTCACCTCCTTTTCCTTTGTCCAAACTTTCTTTAGAAGGCACCCACATTTCTTTTTCTTCTTCCTTTAGAGTCTATTCTCTTCGTAAAATTTATTTGAACTTTCCCCTTACAAAGACTAACCTTTGATAATTCCAACTCTTGATATGAAATTTTTATCTAGTACCATGCCTCAATTGTAAATTATCCATGGATCAGAACTATCATGCAAAATCAAACACCTGAGTATAGACACAAAATTGTAATCAAGTAATCAACAATAAGATAATTTTTCACTCCTTTTAACTTAAACGTTATATTAGTTTTCTCAGGCTGTGATAAAATATACCACAGACTGGATGACTTAAAAAGCTGACATTTATTTCTTAAGCTACTGCAGAAGTACATATAGTTGTGTAATTTGTATGATATTTTCTTGGTAGATTGTAATAGACCATTCAGAGAAACGTTGAATATTTTTGTGGATTGAGAGAGAGGCACACACACACACACACACACACACACACAAACATTTTCCTACATTTTGTCAGATTCCATGAGAATTCTGAGCAACCAATTTTATTCCACTATGTAGGAAGCCAGATCCAAAGCAAATCTTCCAGGTTAATGCATGTAGTCCTCTCAGAATGAGATAGTAACTCATTTGTTATGCAGTATTATCTCAACATGCATTTTTAATGAATTGGGTCTTTCAGTTTACCTGTACCCATCAAACCTAATAGTTCAGCCTCTCTAGAACCATCTTCACTACTTTTTGTAACTTCAATGTCTTGTTTCTAAAATAAGAAAACAGAAATATTATTTTGGGGTCAGAAACAGCAACAAAATACTTTCTTTAAAAGTATGAGGAACAACTTTGCAAAACTATCCCTGGTAGTACTTTTGCAGTATATCAGAAACGTTTCTTTTTGGTCATCTTCTGACTACCCTGTGAACCGAATTAGTTACATTAAAAAAAAAATAAAAGTTTTACTGGCTATTTGCCTATAAACAAAGAGACATTCTTCTACCCCTGAGCAACAACAGAAATTAAGATCCCTAAGTGAAAAGATGCTGTCCTCTCTCACCATGGTTTTCCATAATTAGGAATTTGGTCAGGAATAAGAATAACTTGATTATAGTCCATGTTATCGCACTCCTGTCAATGCCTTTCTCTCTTCCACATGTTGAATGACTTCCTGACTTATTTTCTGTGTATATGTAATGTTTGGCTACTATCTTGTGTGCAATAACTCTTGGTTATCACATCTTTTCTTCCTGTTACATAGATAATTCTTATTATTTAAACTGTGCTTCTCCTGACTAACTTCTCTTTAGTTTCCTTTTCTCTTCAGGCTACCAGTGGGCATATTTTAATCTTATACAATTCGTAATTAATTTTCACATTCAGCCTAATGGCTAACTAAGGTTAGAAATTTAGGAAAGATAAATGGGATCACTTGGTACTGTTTCATATAAGGAACACAAATTACTTTTGTGCTCGGACGCTGCTTCTGGAGGAGTCTTAAGTAATAAGAACTAACTTTCGGAATGATTTGAGTCTCTGTACCCATTCTACCAACTTTCCATCTTGGTAGGGCTGAAGAAGTTTGGGTTGGGTTGAATAGGTACCATCTTTGTTCTTAGAAGTGCATGGTAAGGGTCTTGTTCTTGCCATGCACAAGAGTTTTCTTAGTGTTATTTGAAAACATCTGAAGAATTTAGGTTAGAATTTCAAAGAAAATATGAATCTTTGTAACCTTCAAATCTTTTCTTCTGTGAAAGAAAATGCCACTCTTCTTTAAATAGATTGTAAAATTATTCTGAATTACCAGATGCAAAGGCTGAGCAACACACAGTTCAGATTTACCACGAGGAATAGGGTTAAATTTTGCTCTCCAATGACAAATCCCAACCCAGAACAGATTTTTCGCCACGCAGCTAGCAGAACTCGCTGGGTGAACTGCACAGGCCATGGTGGGTGCAGAGCTCAGAGCCGGAAAGCAAACAGCTGCTGTAGCCTGATTTCAGTTAAAATAGTGTGAGTGTTTAGTCTGGCGCACGGCTTCAGGGGAGATTGGCAGCTGGGTCAAACAAAGTCCTTCCATTGGCTGTCTTCCCAGGCAGCTTCTGCTAGTATTTAGGTACTAGTGCAGTGTAGGGCCCTTTCTCAGGCAAAACCTAACATCTGACCGCACCCTCTCTTCTTTTTCCAGAAAAAAAAAAAAAAAAGCAGGAAAAAAAAGCTTCTTTTTCCTTCTTTCGTTAAGATAAATTCTCCAGTAGACAACCTCTCCCACTAATTGTGTATTAGCAGTGTATTTTATCTTGAGAGCTGACGCACTGAGCTCTCAACGTGCTGTGGAAGGCAGGCTGTTCCAGGGTTGGATTCATAAAAGGGCCTTTATGGTTTGTGAAAGAATATCTGTGTGCTTAGGCAGGAAACTTTTTGATCTGCAGGAAAGCCAGAAGACATCTAGGTAAGGCTGCGTATCAAATCTACTTTTGGGGGGAAAAGTTGGGCAGTGAGAATGAATCATTACAAGCGATGTGAGCTTGGAGTGTGCCTGTTCACTTCTGCAGAAGTTTAAAAGGTACTTATTTGTTTGCTTATTTTTTGTTTGTTTGTTTAAATCTTAAGGGAATACTGCAGTCTGCATTTTGACGATTTTGTTTTCTGCTGTTGAACTGATTATAGTGGATATAGGGTTTTATTATATAGCAAAATCTTTGTAAACTGCCGCCGAAAGAAAGTGTATTTAGGAGGGAAATTGACAAGTTTTAAAGAGTAATTGTACAATCATTTGAGGACAGAGGAACACTGCATTAGACTAACAAGGGTTTAATTACCAAAAGAAGTTTAATGTTGCTTTGGAAGGAATATTAACTAAGTTGTCTTTGTCTCTTACTTTTTAATTTTAGTCGCTGATTTAGCCTGTTGGGTCACATTTTTTGTTAGTGCTGAAGGCTGCCATGAATCCCTAATGAGGCCCCTTTGCACATGATTTTGGCACTTGGCCAAGATCAACTTCCCAGCGGCAAGCTTTCTCTAAAGAACCTGGAGCAGAAAAAAAAAAACAAAACTTTTTTTTTTATTAGAAATCATGTCTGAAAGCTGCCATAATCAGTTGTGTAGGCATGTCAAAATGACTTTATACAGTAAATATGAAACAAGCATTTAAAATCATTTTCCTCATATTGTTGCTTTTGAGAATTATGAGTTCCTGCTTGTGGCCACCTAAAATATAACAAGAACAATCTTAAAGAAGAAGATTTACTGATTTTGTTTTGTTTTGTTTTCCTCAACAGATCAGTGTAGGGATAATCACACTGAGAACTATATAGTACGAAAGAGTTATTCAGAACACTTCAGGATAATTAGCAGATTAATTCTGAAAAATATTCATCTCTGTCAGTAATACTCAGTGGACAGTAAGTAATGAAGTTTTCTAGAAGTTTCACTCTGTGCACAATGAGTTTAACCTTTTTAAAATAGGATGTTTTGTATATTTTAAATATCATAGTGTTTAAGATTCTAAAAAATGTTAGAACTTTTCATATAATTTTAAAAATGTATTAACACCTTGATGTGTTTACAATAAATATTTTAATAGAAGTGCTTGATATATATAAACATGACTGAATAACTTTAAATACTTGTATTTAATTGCTGTTTTGCGATAAAAATGATATGTTTGTGTGTGTGAAAGACATCATAAAGACACCTTCATCTGATTTTTAGAACTGTTGTATTTACCTTGCTATTAGTTGTATTCAGGCATGAAGTGTTTTAAGTTACATCAGTCAACATTAAAATACAGAGATGCTATCAATTGGGAAAGGGCAATAAATATCTGATATTTATAGATATTTACCTGGATAAGTTCTATACTTCCTTGTGAGGTCACAGTTGAATTCTCATTTAATCTAATATTTTGTATTCTTGAAAAAGAAATTAATATATAAGATAGATATTTCAAAATTTGAATAAAGCAGGAACATTTTTATTATTTATTATGATCAAACAGGTGCAGGAAAAATAATATAGCTTGCTTATTCAGCAAGGTCCTTGCTTAAAAATTATTTTTGAATTCTATTTTTATCTTAACCTTAGCTGTCATAACACAACATTGTCTTCTGTTTCCATTTATTTTTTAATTAATTGTCTTGTTTATTTGAAATTGACAGAATATTTCTCTTAAATATATTGAGAAATGTTTCAAGTAATGCTTTTAGCTGTTGCTGTGGTAGGGTTTTTTGGCTACTAGAGGCCATAGTAAAATAAATGCGGTAAAATGTCAAACTTTTAAAGTGCACAAATACGTTAGTTTGTGAGGTCAGAAGAAATTCAATTGTACAGAATTACTGACAAATACTTTTGAGTTGAGGTATAAACACATAAGTATTGAGAAAAAATTAAGTTGTGTACTTTACTGAAAAAGCTAACAAATTTACTTTCTTTTGCAATAGTTATAAATTATAATTGAATATTTCAAAAGTATATGCTTGTTATGGAATTATTAGCTAATTTTTCTTTTGGGACAATGGCTGAAAAACACTGAATACATTTTTCCACTGAGTTGACATTTTAAAACAACATTCAGAATACAATTACTTCTAAAAAGAAAAATATTTCAATATTTTGTTAAGTTTATTTGCAAAGAACAGTTTGAATAATTTGATTTATTTGTTATTTTTCCCAATCTCTTGGAAATGTAAAAACCTATTCCACTTTACAGTCTGGAAACTACTTCACTCTTTAGAGAAAGTGAAATTCATTTGCAGTTGTCAATTTAAATTATGGGTCTTTACCATTTTAAGTGTGACAGTGCTTTGGTTAGTTTCAATTATGCAACAGGCACATAAAATTCTTTCTTTCCCCTCAGTTAAAAGAAATATTAAATAATTAAGTATAAAATGTACTTCTTGTTGAAAAGAAAACACACTTTAGAGCTGCAGTATTTTATCCACAACTTTTAAATGCGAGAAATGTTATAACAGGGCATTTTTGTTGAGCGTTTTATTATTCAAACAAAATGCTTTGTTCTAAATAGTAAATCCAGCAATGAGGTAAATGTATTGCTGCATTAGATGAAATATAATTATTGAATTTTGGCACACCTGCAATGACCTTTGCCATAAAAGATTAGTATACGTAGAATGATCTTGAATTTGTAATAACAAAAGTAGACAGTGAAACACGTAAGACACCAACCTTTGTTGTACTGGAGAAAGTATGTGCTAATAGTAAAGAGATACGATTTTTGTAAACTGCTGATAATACTCTGTCATTTAATGAATACAGTGAATCTTGAACATTGAAAAATTGCTTTTTGAAAGTGCATTTATAAGACTTTTTCCATAGAAATAACAGTAGTATTTTATTCTTTTATGAGATGAACAACTGTTATATTTCCATATGTAGCTATAAATTAGATAACCAGGTAATTATTTAAATGTTATGGTTTGATTT
>SJYT01042886.1:33685-142485 GCA_006410635.1 Cephalophus harveyi | reverse complement strand
AAAAAATGAATAATGCTTTTTATTTTGTCTATTTCATATAAAAGAACGATCAATTTGCACTTGTTGCATTTTTTAGTTACTATTGATTTAATTTTAAAATTATCATAAAATAAATATTGCTATTTGATATAGTTTTTATTTTATAAACAACCTGACTTATTATATATTTAAACAATGGCAATTTATATCTAGCTGTATATTCTTTTCTCAAAGTCGAGATTAGCAAAGGGCCTCTATTTTGGTGCTCAATTTTTTTTTTTTCCCAAAAATCTAGTTTTTAGTTTTAACTTTTAGCTTTCTTGTTTATGCATCTAGGTACATCTTCTGCTCTGAGTAAATCTTCTGCTCGGAGAACTAGGCTGGAAAATGTAGTAGTGGGTTCGAAGCTAATTCTAATTCCACAGTCCGCTGAATAAACGAAGATTTTGAGTTTCATATTGAAAGCTAGTTTATATATAAATCAGTATAGACGATCATATCATATCTGATGATTTTGATAATTTGAAGCACTGAATATTCTGTGTAAATTAGTGGTCATTTACATATTTGTGTAGTGATTCTAGATACTTCATTATTATTAGTTTAAAGATTTACTAATTGATAGAAAATGTATAATGTGATTATTGGCTTAAAAATGATTAGTATTTATGAGTTTTTAAATTGCCTCTACTTTGCTATTCTTGAGTGTCATGTAATAACTCTCCTAAAAAATACCATGAAACTAAGCCGTGCTTTATTTTTCATTTCTCCCATTAACTTAAGAGGTGTGTGTGGCAGGATACCTGAAAATATTTCAAAGTTTTTTTTCTCTCCTGTGATTATCAACTACTTTACTATTTGCAGAGATTTTGAAAGGAATGCCTGTATTTTTTTTAAATGTTTATGTAAATGTGAGGAATACATGGGCTTTCTACAGACTTCAGTTTTAAAAAAACCAAAATAGAGAATAAAATGAAGATTAATGACGTGGTGTATTTTTATAGCAACTAATTACAACTTGCTATTCATCCCCAAACAATAAACTGGAAAGATATACAGTGGGCTTTAAGAGCAGCCTTCATTTGCTTTTCACTTAAGAGCTACTAGGAAAGTGGTAGCAAAGTGATGATTTTGGTCCAGTCTAATATGATGCATAAAGTTTCAGGCCCATGTAGTCATTTTCCATGTCTTGCTTCAGAGCCCCCATAAAACTAATCTCAGAAATTTTTGCAGAAGTATGTTGCAGAACACACTCTTTGTTGTTAACTGGAGGGTCTATGATTGGGTCTCTTTGGCAAAGTCAGTGTTCTTCTCTGTATAGTAATTTTAAAAAACAAAATCACAATTTGGGTAGATCAGCTCAATCAGTTGGCCAAATCAGCATAATAACCAAGCCAACTCAGCCTTAACAAGGATAATTAGTTTTTCATTCTTCACTAAACCTGGGCACTTTCCTGAAGAATGTGGACAGTTGTACATGAAAGGTTGAGTGTCTAAAAGCTGTATAATATGAATTTTCTACTTGTGAATTAACAAACTGTGCTTTGTGATCAAAACAGTTTATATCAGTATACATTGCATGCCCAAAATATTTAAACAATGATGAAGCAACTCTCCTGAAATTCAATTTTGGATTAATTTTATTATAATTTATTTGAGATGTCATCTGCAAACTACTTGTTGAAACCATTTAAAAATTGTTTCTATTATTGTCTTCATGAGGCATAACGATGTAAATAGAAATTTTTTGCTAATGGGGAAGCTTTTGAAAATTGTGTGTATGTTGCTATTTCTTATTCAGTAGGATTCTAAATGGATCACATGTACTTTCCTCTCCACTCCTAGAGTGGAATGTTTATATATTCATAAATATTCCCCAGAGAGATTTTTTTGTCAACAGCCAATTTTAGATACATTCATGTAGCTTGACAGTCAAAAGTTTGATGCATAGAAAATCCCTATTCAAGTGAAATTTAGCTGTTTCTAAAACATATTCAATTAGGTAATGAATTAGGTTAGGTAATGAATCAACAAGTATATAGAAACAAAGAATGATTTGTAATTTTGTCAGATGAAACAGCAATAATCAGTTCAGAATATTTATATAATGATAACATTTTTCTATTGATATATTTTGTACCAAGAAATTTAAATTAGAAACTGATATTTGTTACTGCTGCTGCTGCTAA
The DNA here is from genome assembly GCA_006410635.1 of Cephalophus harveyi. Lineage (NCBI taxonomy): Eukaryota > Metazoa > Chordata > Mammalia > Artiodactyla > Bovidae > Cephalophus > Cephalophus harveyi. The sequence continues at coordinate 140,317 of SJYT01042886.1, read as the reverse complement.
GTCGCTTCAGTCATGCCTGACTCTGTGCGACCCCATAGACGGCAGCCCATCAGGCTGCCCAATCCTTGGGATTCTCCAGGCAAGAACACTGGAGTGGGTTGCCATTTCCTTCTCCAATGCATGAAAGTGAAAAGTGAAAGTAAAGTCGCTCAGTCGAGTCCGACTCTTAGCGACCCCATGGACTGCAGCATACCAGGCTCCTCCATCCATGGAATTTGCCAGGCAAGAGTACTGGAGTAGGGTGCCATTGCCTTCTCCGATATTTGTTACTAGAATGTAGTAACTGACTTTGGTAATCAGTAATTCAAAATGCCTGATATAAGACAAAGGGTTGACTTATTGAATGAATTGGTCTTAGATAAAATGTGAGCTACTAGGCTACTTCGTATCTGGGATTTGTTTAAATTTTCAATACCCAAATCATTAAACATGAATGTAATAGTATTTGCATATTTTCTGCTTTCAGAATCAGCCAGTCTACCTATGAAATTTGTTCCCTCCTTTTTGATAAGTAAACAACTTCAGAGTAATCGAATATCTTACAGTTTCCATTTTCCATCTTTATGTCTACTCAGATGAAACTTGAAGTAACTAAATCTTGTAACAATCTGGATTAATAGTGAGATGAGATTATGTGATGAGCCCCAAAATGAAATTATATATACATATATATATATGTATGTATATATATATATATAACATAATATATATAAAACAAAAGTGTTTACCAGCATTTCTGTGGTCAGATTTACAACTTGCATTGCAGGTAAAGCTTTTCCTTTTTCACTTGAGTGAGTGAGTGAGTGAGTGAAGTCGCTCAGTTGTGTCCGACTCTTTGCGACCCCATGGACTGTAGCCCACCAGGCTCCTCCCTCCATGGGATTCTCCAGGCAAGATACTGGAGTGGGTTGCCATTTCCTTCTCCAGGGGATCTTCCCGACTCAGGGATCGAATTCGGGTCTCCTGCATTCCAGGCAGACGCTTTAACCTCTGAGCCACCAGGGAAAAAAGGTGCAATTAAAAGCAATTTATAGATGTGTAAAATGTACAGCTGCTTTCTTCTAAATTTCACAGAAATGAGCTAAATTATAATAGATTTAAAACTCACTGCATTTTAATGGTTTTTAAATTGGATATGAAGCATCATTACTAGGTTTAGTAGATAAAGGGAATTAATACTTATGAGCACTTGGGAGAGTCCCTGTCTAGGTAGCATTAAACTATTGGAACCATTAAGATATAGAACCATTAAGCTATTGGAAATTACAACCAGACCAAAACATACAGCAGGTTTGTGAAGAGTGATTAAGAGTGTAGACCTCTTCTATATACTCTATGCCTTCATGACATTACATTATATACTTCCTGATAACAAGCAAGATGATCCAACTACAGGCAAAATGTGTATGTGTGCATGTTCACAAGATAATGTGTGTGTGTGTAAGAGATCTTTATGTTTACTTGCCAAGTGATAAGAAAAATATCAAGAATAAGATATAAATACATTGGTATAATAGGGAATACTAATAAACTGTATTTGTCTATTGGATTATAAGCAATAACCTTGAGCCTACATTTCTGGAAAATCAGCTTTAAAAAAAAATCCATTCATTTCGCTTAGAGCTACTTATATACTCCATAGTGGTAAAGTGAAACTGAAGTCATTCAGTCGTGTCTGACTCTTTGCGACCCCGTGGACTGTAGCCTACCAGGCTCCTCCATCCATGGGATTTTCTAGGCAAGAATACTGGAGTGGGTTGCCATTTCCTTCTCCAGGGATCTTCCTGACCCAGGGATCAAATCCGGGTCTCCTGCATTTTAGGCAGATGCTTTATGTCTGAGCCACCAGGGAAGCCCATAGTGATAAACCACTGTCATTAATACAATCTGACCAGGAAAAGACCTGCTTTTAATTTTGTTGAAGTATAGTTTATTTACAATATTGTATTAGTTTCAGGTATATAGCAAAGTGATCCAGTTATACATACCCATTTTTTTCAGATTATTTTCCATTATGGGTTTTTATAAGATATTGAATGTCATTCCCTGCATTGTACAATAAATCTGTGTTGCTTTTCTATTATATATATATAATAGAATATGCAACATTCTATATACACACACATATATATAATAGTGTGTATCTGCTAACCCCATACTCTTAATATATTCATCCCCCAACTTCCTCCTTGAATAACCATGTTTGTTTTCTATATCTGGGAGTCTGTTTCTATTTTGTAAATAGATTCACTTGTAACCTTTTTTTAGATTTCATATGTAAGTGATATCATATGATATTTATCTTTCTCCATTTGCTTACTTCACTTAGTTTAATAATCTCTAGGCCTATCCATGTTGCTGCAAGTGACATTATATCAATCTTTTTGATTGAGTAATATCCCATTGATATCTGATGCTGGGAGGGATTGGGGGCAGAAGGAGAAGGGGACGACCGAGGATGAGATGACTGGATGGCATCACTAACTCGATGGACATGAGTCTGAGTGAACTCTAGGAGTTGGTGGTGAACAGGGAGGCCTGGCGTGCTGCAATTCATGGGGTCGTAAAGAGTCGGACACAACTGAGCGAGTGAACTGAACTGAACTGAACTGAATATCCCATTGTGGGGTGTGTGTATGTGTGTGTGTGTGTGTGTACAGACACCATGTCTTTATCCATTTATCTATTGATGGACACTTAGGTTGCTTCCATGTCTTGGCTATTATAGATAGTGCTGCTTTAAACTTTGGGTTTCATATTCAAATTAAAGTTTTCATCTTTTTTGAATCTATGCCCAGAACTGGGATTGGTTGATCCATATTTAGGTTTTTAAGGAAACTTCATACTGTTTTCCATAATGATAGCACCAGTTTATATTTTCATCAACAGTGTAGAAGTGTTCTATTTTCTCCATACCTTCTTTAGCATTTATTATTTGTAAACGTTCTGATGATGTCCATTCTGACTAGTGTGAATGATACCTGATTTTTTATTTGAATTTCTCTAGTAATGAGCAGTGTTGAGCATCTTTTCATGTGCCTGTTCATCATCTATGTTTCTTCTCTGGAGAAATGTCTGTTTCTGTCTTCTGCCCATTTTGTAAGACTTATTTATTTGGCTGCATCAGGTCTTAGTTCCAGTGTGTGGGATATTCATTTTGTCATGCAGGACCTTCTGTTGCATTGCTTGGGCTCTCTAGTTGTGATCTGCAGGCTTAGCTATCCTGCAGCATGTGGGGTGTTAGTTCCACAACCAGGGATGGAACCCATGTCCCTGCATTGCAAGGTGGATTCTTAACCCCTGGATCACCAAGAAGTTGCCCATTTTCTTTCTTTTTTTTTTTTTCTTTTGGTATTGAGTTGTATGGACTGTTTGTGTATTTTGCAAATTAACCCCTCATTGGTCCCTTCATTTGCAACTATTTTTTTTTTTCAGTTCTATAGGCTGTATTTTTGTTTTGTTGATTGCTGTGCAGAAACTTTTAAGTTTAATTAGGGCTTATTTGTTTATTTTTGCTTTAATTTACTTTGCCTTAGAAGACTGATCTAAGAAAATATCGGTACAATTTATGTCAGAGAATGTTTTGCCTGTGTTCTCTTCTAGAAGTTTTATGGTGTCATGTCTTATATTTAAGTCCTTAAACCATTTGGAGTTTATTTTTGTGTATGGTGTGAGGGAGTGTTCCAACTTCATGAGTCTACATGTAGCTGTCCAACTTTCCCAGCACTACTTGCTAAAGAAACTGTCTTTTACCCATTGTATTTTCTTGCTTCTTTTGTGGAAGATATTTTGACTGTAGGTGTATGGGTTTATTTCAAGGCTCTCTATTCTATTCCACTGATCTACGTGTCCCCTTTTGTGCCAATAACATACTGTTTTGGTTGCTGCAGCTTTATAGTATTGTCTGCAGTCTGAGAGGGTATCTCCAGCTCTTTTTTTAAACTTTTTATTTTATACTGGAGTATAGTTGATTAACAATATTGTGATGGTTTCAGGTGTACAGCAGTCTGACTCAGCCATAGATAAACATGCATCCATTTTCCCCCAAACTCCCCTTCCATCAGGGTGCCACCTAGCATTAGCAGAGTTCCCTGTGCTATCTAACACATCCTTGTTGGTTATCCATTTTAAATATAGCAGTGTGTACATGCCAGTCTCAGACTCCCTAACTCTCCCTTCCCCCTAGTAATCATAAGCTCATCCTCTAGTTTGTGAGTCTGTTTCTGTTTTGTCAATAAGTTTATTTGCATCACTTCTTTTTAGATTCCTCACATAAGCAGTATCATACAATATTTATTTTTCTCTGTTTGCCCTACTTCACTCAGTATGACAATCTATAGATCCATCCATGTTACTGCAAATGGCATTATTACATTCTCTTTACTGGTTGAGTAATATTCAGTTACATGTGTGTACTACATCTTCTTCATCCATTTCTCCGTTGATGAGAATGATTGCTTTGGACCAGGAAATCAAAGGGTGTTTATCCTGTGTAAGCTCAGAGAGTCATTATAATTAATCCATTAGTATTTTAACATTTAGATTGCTTCCATGTCTCAACCATTGTAAACAGTGCTACAATGAACTGCATGTATATATCTGGACCGTTTTCCTATTGATATATGCCCAGAGTAGGATTGCAGGTTCAAATGGTAGCTCTATTTTAGTTCCAGCTTTGTTCTTTTTCCTCAGGATTGCTTTCGCAATTCTGGATCGGTAAAGATCTGTTCTTCACCAAGTTACCTCAGGCTTGACACAGACTTTTCTCTGCAGCTTGGAATAGCCAAACTTTTCCAAAACTCTTCTGAGAAGGCGTGTTGTTGGTTGCAGGAAAAAGGGGAAGTGGAAGGTAAGTGATTGCTTTGGGCCAGGGAATCAAAGGGTGTGTATCCTGTGTAAGCTCAGAGAGTCATTATAATTAATCCATTAGTATTTTAACAATAATTTGCTTTTCAAAGAGGTTTACTAAAATAACTGCAAAAAACTGACCTTGGAGGTATTTAGAAAACTGACTCATTGGTTAGGAGTATCCTGATGGAACCCTTTATCTATCCTCTGTATAACATTTCTTTTCAAGTAATTAGCTCCTGCCATTGGAAGTGTTATACATGACCAGTCATTGATGCAGTGCTCCAGATCCTGTTCAAAGATCTTTGTCATCTCCCTTAATTTTCAAAATAACTATCAAATTGGGGATCATTACCTTTATTGTACAGATGAGAGTTCTTAGAGTGCTTAAGTAATTTTCTTAGAGTTCCTGGCCTGCTGAGCGTCCTTGTCGTGAGTTGAATCTGTGTTAATAGTGCTTCTAGTCCATCCTGTTTTTAAATGCACTATATATTAATGATTTTTGGCTATAAGAGTATAGGGAACATTAAATATATTCCTTTGATTTAAAAGCTCTTTTTTAACAGTTGAAGAAACAAAGTTCTAAAAACATTAAAAATCATCATAGATGGAGAATAGTGAGAGATACTTTATATAATAGGTATTTTTAATATATGAAGTACATTTAATGTTCAGTTCAGTTCAGTTTAGTAGCTCAGTCATGTCTGACTCTTTGTGACCCCATGAATTGCAGCATGCCAGACCTCCCTGTCCATCATCAACTCCTGGAGTTCACCCAAACTCATGCCCATTGAGTCAGTGATGCCATCCAGCCATCTTATCCTCTGTTGTCCCCTTTTCCTCCTGCCCCCAATCCCTCCCAGCATCAGAGTCTTTTCCAATGAGTCAACTCTTCGCATGAGGTGGCCAAAGTACTGGAGTTTCAGCTTCAGCATCAGTCCTTCCAATGAACACCCAGGACTGATCTCCTTTAGAAGGGACTGGTTGGATCTCCTTGCAGTACAAGCCCCAACCAGTAACGCTGAAGAAGCTGAAGTTGAACGGTTCTATGAAGACCTATAAGACCTTTTAGAACTAACACCCCAAAAAGATGTCCTTTTCATTATAGGGGACTGGAATGCAAAAGTAGAAAGTCAAGAAACACCTGGGGTAACAGGCAAATTTGGGCTTGGAATACGGAATGAAGCAGGGCAAAGGCTAATAGAGTTTTGCCAAGAGAATGCGCTGGTCATAGCAAACACCCTCTTCCAACAACACAAGAAAAGGCTCTACACATGGACATCACCAGATGGTCAACACCGAAATCAGATTGATTATATTCTTTTCAGCCAAAGATGGAGAAGCTCTATACAGTCAGCAAAAACAAGACCAGGAGCTGACTGTGGCTCAGATCATGAACTCCTTATTGCCAAATTCAGACTTAAATTGAAGAAAGTAGGGAAAACCACTAGACCATTCAGGTATGACTTAAATCAAAATTACAATTCAATTCTTTAATGGTCAGAGGTTAGTTTACGAAAGTCCGTATTCTCCAAAAAATGTAATTTTTTACTAATACACCCATTGCTAACGTAAAGATTATACTCCGAAAAAACGTATATTCACTGAATTTTACAACTCGACATCTTATCATGTTATCCCCCTTTTTGTAGAAGAATCGGTCTTTTAAAGTGATTGAATAAAACAATTGTATATAAAATAATATTGATTTCTTCATGTACTTGAACTCTCCGTGTCACTCAAAAGTGACACCAGTGGTTATTATGGGTCACCAGGACTCGTCTCGTGATAGTACCGTAAGGTACCTTCGTCTCAAAGTCTTGAGAAAGGTGTCGTAAAACGACGAGACTTCAGTCGCAAGGGTGATCTACTACCACAGAAAAGTTTTAAGTCAAACAGGTAAAGTGTCCGACACATCTTTCTTTGAACTTGATATAATGTCTCGTTAACAACTATTTACAAATTTTTAATCTAAAGATTGAAGACAATTCTGATTTTGAATTCTCTTTACTCCTATACCCGTTTTTTTACGTAAAATATTTTAACAACCTATACTAAAAAGTTTGAGAAAAGTACTTGTAATTTTTTTAACCAGGTTTTAGTGAAAAGGTTGAGATTCTATAAACTAAGTAAGTGAAAAACTCGACACTAGTACTAGTTACTAGAAAGAAATTGAAGGAGTAACATCTTCTTTTACCACTACATCTCTCCCTTTTTCTTTTACCAGAAAGACGAGGACAATTATTATGGTCACGGACCTTTCAACCGAAACTTATATTTAGAAGGAAGTTCAAAACATAAGGAAAGAGATGTGTTCCCGGAAAATGACGACATTTCAGTAAATATAGGTCGATGGTTTACAAGACAAAAAGAGAAAAATTTTACGATCTCTATACCTTTGTTTTATCTTCTCCGTAAATCGAAGTAATGAGTTGTACTTTTCCTGATTATTTTTATATATATAACTTATATTTGAACTGGTACTTAATAACAAAGACATTTTCAGTGTAATAATTTTCAAAGATCAAATATTAAAGTAGGAACTAAACATAGGATCCCGTGAAACTAGGAAAGTACTCAAAACAACTTTAAAGGTAAATCGTACGAAAGACTTTTTGACTTCTACCAGGAAACTGAAAAAACAAAGAAATACTCTGATATTCAAACAAACAAACAAACAAAAATTACCTCATAAATTGTATGTACGAAGGATTGATATGTCCACCCACTTACAAAATGTATCCACATTTATTAGTGTACGTATATATACGTCACAGAGTCCAGTCCTATATCTGTAAAGGTCGTGGGATCTTCTAATAGAGTACGGAATAACTACAGATAGTGATAATTTGTTTATGGTAACTAATCCAAAAGGTCAAAAAATAAAGTATATTTAGATTAGTGCGTTGCGTATATGTAAAAACAGACCGAACACAACGAGTAGTAAGACAGGTACACTAAAGAGGTGAACATGTATAGTATCCAAGAAAAATAATACAACATCATAAAAATACACTTATATAATGTTAATCAAATAATTAATATATGGATAAAACCAACAAAGGTCAACAAAAATGTACTAAAAAGTTTACATCTAGACCACAATTTTTATATCTTCGCAGTTTTTCTTTCTAGTTGATAAAATAGGAATTAGAGTCAATTTAATTAAACTGTTAAAGTCAGTGTTCTCTTTATATAATGGACTTGTGCCTGTTTCAACCACACGAAACCAGGACTCAGCATCACTGATATTAATGGAAATGTTTTCTGAAAATGAGAATTACTATATATTATTTCAAGTAGATGCTAAGTATTCCTAAAATACTTAAATTTTTAATCATTATCCATTTGCTTTTATTGCTTATTACGTATTTGTTGTTGTTCAGTTGCTCAGTCGTGTCAAAGTCTTTGAGACCCCATGCACTGCAGCACACCAGGCTTTCCTGTCCTTCACTGTCTCCTGGAGTTTGCTCAAACTCATGTTCATTGGATCAGTGATGCCATTCAACCATCTCATCCTCTGTCATCCCCCTTTCCTCCTGCATTCAGCCTTTTCCAGCATCAGGATCATTTCCAATGAGCTGGCTCTTCGCATCAGTTGGCCAAAGTATTGGAGTTTCAGATTCAGCATCAGTCCTTCCAATGAATATTCAGGGTTGATTTCTTTTTGGATTGACTGGTTTGATTTCCTTGCTGTCCAAGGGACTCTCAAGAGTCTTCTCTAGCACCACAGTTCAAAAGCAGCAGTTCTTTGGTGCTCAGCCTTCTTTATGGTTCAACTCTCACGTCTGTACATGACTACTAGAAAAATCAAAGCTTTGACTAGATGGACCTTTGCCAGTAAAGTGATGTCTCTACTTTTTAATATGCTGTCTAGGTTTTTCATTGCTTTTCTTCCAAGGAGAAAGCATCTTTTAATTTCATGACTGCAATCAGTGTCCACAGTGATTTTGGAGCCCAAGAAAATAAAGTCTGTCACTGTTTCCACTGATTCTCATTTATACGCCATAAAGTGATGGGACTGGATGCCATGATCTTCCTTTTCTGAATGTTGAGTGTAAGCCAGCTTTTCACTCTCCTCTTTCACCTTCATCAAGATGCTCCTAAGTTCCTATTTGCTTTCTGCATTTAAGGTGGTGTCATCTGCATATCTGAGGTTATTGATATTGCATCTGGCAATCTTGATTCCAGCTTGAGCTTCATCCAGCTGGGCATGTCACATGATGTACTTTGCATGTAAGTTGAATAAGCAAGGTGACAATATGCAGCCTTGGCATACTCCTTTTCTGATTTTGAACCAGTCCATTGTTCCATATCCAGTTTTGTTGCTTCTTGCCCTGCATACAGGTTTCTCAGGAGACAGGTAAGGTGGTCTCGTGCATATATACATGTAACTATAATTATAGCTCGCTCCACATATGCATCTTTTTAAACTTAGTTGTCAGTTTTTTCAAGTCCTTATGGATGGTTGAAATTTTATTGTGTAAAGCAACATAAACTGAGCTATTATCTTTGACAAAGAATTATTTGGAATGATTCTGCATGTATTTAATCTCTTCATTTCATATATGAACAAAATAAAATTCAGTATTTTGACACTATGAATAAATATTTGTTTGAAAGTAATGGGAATAGTTTTATGGAGATTTTTGGTATCATTTTCTGTTATGTTTGTTATTGTTTTTCCTCCGTACCTATAATTCTATATTCAAATTAAGAGGATTTAGTCTACTTGAAAAACACAAACATCACATAAAAAATTGAAAAGTTCTTTATTGAAGAATGAAATAAGATTAAATTTTTGTTTAGATGTTATTATCCCACTTATGTATTGAGTTGTTTACTAGCTTCTGTTGAGTACAGCACACAACACTGACTATATTTGGCTATTTTGGTAAATAATATAGGAATGCCATTTGGTAATATTTACACACTAATAAGCAACTGCTTTAAATATAATAAATAACATTAATGTAGTACATTACAATGTAGTTTACAAAGCCCTTTCACGTAATACACACATTAACTCGGCGGGGAGAAGATATCACGTTTCCCACCAGCCCTAAACAGTGAAATAACAAGTCTCCTATAGCTCCTAAGGACTTCCCAAGTCACTCAGTGGTAAAGAATACACCTACAATGCAAGAGACATGGATTTAATCTCTGGGTCAGGAAAATCCCTTGGAGAAGGAAATGGCAACCTACTCCAGTATTCTTGCCTGAGGAATTCTATGGACAGAGGAATCTGGCCAGCTACAGTTCATAGGATCATAAAGAGTCAGGCATAACTGAGCACACACACATATTTAGTAAAGTCTGATTTATGACCTGTAGTGGGATTTTTCCCACTCTGATTCTATCATCTCTTATTATAAGAAACTACATCTCTATAAATAACGGGATGCCATTTAAGAGGCCCAGGCTGAACAGTTTGGTACATTTTTGCAAAATGTTCTTTAATACTGGGTTTTATTTATATTAATCACACTACAAAGTTCCCTTGTAATCTGGGAATTTCTCATCAATAAATAATTTGTTTTTGCAGATCTATTGGGGTTATGTTTTTAAAACATTTTGACTGCAAAAATGGTAGTACCACTTTTTATTATTTTTTTAATACAACCAGTTCATTGGCTGAGGTCAGTGTTGATTTTTATTATTTTTGAAAATTATACAATGCCTGATAATGATTCTGTTTTTGGCACCAACTGGCTATAAGTTTCCCTCTCAGATGAATTCATAGATGGCCTGTTCACCATGCAAACATGTAATGGACACTACAAAATTCCACTGCTTCGATTCTGCTTAATTAGCTGTAATTTTGTCTAATAGAAAGAGAAGGCCAAATTCTTGCAATGCTTTTTTTCTCCATAATTTTATTTTAGATATTAAATACCTTTTTAAATGTGTGCAAATGTCTGAAGGCCTCCAAATAAATCAAGTAATATGAACATTTTAAAAATACTAGCTTGCCTTACTACTGTGCTATGTGTCTTTGGCTTTGCAAGAATATGCAAAAGGTACTGACCATTGTAGGGGCTTTTAGATGTTTTTCTGAAACTCTCTTGCCTTTTCTATGATCCAAAGGATGTTGGCAATTTGATTTCTGTTTCCTATGCCTTTTTTAAATCCAGCTTGAACATCTGGAAGTTCTCAGTTCACGTACTGTTGAAGCCTGGCTTGGAGAATTTTGAGCATTATTTTACTAGCATGTGAGATGAGTGCAGTTGTGCGGTAGTTTGAGCATTCTTTGGCATTGCCTTTCTTTGAAATTGGAATGAAAACTGGTCTTTTCCAGTCCTGAGGCCACTGCTAAGTTTTCCAAATTTGCTGGCATAATGAGTGCAGCAGTTTAGCAGCATCATTTTTAGGATTTGAAATAGCTCAACTGGAATTCCGTCACTTCCACTAGCTTTGTTGGTAGTGATGCTTCCTAAGGCCCACTTGACTTCACATTCCTGGATGTCTGTCTCTAGTGAGTGATCACACCATTGTTGTTATCTGGGTCATGAAAACCTTTTTTATGTATCTCTCCTGTGTATTCTTGCCACCTCTTCTTAATATCTTCTGCTTCTGTTAGGTCCATACCATTTCTGTCCTTTATGGTGCCCATCTTTGCATAAAATGTTCCCTTGGTATCTCTAATTTTCTTGAGATCTCTAGACTTTCTCAATCTGTTGTCTTCCTTTATTTCTTTGTGCTGATCACTGAGGAAGGCTTTCTTATCTCTCCTTGCTATTCTTTGGAACTCTGCACTCTGCATTCTGATGGGTATATCTTTCCTTTTCTCCTTTGCCTTTTGCCAGTAAACATAGATGTATACATATATATTTTATTATAAATATATACCATAAATACATTTGTATTGTATATAATTTTATAGATAAATATATAGAATGTATATGCATGTGTATCTATTTATACATGTGTATTTATTTACTGTGTATATGCCTAAGTGCTCAGTTGTGTCCAACTCTTTGCAACTCCATGGAATGTAGCCCACCAGGCTCCTCTATCCATGGAATTTTCCAGAAAAGAATACTGGAGTGTGTAGCTGTTTTCTACTCTAGGGGATATTCCTGACACAGGGATTGAACCCATGTCTCTTGTGTCGCCTGCATTGGCAGATGGATTCTTTACCACTGCACCACCTGGGAAGCCCCATTTCTTTACTGAGATGAATTTAATTCATGAAAATTATTTTAGGTTTTGAAACTTTTATCTGAAATAGTCTGCATCTCAGGTTATTTTTGGTAGGTATAAAAGGTTTCCAGGAGAAAGCATCAAGACATATGACTTTTTTTATTAATAGTGATTTATTTTGAAGCTATAATATTTATATTCTGAAAATGCTTTTAGTCTGATATAGAGCATGAACTAGAACATTAGTAGATTATCATTCTGCCAGTATTATATTTATTTTGTTAAGAGAAACTGAATTTACATTTAACTACAAAGAACAAAGAACTCAATATTTGTTTTATATTGTTCAGACTTATTGTGAAATAATAAAGTACAAAATTTCTAGTCAATTATAACATGTTTTAAATACACAGAGCTTACTGTCTATAATAACTGCTTTGATATAATCATAGTTTTAAATATAATTTATCAATAAGTTTTATTTTGAAAAGAGGGGATATAGCTGATATTTCTTTGATTTTTTTTCTTGTCTTATTTTTAAGAAATTCTAGGTTTTAGAAAATTAAACCGCAGTTCAGGTCAATACAGACCACAATGGTATCCACACTTAATTAGAAAATTGTCATATGTGGAAGACTTTCTCCTGCTCTATCCAAATTAGATAGAAGATCTTTAACTTTATTCCTTATTCATTTTAGGGTCTAATATAATTGATCAGAAATAACACTCCATTCTGATGCATGACTAATTTGTCATTTGAGTTTGTTAAAAAAAATTCCAGCCACAAAGGATTAAAGAAGTATAGATTATCTCATTCTTTTGCATTTGTTTCATTACTGTTTTTTTAAAAGCCTTTGTAAAGGAAGTGTTGCAAAATTAACTGCTAACCTTTCACCCTATGTTGTTCTTCCTCTTTCTGATAGCTGCTAATATTAGGTAAATGATTCAAGGAATGAAAAGATGAACAAAGGGCATGGTATATGTATCAACCAAAGTAATATCTGCCCTTGTTAAAAAGACATCTGTAGGTATTTCTGTCCCCATGAAGATTACAAATTGATTGAAAATATTAAATAGAAATGAGCCACATGAGAAAAACAAAAATAAGCTAACATGACTGAACTAGTGGATTAAAAAAAAATCATTTGCTCTACTTAAAAGAAAAAATAATCAAGTCAAAGTCAATGACAAATCTTTTGAACAACTTTCAATGAAAAAAGAAAAAAAAAAAAAGTTGGACTTCCCTGGTGGCTCAGATGGTAAAGAACCTGACTGCAGTGCAGGAGACCCAGGTTCAATTCCTGGGTTGGGAATATCTCCTGGAATAGAAAATGGCTACCCACTCCAGTTTTCTTGCCTGGAGAATTCCATGGACTGAGCAACCTGGTGGTGGTGCTCAGGATGGGAGTAGGGTGGGGGATTGCAAAGAGTTGGACACAACTGAGTGCCTAACACTTCATATGAAAAATCGACTTTGAAATTCCATATGAGCCTCCTAGAAAAGTAACTGAACTTTACAAAGCCATTAGTTGATATTATGTGTGAAAACTACCCTGAAAATATATTTGGCACCCTAGTTAAATGTCTGCTGTAGAAAAGGAAGTGACATATAATAGTTGCTCAACAAATACATGTTGAATTAATGAGTGAACAATCCTAATAAAATGAGTGTTTGTTTCTCTAACTTAGTTTCCCCTTCTCAACATGGCTCATTTCCTTAAAGACAGAAGATTCTTAATGCTGTTTCTGGAGTGCTTATCCAATGGTTCAGTTTCTTTGAAACAGAATAGCATCTAGATAAAATTTACATATTCAGAGAAGTCACTCTGATTCCCATTTTGTAATATTATCAGCCAATGGAATTGATAATTTCAGAAGATCTTTAAGTGTGCTAACGTGTAATCCTTGTGGCTATATCTGGTCCACCATGAAAGAATAAAGACTGTCACCAAAAGTTTAGTAGTTAGTTTTATTTTCAATTACTAATAAATTTTGATGTGTAATGAGGATACATACAGAGTATTTAGCAGCAGCATACTGAGTATTACGCTAAATCATTATAGTGCCTCTGTTAAACACCTTTTAACTAATGTAGTAAATGGAGCAGTATTTTTTCTTCTTGATGATAACTTGTAAGTCCTACAGTTCATATGTATTTTGATTCTCCTGTTCATGGTGTTACCTTTGCCTCTCTGTGTGTCATCAAAAGGAAATTTCTTAACTAATCATCAGGGATGTTTAATCAAAATCAGTTCATTTAGTTAACAACAAATGTACATTTAGGAGTATGGGGGAAGCCAAGTTTATAATGATTAAATTATTTTATTATATATTACTAACACAGATATAAAACCCATGATCTTTCCTCTCCTCCCCTCCCCCCCCCCCCAAAAAAAAAAATCAAAGAGACACAGACGTATAGAACGGACTTTTGGACTCTGAGAGAGAGGGAGAGGGTGGGATGATTTGGGAGAATGGCACTGAAACATATATACTATCATGTAAGAAACGAATCGCCAGTCTATGTTCAATACAGGATACAGGATGCTTGGGGCTGGTGCACGGGGATGATCCAGAGAGATGATATGGGGTGGGAGGAGGGAGGGGGGTTCAGGATTGGGAACTCATGTACACCCGTGGCGGATTCATGCCAATGTATGGCACAACCAATACAGCATTGTAAAGTAAAATAAAGTAAAAATAAAAATTAAAAAAAAAAATCAAAGAGATTTGGGAGCAAATAATTTTTTACAGCAAAAATCTTTTCAGAAAATAATTCCAGCAGCTACAACTACTACTACTATGTTGGAGTCTGTACTGGTCTTCTCCTAGAATAGTATTGCTGGAATAATGGATGCTAGAGTCAGGCTCAGTTCAGTTCAGTTCTATTCAGTCACTCAGTCGTGTCTGACTCTTTGCGACACTATGGATTGCATCACGCCAGGCTTCCCTGTTCATGACCAACTCCTGGAGCTTACTCAAACTCATTTCCATCGAGTTGGTGATGCCATCCAACATCTCATCCTCTGTTGTCCTCTTCTCCTCTCACCTTCAGTCTTTCCCAGCATCAGGGTCTTTTCCAATGAGTCAGTTCTTTGCATCAAGTGGCAAAAGTATTGGAGTTTCATCTTCAACATCAGTCTTTCCAATGAATATTCAGGACTGATTTTCTTTAGGATTTTCTGGTTGGATTTCCTTGTAGTCCAAGGGACTCTCAAGAGTCTTCTCCAACACCACAGTTCAAAAGCATCAATTCTTCAGCATTCAGCTTTCTTTGTAGTCCAACTCTCACATCCATTCATGACTACTGGAAAAAGCATAGCTTTGACCAGATGGACCTTTGTTGGCAAAGTAATGTCTCTGCTTTTTAATATGCTATCTAGATTGGTCATAGCTTTTCTTCCAAGGAGCAAGCGTCTTTTAATTTCATAGCTGCAGTCACCCTCTGAAGTGATTTTGGAGCCCAAGAAAATAAAGTCCCTCACTGTTTCCATTGTTTTCCCATCTATTTGCCATGAATTGATAGGACCGGATGCCATGATCTTAGTGTTTTGAATCTTGAGTTTTAAGCCAAATTGTTCACTCTTGGACTCAGGCTGTCCAAGTTCAAGTCCATGTCTGCCAATAGCTAGTTATCAAATCTTGTAAAAGGCCTTCCCTACCTTATTTTTCTTATTTGTTAATTGGTGATAACACAACTGATTTTTGAAATATTTGTTAACTTCAAAAATAATAACATCTCTTCCAATTAAAGGAAGATGCATAGATCATAATTCAGATGTGAGAGTGAATATGAATGAATTGGAAAAGGAGGCGTGTACTTCCGAAATGTTATTCTTTGTTAATCTAATGCCAGTGAAAAAGCATGATAGTATCCAATGTATTGCCATCACGGACGTCAAAACACAGAACAGTGTGGCAAGTTTCTAAGAATGTGGGAAAATATTAATAATAAATATTGCCTCCAGTTTTTATATCATCATGAACTGGAAGGTATGCCAGCCTTAGCTTCTATTTATTTATTTTTTTATTTTTTCCTTTTGAAACATTTCAAGGAACTGTTCAGTTCAGTTCAGTCGCTCAGTCGTGTCCGACTCTTTGCGACCCCATGAATCGCAGCACGCCAGGCCTCCCTGTCCATCACCATCTCCCGGAGTTCACTCAGACTCACGTCCATCGAGTCGGTGATGCCATCCAGCCATCTCATCCTCGGTCGTCCCCTTCTCCTCCTGCCCCCAATCCCTCCCAGCCTCAGAGTCTTTTCCAATGAGTCAACTCTTCGCATGAGGTGGTCAAAGTACTGGAGTTTCAGCTTTAGCATCATTCCTTCCAAAGAACACCCAGGGCTGAGCTCCTTCAGAATGGACTGGTTGGATCTCCTTGCAGTCCAAGGGACTCTCAAGAGTCTTCTCCAACACCACAGTTCAAAAGCATCAATTCTTCGGCAAGCATGTTAATTAAACCAGAATAAAACTTCAAAGTATACACTTCACCTCTCATAGTATATATTCACATAAGAAAATGCAATTAAGTTGAAAAGTTTTATATGCTCCAGGTTTACATTGAGAGGTGATGAAATATACATTCTCAACTCTCTTCTTTCTGGAATCAACTGTAACTTTCTCTTGGCCTTTTTTTCTAAAGTAACTGGTTATTTTGATTACTGTCAAAGGCTAAATGGTGTTTGTAGCTATCTTTTTTCTCCTTCTGATGCTAATTCTATTGTTTAATAAGCTAAGGGAAAGGAATACCAGAAGACATGAAATCTGGACTTTTAAGTTTTGGAAAAGAAATCAGTATATTGCTTAATTGTTGTCTTTTATATACAGATTTGAATATATATATATTTGGACTAGACCTTGAGCTTCATTCATCTATTTAGATATAAAATATAGTTCCAAGTCAAGCTAGCGAATTTCTCATTAAGATGTATTAATATCAGTGTATCTTGCCCTGCTTAAAAATACCTTTTTATACTCTCCATTTTGAACTATTTAATTTTTTAAACTTTAATTACTTTTCAGTGTGGAAAAACTGATTGTCTCTAATCCAATATCTTTATGTAAAGTCTACGAATCCATTTTAAGAGCAAACTTGAACGTCTATAGAAGACTAGCTGTTAGAGGGTAGCGCAGTACCTAATCCATGCTGATCTAAATCTCAGGAATTGTCCCTATCTCAGATCTCTTGTATATGCAGATATTGAAAACATCAATGCTTCTATTCTCTCATTTTTTCACAAAAATATCAGACCTCATGGGTGATTTTGTTTTCATTTTTACTCCAAGATTTAACTAGAAACATAAATCAGAAAAAAACTAACTGAAATAAAAGTTTTAAAAAAGAAAATGAATGGATATTTTGGGAAAGGAAATGATATGGTGGTAGGGTGGTAGATTAAAGCAACCAAGTTTCAGAAACCAAAGTGTTGAAGTTCAACAAAAGATGCCCAAATTCTTGAGTGCAGTCAAACAAACATATAGCAGAGGGTCTTCTTGCAGAGTCTATATGTTGCTTGATTAAAACTTTAAAAAAAGATGAAGAATATCCTTCAGTAGCTCAGCAATTTCTAAGAACATATGTATGCTGTCCATCCAAAGTAATAAGGAGTTGAAATCATCTGTCTACCTAATGCCACTTCATTTTCTTAACAACCTTCTAACTATGTCTCATCAGGAAATTAAATTTCTCTTCGCACAGGTTGAAGGTTATTTACAAAACAGATTTCCACCATGCTAGTTCATCCTGCATATTATAATTGAATTATTACATTATTGCAGCCATTTTCCAACTGATCTTCAAGGTTTTATTTCTTCGATAATGTACTCCATTTCTTTTGCCTAATTTCCTTCAAAAAGTTAAGATCACAGTTCTACTTTTCTAAGGGTCTTTTATGATTCTGAAGTTTGTTTCCTCCTTCCAAACTTGCATATTGAGTATCATCAACTGATTATCATACTAAATTGACCATGGAGAAAGTTTCTGTGATGAAGCATTTCTTGATATTGTTTTATAAGTTACAATACGTATGCACCTTAGATGGCTCAATAGAAAGCTTGCAGAAAGATTCTGAAAGACCTTTCACCCCCATTTTTTAATTGAAGTATAGTTGATGTGCAGTTTTATATAAGTTATAGGTGTACAATATAAAGATTCTGAAAGATCTTAAGTGGTATATGGAAACAAGTGAAGAGTAGAGTTGAAAGAGAAAAGTGATGGCATTCTGCAGGGCAAGAAACATGATGCTGAATTTTATGTTTAACCTGCCTTATTGAATAAATTGAACTTTCTCAGAAATTCCATCTTTTAAAATATGACCACTACAATTAATAGTAAAGATAATAGCTCTATGTATAAGCCATGTATTAGGCCTCCAAGGTCACTGCTTGACTAAAAACATAGCTTTTAGTGTTCAATAAATTCTTTTCAGAGTCTATTTCTATAACTTTGGTGATGTGTATTTAAAGACTAAAAAGAATAAAAAGTGACTTCGTTTAGTTGCCAAAACATAAAAATCATATGTTGTGGTTTTAATTTTAATTTTATTTGTTTGAAGAAGAGTTTAAGAGATAAAATTCTTACTATTCTAGTAACTGTTTTATAGTCATTAACTACTCCATGAAGCTATTATCATTACAAAATTGTTTTAGCATCAATAGCCAGCACTGTAACTTAATAAGATATTTGAACTCATTGTATAAATAACATCCAGAATATATTAAAATAAAATTTAAAATATCAATTGAGTTTTTTAAAAAGTATTTTATTGGTAGCCATGGTAAAATTTTGACAATAGTGAATTTAAAATAATTGAAACTCTCCAGGCCAGAATACTGGAGTAGGTAGCCTTTCCCTTCTCCAGGGGATCTTCCCAATCCAGGGATCAAACCCATGTCTCCCACATTGCAGGCTGATTCTTTACCAGCTGATCCACAAGGGAAGCCCAAGATTATTAGTGTGGTAGCCTATCCCTTTCCAGTGGATCTTCCCAGATCCAGGAATTGAACCTGGGTCTCCTGCATTGCAGGTGGATTCTTTAACAAATGAGCTATAAGGGGAGCCCCATTCTAGTTAGTAATAGAAGTCAGACTTTCAAAAGATGTAGGAAGATAAAATTATTTTAAAAAATTAAGTCAGTAAAAAAGTAAAATAAAGAAAACAGAGAAATACAGGTCTGTTGTATTAAACATCTGTAAAAACCGCTGAACTATTTGAAAATGATTTTCTTCAGAAATAATACTTGTTACAAGCCAAAAAAAAAAAATAATAACTTCAGTAAAAATTAACTATAATGAGAAATTCTATATCATGATCAAAATAATTCCATTATTTCATTCATGATTATTGCAGTGATTTCTGAAAACTATTTAAGTTGTTCCATCTGATTTTGTCTATTGAAGGCTTTTTCTGTGTGAATGTGCTGTGTAATATACTGGATCTCCTTGCAGTCCAAGGGACTCTCAAGAGTCTTCTCCAACACCACAGTTCAAAAGCATCAATTCTTCGGCAAGCATGTTAATTAAACCAGAATAAAACTTCAAAGTATACACTTCACCTCTCATAGTATATATTCACATAAGAAAATGCAATTAAGTTGAAAAGTTTTATATGCTCCAGGTTTACATTGAGAGGTGATGAAATATACATTCTCAACTCTCTTCTTTCTGGAATCAACTGTAACTTTCTCTTGGCCTTTTTTTCTAAAGTAACTGGTTATTTTGATTACTGTCAAAGGCTAAATGGTGTTTGTAGCTATCTTTTTTCTCCTTCTGATGCTAATTCTATTGTTTAATAAGCTAAGGGAAAGGAATACCAGAAGACATGAAATCTGGACTTTTAAGTTTTGGAAAAGAAATCAGTATATTGCTTAATTGTTGTCTTTTATATACAGATTTGAATATATATATATTTGGACTAGACCTTGAGCTTCATTCATCTATTTAGATATAAAATATAGTTCCAAGTCAAGCTAGCGAATTTCTCATTAAGATGTATTAATATCAGTGTATCTTGCCCTGCTTAAAAATACCTTTTTATACTCTCCATTTTGAACTATTTAATTTTTTAAACTTTAATTACTTTTCAGTGTGGAAAAACTGATTGTCTCTAATCCAATATCTTTATGTAAAGTCTACGAATCCATTTTAAGAGCAAACTTGAACGTCTATAGAAGACTAGCTGTTAGAGGGTAGCGCAGTACCTAATCCATGCTGATCTAAATCTCAGGAATTGTCCCTATCTCAGATCTCTTGTATATGCAGATATTGAAAACATCAATGCTTCTATTCTCTCATTTTTTCACAAAAATATCAGACCTCATGGGTGATTTTGTTTTCATTTTTACTCCAAGATTTAACTAGAAACATAAATCAGAAAAAAACTAACTGAAATAAAAGTTTTAAAAAAGAAAATGAATGGATATTTTGGGAAAGGAAATGATATGGTGGTAGGGTGGTAGATTAAAGCAACCAAGTTTCAGAAACCAAAGTGTTGAAGTTCAACAAAAGATGCCCAAATTCTTGAGTGCAGTCAAACAAACATATAGCAGAGGGTCTTCTTGCAGAGTCTATATGTTGCTTGATTAAAACTTTAAAAAAAGATGAAGAATATCCTTCAGTAGCTCAGCAATTTCTAAGAACATATGTATGCTGTCCATCCAAAGTAATAAGGAGTTGAAATCATCTGTCTACCTAATGCCACTTCATTTTCTTAACAACCTTCTAACTATGTCTCATCAGGAAATTAAATTTCTCTTCGCACAGGTTGAAGGTTATTTACAAAACAGATTTCCACCATGCTAGTTCATCCTGCATATTATAATTGAATTATTACATTATTGCAGCCATTTTCCAACTGATCTTCAAGGTTTTATTTCTTCGATAATGTACTCCATTTCTTTTGCCTAATTTCCTTCAAAAAGTTAAGATCACAGTTCTACTTTTCTAAGGGTCTTTTATGATTCTGAAGTTTGTTTCCTCCTTCCAAACTTGCATATTGAGTATCATCAACTGATTATCATACTAAATTGACCATGGAGAAAGTTTCTGTGATGAAGCATTTCTTGATATTGTTTTATAAGTTACAATACGTATGCACCTTAGATGGCTCAATAGAAAGCTTGCAGAAAGATTCTGAAAGACCTTTCACCCCCATTTTTTAATTGAAGTATAGTTGATGTGCAGTTTTATATAAGTTATAGGTGTACAATATAAAGATTCTGAAAGATCTTAAGTGGTATATGGAAACAAGTGAAGAGTAGAGTTGAAAGAGAAAAGTGATGGCATTCTGCAGGGCAAGAAACATGATGCTGAATTTTATGTTTAACCTGCCTTATTGAATAAATTGAACTTTCTCAGAAATTCCATCTTTTAAAATATGACCACTACAATTAATAGTAAAGATAATAGCTCTATGTATAAGCCATGTATTAGGCCTCCAAGGTCACTGCTTGACTAAAAACATAGCTTTTAGTGTTCAATAAATTCTTTTCAGAGTCTATTTCTATAACTTTGGTGATGTGTATTTAAAGACTAAAAAGAATAAAAAGTGACTTCGTTTAGTTGCCAAAACATAAAAATCATATGTTGTGGTTTTAATTTTAATTTTATTTGTTTGAAGAAGAGTTTAAGAGATAAAATTCTTACTATTCTAGTAACTGTTTTATAGTCATTAACTACTCCATGAAGCTATTATCATTACAAAATTGTTTTAGCATCAATAGCCAGCACTGTAACTTAATAAGATATTTGAACTCATTGTATAAATAACATCCAGAATATATTAAAATAAAATTTAAAATATCAATTGAGTTTTTTAAAAAGTATTTTATTGGTAGCCATGGTAAAATTTTGACAATAGTGAATTTAAAATAATTGAAACTCTCCAGGCCAGAATACTGGAGTAGGTAGCCTTTCCCTTCTCCAGGGGATCTTCCCAATCCAGGGATCAAACCCATGTCTCCCACATTGCAGGCTGATTCTTTACCAGCTGATCCACAAGGGAAGCCCAAGATTATTAGTGTGGTAGCCTATCCCTTTCCAGTGGATCTTCCCAGATCCAGGAATTGAACCTGGGTCTCCTGCATTGCAGGTGGATTCTTTAACAAATGAGCTATAAGGGGAGCCCCATTCTAGTTAGTAATAGAAGTCAGACTTTCAAAAGATGTAGGAAGATAAAATTATTTTAAAAAATTAAGTCAGTAAAAAAGTAAAATAAAGAAAACAGAGAAATACAGGTCTGTTGTATTAAACATCTGTAAAAACCGCTGAACTATTTGAAAATGATTTTCTTCAGAAATAATACTTGTTACAAGCCAAAAAAAAAAAATAATAACTTCAGTAAAAATTAACTATAATGAGAAATTCTATATCATGATCAAAATAATTCCATTATTTCATTCATGATTATTGCAGTGATTTCTGAAAACTATTTAAGTTGTTCCATCTGATTTTGTCTATTGAAGGCTTTTTCTGTGTGAATGTGCTGTGTAATATACACATATAGAAGATTTTGTGAGTTATATTTTAGATCTAAAACTATATGTGTCTGTTTTGGGAAGCTGTTTTGAATTGTTTGCTCTCTTTTGTTTTCTTTTTTGATGAACTGTTGTATAATAGAAAAATAGCCAGCAAGCAAGAGAACAGTGATAAAGTGGATGGGAAACAGAAAAGTTGATAAGCTTGTCTACCCTTTGCACATCAGTTTCATTTGTCACTTCTCTTTAGTATGTGCTTCAGTTGATGTGGAACTCAACCAGGTTTTCACAGTTTTCATAGCATTATATGTTTTTCTATGTGCTGTGCTTAGTCACTCAGCCATGTCCGACTCTTTGAGACGCCATGAACTGTAGCCCGCCAGGCTCCTCTGTCCCTGGAGATTCTCCAAGCAAGAATATTGGAGTGGGTTGCCATGCCCTCCTCCAGGGGATCCTCCCAACCCAGGGATCAAACCCAGGTCTCTCACACTGCAGGTGGATTCTTTACCATCTGAGCCACTAGGGAAGCCTGTGTTTGTCAGAATATTGGAGGACCAGCAAAAAATTTTTAGATAGAAAAGAAGGGAAGAATTTTTCATATTGTAGAATAGTATGGACACATTATAAAAGATTCTTCACTTCTTTTCTATCTGAAAAATTGTCTGCTGGTCCTCCACTGTTCTGACATCTCATTTCAAAAATCTCTACTTAGTCCCTCAGGGAGAGTTTGATTGTTTTTTTCTGGGATGGTATATATCTTTATCACAATGCTTTACATGTTGCCTTACAAATATTCATTTACATACATGTCTGCTCTCAAGCTATATTGTCAGCTCATTATAGCCAAAAATATTTCATATTCATTTATATGTTCTTACCACCTTCTATTATGCCTTTTATAGTTGGCATTCTATGAAAGGCTGATTGATCTTTGTAAGCTTTAAACCAGTCCTTTAGAACAATAATATATTTTCAGTGAGATGTTATAGGATCCCAAATAATAGTTTATGCCCTCTGCTGTCTTGTTTTGCCCCATCAAACTACATAATCATGAAAAAGCAAACAAACACCACATTTAGAAACAAGATTTGTTTGAAAAATGCTAATTTGAATAGCTGGAATGAAATTTCTAAAGTAGTATGAATATCATCTGAAGAGAAACTGAGACTATAAATAATTTTTCCATACTGCTTCTCAGTTTTTCCTAGACAATAGACTATCAAAATAGGAAAATCATTAGAGGATATATTGAATATATAAATGAATGAAGCCCAGATGTTGACTGACACACTCAAGTCATGTCTTTTAGTATTGTGATGCTAGAACTGAAACCCAGATCACAATGTCAAGTAAAAAGTAAAATTCTGACTTAAAATGCTGTGATTTTTTAAAAAGTTTATTTTCAAATAATTTTCAGTCAGTTCAGTTCAGTCGCTCAATTGTGTCCGACTTTTTGCGACCCCATGAATCTCAGCACGCCAGGCCTCCCTGTCTATCACCAAGTCCCGGAGTTTACTCAGACTCATGTCCATCGAGTCGGTGATGCCATCCAGCCATCTCATCCTCTGTCGTCCCCTTCTCCTTTTTCAGTCAGTTCAGTTCAGTCGCTCAATTGTGTCCGACTTTTTGCGACCCCATGAATCTCAGCACGCCAGGCCTCCCTGTCTATCACCAAGTCCCGGAGTTTACTCAGACTCATGTCCATCGAGTCGGTGATGCCATCCAGCCATCTCATCCTCTGTCGTCCCCTTCTCCTCCTGCCCCCAATCCCTCCCAGCATCAGAGTATTTTCCAATGAGTCAACTCTTCGCATAAGGTGGCCAAAGTACTGGAGTTTCAGCTTTAGCATCATTCCTTCCAAAGAAATCCCAGGGCTGATCTCCTTCAGAATGGACTGGTTGGATCTCCTTGCAGTTCAAGGAACTCTCAAGAGTCTTCTCCAACACCATAGTTCAAAAGCATTGATTCTTCAGCGCTCAGCTTTCTTCACAGTCCAACTCTCACATCCATACATGACCACTGGAAAAACCATAGCCTTGACTAGACGGACCTTTGTTGGCAAAGTAATGTCTCTGCTTTTCAATATGCTATCTAGGTTGGTCATAACTTAATAAAGTACATGTATAAACTCTTTCCTTAGTTTCTCTTAATGTTAACAGCTTATGTAATTACAGTAAAAACTGGGAAATTAAATTAAACTCAGGTTCCTGCATCACCTTTTTTGTCGAGTCTCCTCAATATTTTATAGTTTCTCTGTCTTAGCTTATTTAAGACCTTGAAGGGGACTCAAGCTATTTTGTGGAATGACTTTCAATTTGGATTTGTCTGGTGCTTTCTCATGAGTATATCGGGGATATGCATTTGGGGCATATGCCCTATAATTTATCATATTAGGGGTACATGATGTCAATAGGTCTTATTGCTGATGATGCTAACTACTGTCTCTTGAGGAAAGGGATGTTGGCTAGATTTTTCCAAAGTAAGATTGCTATTTTTCTCTTCCCTATATGTATATCTATATATCTTAGAAGAAATACTTTTAGACTAAGCATATATCTTGTTTTCCTTCAATCTCTTTCCCAGTGATCATAACATTTATTGATAGATCTTGTCCATAACAAATATTACTGTTACATTTGCCTAATGTGATTTTGTATGTCCCTCATTCCTTCTACATTTATTAATTGGAATTCTTCAACAGAAGAGATGTTCCTTGTCCTACATTTGTTGTTTATTCAATTATATATTTATATTAGTGTGAAAACATGTATTTATTTATTTTAGGAGTTATAGCTCAATACTACCATTCTGCATTAGAGGAAGCCCTGTTGCTCAGATGCTAAAGAATCCACCTGCAAGTACAGAAGACCTGAATTCAGTCTCTGGGTTGGGAAGATCTCCTGGGAGAGCATGTCAACCCACTCCAGTGTTTTTGCTTGGAGAATCCCCATGGACAGAGGAGCCTGGCAGGCTATAGTTCATGGGGTCACAAAGAGTCGGATACGACTCAGCAACTAAGCACAACAGCACATCATTATGTAGTTTGTTCAAATTATTCCAGCATTGATTATTGGGGAAATTTTTTCAGGCTGGCTTACTTTCTACTTGATATGATCCACCTTTTTTTTTTTTTTCCTGAGGATTTTCTTATTTTTTTGGAAACACAAAATATTCCAGACTCACCTTGGTGTTTTTCCTGCTCAGGCCAGAAATAAGCCACTTGTCCAAATAATTATGGTTCCTTTCATTGGAAATTGGATTTAGAAACCAAGATCTAGGTGCCAGGTATGCTTGTTGTTAAGGGGTATTTTTACTTCTAGTCCCTTTTAATGCACAATTTTAGGGAATATATGCAGATATACTAATCTATGCAGAGACATTCATATTTATTTCTACATTAATCTGTCTATAAATATTTGAACAATTATGAATTAATATTAATCTCTGATTTTAATCTAATAAACAGGGTTCATTCTAACCACCTGCCTTTCCATGTTTGTAAATTTTTCTCAAACAGTGAAAAACTTGGCTCTCCTTATCTACAATATACTTACTTATTTGTTCAGTCCTGGGATACACAAGTGGTTACAAAGTTGATAACCCTTACCCCTGTGAGAAGCTGACTTAATAATGAGAGTAAAGTAATTGTGTACAATTATTTTTGCCTCACAGTATCTCAAAATATTTTTTTTCCAAAGCTACTTTGGTTCATTATTATCTTTTACTTTCCATTCAGTGTGGTTGTGTTATCCCTTTATAATATAACTAGATTCATTTGTTACTCATATGTCTCACTTCATATCCTGGGTTATTTAATTTCTTAATTAATTTTGTAAATTTTACTTTTTTATTAAGTTTGCAGGAGCTATGAAATTTACCATGATTCTAAAAGAGGAAACTATAAAAAACATCTATACTTGGAGAAATGTTGCTCCCACTACATCCTTATTGCCAGATTCCCATTCTCCTTTTTTTTTTTAATCCCCATTTTTCCCCCATTCCATGTAGATAACCATTTTTTTCTGGTTTCTGGTTTGCCCTTTCTGTATTTCTTTTGCAGATATGTAAATAAGCAGATACATGTTTATTTACTTGTATCTGTTCTTCTTATAAGACAGGTAGCTACTATTGATACTCTTTTGTAATTTGCTTCTTTATCAATTTTTTTCTGAAAACAAATCCAACTCAGTTCAGCTGTGTGGTTTGCCCCTGTGCTGTGCAGCTCTAACGTAATATAGTAAATGATTTTCCTATACACAAGCATTAGGTTGTCTCCAATATTTTGCACCTAATACAATGCTGAAGTGAATTAGTGCATACATATTTTCAAATTGTCAGAGATATCATGAAGGTAGATTCCTAGAAGTCGAATTGCTAAGTCAATTAATGATTGCATATGTAGTTTTGTTATTTGTTATTGTTCAGCCACTCAGTCATGTCTGCCTCACTGTGACCCCATTGACTGCAGCAGACCAGGCTTCCTTGTCCTTCACCATCTCCTGGAGCTTACTCAAACTCATGTCCATTGAATCAGTAATGCCATCCAACCCTTTCATCCTCTGTCATCCCCTTCTCCTCCTGCCTTCAACCTTTCCACGTACCAGAGTCTTTTCTAATAAGTTGTCTCTTCACATCAGATGACCTAAGTATTGGTGCTTCAGCTTCGGCTTCAGCATCAGTCCTTCCAAGGAATATTCAAGACTGATTTCCTTTAGGATTGACTGGTTTGATCTCCTTGCAGTCCAAGGGACTCTCAAGAGTCTTCTTCAGCACCACAGTTCAAAAATCATCAATTCTTGGGCACTCAGCCTTCTTTATGTTCCAACTCTCATACCCTTACATAACTACTGAAAAACCATAGCTTTGACTATACGGACCTTTGGAAATAATGTCTCTGCTTTTTAATACGCTGTCTAGGTTTGTCATAGATTTTCTTCTAAGGAGCAAACATCTTTTAATTTCATTCAGTCACCATCTGCAGTGATTTTAGAGCCCAAGAAGATAAAGTCTGTCACTGTTTCTGTTCTTTCCCAAACTATTTGCCGTGAAGAGATGGGACTGGATGTCATGATCTTAAGCTTTTGAATGTTGAGTTTTAAGCCAGTTTTTTTCACTCTCTTCTTTTACCTTCATCAAGATGCTCTTTCATTCTTTTTTGCTTTGTGCCATAAGAGTGGTGTCATCTGCATATTTGAGGTTATTGATATTTCTCCCACAGTCTTGATCCCAGTTTATGATTCATCCAGCCTGGTATTTCGTATGATGTGCATTGCTTATTTACATCATAAATAAGCAGAGTGACCATATATAGCCTTGATGTACTCCTTTCCCAATTTTGAACCAGTCCGTTCTTTCATGTTTTGTTAGGTATTGTCCAGTTTATCTCCAGAAACATTAGACCAATTTTTATTTCTGCAAGTACGAGAGAGGTGTGCCTGTTTCCCCCTATACCATCATAGACAGAATGTGATATCCTTAATTTTTGCCAGTATGAGTTAAGAAATGCTATCTCAATGTTTTAATTCACATTCATTGATTATGACTGAATTAAAATATTTCCATATAGAGGGGATTATTTTTATCTTTTGTGTGAAAATTGCTGATTCAAATATTTGTCTAATTTTTATATTTTAGTATTTGTTCTTCAGTTTCTAACAATTTTTTATATATTTGGATATATATTGTGGCCCTTTGTCTGTGGTATGTGTTGTGAATGTATTCTCTCAGTTTTTCAATTGTCTTTTCAAACTTTCTATTGCATATTTTAGTTTTTTTTAAATTATTCAAAACTACAATCTTTTACTTTTTTGTTTTCCAGTAGATATAATTGACATACAGCACTATATAAGTTTAAGATTTACAGCATAATGACTTGACATATATACATATGTATATATTGCAAAATATTTACCATGATAAGTCTAATTAACATTTATTGCCTCATATAGTTTAAAAAATCATTTTTTTCCTTGTGATGAGAAATGTTAGAATATTTTCTCTAATTGGTTCTGCAGTTGAAGTCACTAAATGAAATCTAGAAAGACTTTTCCTAATACATGGAAAAAGAAGAATTTATTAATGCTTTCATCTGGTACTTATATGGTTTCATTTTAAAATCTTGATCCCTAATTCATTTAGAATTTATTTTGGTATATACTATGAGCTATGAACCTAATTTTAATCTGTTTCCAAGTGGCTACCCAGTTGTGCCAGCACCTATTATGAAAAGTTTATCTTTACTTTAGTGATTAGGGATACCATTTTTAACATGTCTTAAATTTTAGACTGGTTCTGGTTTTTGTAGTCCACTCTTTTGAATTATTTGTCTACCTTTGTACAGTACTGCATGTTTTAATTATAGAGGATTTATAGTATATTTTAATCTAGTAGTGCTGGTCCCTCTTGTAATTATTGTTATTAGTGTTTCCCTGGCTATTCTTTCATATTTGATTTTAAAATAGACTTTAGAATCAACTTGTCTAGCTTGTCGAGCTATAAAATAGCTTGCTGGTGCTTTTGTTAGAATTTTATTGAGTTTCTAAACTAATTTAGGGAGAGCTCACCTCTTTTTAATGTCAAGTTGTCTTAGTCGGGAACAGGGTGTTATTTTTTAATTTGTTCATGTCTACTTTTATGTCTTTTAGGAGTATTATAAAAAATGTTAAATTTTCCACATTGCTTGTTAAATTAATTCCTAAGTATTTAATCTTCTTTAGTGTTATTGTAAATGGTTTCCCTTTGCTATTATTTCCTTTATTTATTTGTTGGTATATTAAAGCTATGTACTTTTATTAATATTATATCAAGATACCTATTGGATTCTCTATTTGAATTAGCTTTATCATTCATTCTCTGAGGTTTTCCTTGTATTCTATTTATATTACCTGCAAATAAAAATAGTTTTCCTGCTTCTCTAACTGTTTTTATGCCAGTAATTAATGTGTGTTATCTAATTGCATAAGCTAATATCTTGATTGCATAACTGAATAGCGGCATAAATAGTGGGCATGGTTACCTGGTTCTCAATGTTCAGTTCAGTTCAGTTGCTCAGTCGTGTCTGACTCTTTGCGACCCCATGAATCTCAGCACGCCAGGCATCTCTGTCCATCACCAACTCCCAGAGTTCACTCAGACTCATGTCCATCGAGTCAGTGATGCCATCCAGCCATCTCATCCTCTGTCATCCCCTTCTCCTCCTGCCCCCAATCCCTCCCAGCATCAGAGTCTTTTCCAATGAGTCAACTCTTCGCATGAGGTGGCCAAAGTACTGGAGTTTCAGCTTTAGCATCATTTCTTCTAAAGAACACTCAGGACTGATCTCCTTCAGAAAGGACTGGTTGGATCTCCTTGCAGTCCAAGGGACTCTCAAGAGTCTTCTCCAACACCACAGTTCAAAAGCATCAATTCTTTGGCATTCAGCTTTCTTCACAGTCCAACTCTCACATCCATACATGACCACAGGAAAAACCATAGCCTTGACTAGATGGACCTTAGTCGGCAAAGTAATGTCTCTGCTTTTGAAAATGCTATCTAGGTTGGACATAACTTTTCTTCCAAGGAGTAAGCGTCTTCTAATTTCATGTTAGTGAAGATGTTTCTAGTTTTCCTCATTAAATAAAATAATGAATTTTAGATAAAGTAACCCTCAGTTCCTATTTTGTTTTGCATTTTATTTAATCATGAATGAGTATTTAATCTTGTCAAAACTATTTTCAGCTTCCATAGAGATCATGTTTCCCCTTAGATCTTGACATAATAATGTAATATTAGATTTCTAAAAATTGAAGTAATTTTCCATTTCTAGAATAAAGCCATTTTGTCCTGGGGCATTATTTTCTTAATATGGTATTGTATTCAGCTTGTTAATATTTTATTTATCTTTCTTACATTGTGAGTGATGTGTCTTTTCTTTTTGTGATGTATTTATTTTTAGGTGTCATTGCTATACTTATTTCATAAGAGTAATTATGAATATTTAATTTATTCTTAATGCACTGAAATAATTTCTACAGTCTTTAGTTTATATAGCCATAGAAAATAGATAAAAATAATCCCCTGTCAAAACATCAGGGCTGATGCTTTTTGTGCAATAATTTCTAGAATAGTTTCAGTGTATTTTTCCTGCAGAAATTGGTCTAAGATTTGTACACAAGTGTAATAGATTTGGTAATATATAGTTATCTAATTTTTCAAGTTTATTTGAATAAAGCTCTTCAAAGAAGTCCAGTTGTGTGTGTCTGTTGACATGTGTGATATGTATGCATGTCAATATGCTATGATTTCTTTGGTTTCAATAGTTACTTCCTTTTTCCATTTCTTACTTTACATAACTTCTTTACTATGCTTTCTTATTGCTTTTTCTTAATCAGATTACCTAGTACTTTGTCTCTTATTATTTAACAATTTTTGAAGCTTATTAATTAGATCTACTCTTTAGTATCTGGGGCTTCCCTGATAGCTCAGTTTGTAAAGAATCTGCCTGTGACGCAGGAGACTCCTGTGTGATTCCTGGGTTGGGAAGATCCACTGGAGAAGGGATAGGCTACCCACTCCAGTATTCTAGGGCTTCTCTTGTGCCTCAGCTGGTAAAAAATTGGCCTGCAGTGTGGGAGACCTGGGTTTGTTCCCTGGAGAAGGGAAAGGCTACCCACTCCAGTATTCTGGCCTGGAGAATTCTATGGACTGTATAATCCATGAGTTGTGAAGAGTTGGACACAACTGAGTGACTTTCACTGATCACTGACTGAAGACGTTGGTCATGTTAGTTACATCTTCTATCTCCTCTCACATTTTTGTCCTCTTGTTCTGTATTATACTAGTAGTGTCATAATAAAGCCTTGCATTATAAGTATTTTTCTCTTCTTGCATCTCTTGTAGATTTATCCTCATAAATGCAATGTTGTGATTTCTTTAGCCCTTTCCAACTGCTTGAATTCATGGATGATTCGTGAACTTTTCTCACTCAACAAAATGGGAGGATGCCCTGAAGTTACCTTATTGCACTGCTTAAAAATAAGATTCTATTGATTCTTTAATGTATAAATCCCCTTGATGGAATTCAGAACACATTCATCCTACCACAAAGTGAATTTTATAGCAATTTGATGTCACGTAGTATCGTATGAAACATTTTGTCTCAAAAATAGATTATTAAATATTTGTAATATTTACCATTGAATACTTTAGATGATTAAACTATTGACATTTTGTGAAAGTTAGCTCTGTGGTTCCCAAACTTGTCTGTGCATCATGTGAAGAGCATGTCACATAGGTGCATAGGTCCTACCAGTGTAAGTTTGGTTCAGCATGTCTGTATGTGCGTGAGACCCAGAAGCAGAAAATGTGGAACTATATAGGGAAACCACTGGTGTAGTCCTCTCATTTTGCAAGTGTTCCTCTTAAGCAATGATTAATTCCTGGCTCACTCATTTTGATATTAAGATATATTCAAATCTATTATGTTGCTTTACTAGTAGATGTCCCCCCTCTGGACCCCTTTTGAGTTTCCCTGGTGACTCAGAGGATAAAGAATCTGCCTGCAATGCAGGAGACCCAGGTTCGATCCCTGGGTTGGGAAAATTCCCTGCAAAAGGGAATGACAACCCACTCCAGTATTCTTATCTAGAGAATTCCGTGGACAGATCGTGGGGTCACAAAGAGTCAGACATGACTGAGCCACTAACACAACAACAACTCACTTTGATAGTCAGATGCACTCAAATCTATTATGTTGCTTTATAGTAAATGTCCCCACTATGGACCTTTGGCATCATGACACGCATTCAACCATTTAAAATGTACTTAGCTTTACAATAGGCAATATTAAGTTTTTCTCCTGAATAAAGTATATAAAATTTTCTTTAAAGCTTTTAGTCATCTTCCCAGACCAGAAAGAAAAAGAAACAGAACCGTACTAAAAGGTTTAAATGAAGCTGAAGGATATGATTATTTAACAAGTTTGTTCACCATAAAAATGGAGAAGAAACTTTGTACACTGTAAGCATCTGGGCACTTAGAAAAGACCTATGAGTGGTTAGAAAAATACAAAGAAGGAACATGAAAATGGAATATTTGGAAAATAGTGCAAAAAAACTATGACCATTGAGCTCATTCGAGCAGCAGAAATGTAAGTTAGAAGCCAGGCTCTAATTGTTTGGGGTTTTCCTGGACGTCAAAACATCACTTCATAAATTTGGCTAGGGCTAAGTTTTTATTCTGAGATTTTCGTTGTCTTGCTAAAGCCCCAGGCTCAATTTCAACTGAGCCCTAGATGATGGAATTGTTAGATTGACGTCTCATCCAAACTGATGAAATAAGCAGCGAATCTCTATGATTATCTACAAAATACAAAGGAAAAGAATAGGTTATATTACTGACTACTTTCATTTGTCTGGTAGTTTCTCTGTTAAGCTGCTGGTAGTTGAATTATTTATTATCTCCTTCGGCTGCAAAATAGATACAGTGTAGTAACTCGGAGGTTATTCATATACCCTCTAAAATTGATACTGTGTGTTTACACATTGTACACTGACATTCATTTTTATAAAATTATTCTGGTGTGACAGGGGTGGAAGTCTGAAAACCCTGGTCTTAGATTTTCAGTGGTGAAATAGAGACAGAGTTAGAAATGATCTGCTTCAGGCTGTTACTGTGAATCTTTGAGATGACTGGAGGCTGGGGAAGAATTTCAAAACTGCCTTCATCTTCCAGGCCAAGATTCCTTGAAAAACCAATTTTCAATTTAGATATAGAAGTAGCCTAAATGTAAGACCAGAAACTATAAAACTACTAGAGGAGAACATAGGCAAAACACTTTCCGACATAAATCAAAGCAGGATCCTCTATGATCCACCTCCCAGAATACAGGAAATAAAAGCAAAAATAAACAAATGGGATCTAATTAAAATTAAAAGCTTCTGCACAACAAAGGAAACTATAAGCAAAGTAAAAAGACAGCCTTCTGAATGGGAGAAAACAATAGCAAATGAAGCAACTGACAAACAACTAATCTCAAAAATATACAAGCAACTTATGCAGCTCAACTCCAGAAAAATAAATGACCCAATCAAAAAATGGGCCAAAGAACTAAACAGACATTTTTCCAAAGAAGACATACGGATGGCTAACAAACACATGAAAAGATGCTCAACATCACTCATTATCAGGGAAATGCAAATCAAGACCACAATGAGGTACCATTTCACACCAGTCAGAATGGCTGCGATCCAAAAGTCTACAAGCAATAAATGCTGGAGAGGGTGTGGAGAAAAGGGATACATGGAAACAACCTAGATGTCCATCAGCCGATGAATGGATAAGAAAGCTGTGGTACATATACACAATGGAGTATTACTCAGCCATCAAAAAGAATTCATTTGAATCAGTTCTAATGAGATGGATGAAATTGGAACCTATTATACAGAGTGAAGTAAGCCAGAAAGAAAAACACCAATATAGTATACTGACACATATATATGGAATATAGAAAGATGGCAGTGATGACCCTGTATGTGAGACAGCAAAAGAGACACAAATGTATAGAAAGGACTTTTGGACTCTATGGGAGAGGAAGAGGGTAGGATGATTTGGGAGAATGGCATTGAAACATGTAAACTAACATGTAAGAACGAAGCCCAAGCCTATGTTCGGTACAGGATACAGGATGCTTGGAGCTGGTGCACAGGGATGAGTCAGAGAGATGATGTGGGGTGGGAGGTGGGAGGGGGATTCGGGATTGGGAGCTAATATACACCCATGGTGGATTCATGGCAATGTATGGCAAAACCAATACGGTATTGTAAAGTAAAATAAAGTAAAATAAAATTAAAAAAAAAAAAAAAAGAAGTAGCCTTTGATTTCCCTTCATAATGTTTGTAAACACATAGAGTCACCTTTGTCTTTATTTCAAGGTTCTTCACTTTCTGCTATTAGAGGCAAAGCAAGTCAGGAGAATTAGACTAATTTGAAAAATGACCAAATTATGATTGCCCTGGAGCAGGTCACAGTTTGAGTTTATCAGTGAGTCATTTTATAGCCTCTGATAAGGCTTCTAGCTCCTGAATTCATCTTCTGCTAATATTCTTATATCTTCCAAAGCAAGTCTATGGGAGGAATTATCAGCAAAAATTTTATTTTCTTGTGATGGATGCACCTTAATTCTTTGAAGGTAAAGAAAATTTTGTCAGGTTTTACTCCAGTTCAAATGATAAGAGTCCTATGTAACAGATGTTAATATTAGCCAAAAGAAAAACTACAAGATCCTTCCATCTTTTGAAAGAAACTGAAATATCCGACCACCGTTACATTACAGTTCTTTACATAAATAAGACTAAGGGAGAATCAATAAAATTATTTTACTTAAGAGGTAATCATGCATCCCCTTGATTATTTAAATGTCAATTGAAGTGCAGATGTTCTGCTATTCAACAGATGCCTTCCACAGTACATGTAGTACTTTCAGTGGTATATGCAAACAAAATTGCATTGATTTCAGAGTCCTGAATGTGTTCAAAAATGCCCTGGTACATTGCTTAGTAGTTAAAAGCAGTTAACGCAATTGTTGATTTGAGATAAAATCATTTGATCATCAGATCCTTGTTCAGAGAAAGCAGACACTGTAGCTATAATAATATTATACACTATTTTAGTATATTTTTAAGTAGTACTTGAGGGATCAATTGTTTTAAACAATGTTCTTGGTGCAAAGACACTCCCCAACAGTGACTTTTATCCCCACAGTTCTTTTAGAAACAAACATTGTAGGCAGGAAGATAATAAATAAGATTTTAAGCAACTTTGGAACAAAATTTGGTCATATAGGACTTATTCATGAGACACTGTGTATGTGCGTGTGTGTGTGTATGTGTGTATTGCTCAGTCGCATCTGACTCTTTGCAACCCCATGGACTGTAGCCCTCCAAGCTGCTCTGTCCATAGAATTCTCTGGGCAGGAATACTGGAGTGGATTTCCCATTAGGGTAGCCCCCTTGAGACACTAGTTTGGTTAATACATATTCCAGATTCATAATAAGTAATCTTAGAAATATTAGAAATATTTTATTAGAAATATTATTTTAAAGTTTTTCATTTTGCTAAAAGAGGAAAGGAAAATTTTAGTGAGTCGAAGTTCTGCTGTGATAATACTTAATTAGTTGTACAATTGTAATAATGATGTTAAAAGTAGAAATGTAGCAGTTACCATGTTTTCACTGTTTGCTTTGTACCAGCCTTGTGGCTGTACACTTTACAGTTGCACAGCTACCATTATCTTGAACTCTTTGTGTAAGCAAGAGCCACTCTCAACAAAAAACTAGGTAACTTATCTAAGGTTTAGACTTACCTGTAATTTATACTCATTTCTACAAATGTCTTCTTTCCTTGGTTCTAAATCTTTGAAAAACTGCCTTGATCACACAATATAATCATGATATAATGCTATAAGAGTAGTACCAAATCTTTGGCCTTTTCAGATAGTGGTAAGTATATTATACTCCATTTGGGCACATCATTTGATCTTGGGTATAAAATGGGTCCAATTAAACTTCTTTGATTATATCTGGTTTTCTACTTTGCTGTGGTAAACACTGCATGTTTTATGAGAGTCACATTG
This sequence comes from Cephalophus harveyi, assembly GCA_006410635.1. NCBI lineage: Eukaryota > Metazoa > Chordata > Mammalia > Artiodactyla > Bovidae > Cephalophus > Cephalophus harveyi. Next base: position 104,243 of record SJYT01042886.1, on the reverse strand, counting down.
GTATAGCTGTAAACGTGATACTATACATGATTTAATAAGCAACACACAAGAAAATTAATGAACAATGACTGTAAACATTCTACACTGCCTTTTATTGTAAGTTTCATAGGAAAAACTCTTTTGTATTCCATGAGCTGATGATAGAGTAATTATATAGTATTTTCCCAACAAGGAGATTACAAAACTTTTATTATATAAAAACTGAAGAGATGACAATATAAAATTCAGTCAAGATGCCACCTACTCCACATTTCCAAACACATGACTACTTTCTCCAATGTTCTCTTTTGGTCTAATTGCACTACAGGGAAGTCTGAACATTCATTGAACCAAGTAAATTAGATGTGGCTCCTGGTTTCTACTTTTCATTTTAACTCAAGTTGTTCAGACACAATGTGATTTTAAATTCCTTAGATCAGAGCTTTAATTTAAAAATATTTGAGAAAATAGTTATATGCCCCAAATATATTGAGTATCGGCTCTAGGGCAGATACTTTGCTTGAGATATGAGGACAAAAATAAATGATTTTTCTATTATTTGAGATATACAAATTAACAAAACATTATTCATAGCTTTTTTACATGAAGTTCACAGTCTCCATCTAAGTGTATGAATATCTTGTGATTCTTGAAATATTAAAATTATATGCAAATTATCATGAGCCTATGAATATGAACATTTTGATAAGGAGATGTTCATGGATTTCATTATGTTCTCTGAAGCTTCATAATGTAAACAGATTTAGGAATTATTAATCCTCTTCTCCCTAGGCAATGTGAGCTAATTTCAGTGGGAGAGTTTTTAATATGAACTTTTAATTTGTACTTTAGCCTTCCTTGGTGGCTCAGACAGTAAAAAAATCTGCCCACAGTGCTACCTGGGTTCAATCCCTGGGTCAGGAAGATCCCCTGGGGAAGGGAATGGAAAGCCACTCCAGTATTCTTGCCTGGAGAATTCCAAGGACTGAGAAGCCTGGTGGGCTGCAGTCCATGGGGTCACAAAGAGTCAGAAATGACTGAGTGACTTTCTTTCATTCTAATATGTAAAGAAATTTTGATTAAAAGTATTGCGATTTGCCTAATGTAAGTCACTCAGTTGTGTTTGACTCTTTGCAACCCCATGGACTGCACCACGCCAGGCTTCCCTGTCCGTCATCAACTCCCGGAACTTGCTCAAACTGATGTCTATTGTGTCAGTGATGCCATACAATCATCTCATCCTCTGTCATCCCCTTCTCCTCCTGCCTTCAGTCTTTCCCAGGATCAAGGTCTTTTCCAGTGAATCAGTTCTTTGCATCAGGTGGCCAAAGTATTGGAGTTTCAGCTTCAGCATCAGTCCTTCCAATGAATATTCAGGACTGATTTCCTTTAGGATTGACTGGTTTGATTTCCTTGTAGTCCAAGGGATTCTCAAGAGTCTTCTGCAATGCCACAGCTTAAAAGCATTAATTCTTGGGTACTCAGCTTTCTTTATGGTCCGACTCTCACATCCATACATGACTTCTGGAAAAATCATAGCTTTGACTAGATGGTCTTGTAGTCCAAGGGATTCTCAAGAGTCTTCTGCAATGCCACAGCTTAAAAGCATTAATTCTTGGGTACTCAGCTTTCTTTATGGTCCGACTCTCACATCCATACATGACTTCTGGAAAAATCATAGCTTTGACTAGATGGACCTTTGTCAGTAAAGTGATGTCTCTGCTTTTTAATATGCTATCTAGGTTGGTCATAACTTTTCTTCCAAGGAGCAAACGTCTTTTAATTTCATGGCTGTGGTCACCATCTGCAGTGATTTTGGAGACCAAGAAAATAAAGTCTGTCACTATTTCCCCATCTATTTGCCATGAAGTGATGGGACCAGATGCCGTGATCTTTGTTTTTTGAATGTTGAGTTTTAAGCCAGCTTTTTCAGTCTCTTCTTTCATTTTCATCAAGAGGCTCTTTAGGTCCTTTTTGCTTTCTGCCATAAGGGTGGTGTCATCTGTATATCTGAGGTTACTGATACTTCTCCCAGCAATCTTGATTCCAGCTTGTGCTCATGCAATCCAACATTTCTGTTTAATGACAGATTTAAAATGAGACTAATAAATTGTCTTTTGGCATAATCCAGAGTTGCTTCCCACCATATATTTATTTCATTAATATTATCTGAATTTTTGTTCAGACTCTAAAATGTTGGCTAGCCATATAGGCTGGAGCATTTTTTTCCTACATTCTCTTCATCTGTTAAATGAAAGCATGGGCTTTCATATGCCTCCATTTCTCATAGGGGAAAATTTCAACTCAGATTTACACATACAAATTCTAATTCAGTTTTTAATATTTCTGCTCAATTTTTTAAGAAGTGAATGACCACCAGAATTTTTTCAATGTAGTTTCCTGGAGGAGACCTAATCTGAGAACATTGTCTATCCAAGCCATAACATCTCTGATGTCTAAATCTTTGTTCATCATAGTGATGCATCACAAAGGAAAGATTTCATTTACTTCTTCTATTTTCTGACCAGCTAGGACAGGGCACAAATGAACAAAATTTTAGATATTTCAATAGCATTGGATAAGATATTCTAGTTAGACAAGTGAACCAGTAGTTGAATGAGTCTGCACAATCCATTCTCCGTGTATACTAGTAGTCATCAGTGGTTTGCCTTGTCTTTTTTGTTTATTTGCTTAGCATTCAAATTTGGTTTCACTATCAGGAAAATGGTGATATAATTTCTCATTTATCATTTGTCAGTGTAAATCAGAGCAATTTAATGCTCTCTTATATGACCTCATATTTATTTTTTTTATTTTACCATGGCTTTTATCACTATAATATGTAAACACTATAATATGTAAACATATTGATTACATGTAATCCTTCTATGAGAGCTGCATTAAAGATTTTGTTTTCAGTTTAAAAATTGGGAAAAATCATCTTTTCAAAAAAAGGTAATGTGTCTCTCTATTTGGTCATTATGAAGAGTAAAGTTCATGTTACATTTCATATATTTATATAACATTTTGCCAATCTTGGGAGTGAAAAATAGAAGGAAATTAGGTCAGATTTAGCCTTTATAAAAGACATTTTTACTCTGACACACCACTGGGTGGAGTACATTGCTAGCCCAGAATCTAATATTACTGCATTGTAGGGTGTTTTTGTGCCAGATGAGAGAAACTTCTAATCAAAATTGAGGTTTTGTGTATTGTTTTAAGAATCTGGACATGTTTAATAAAAGCTAAATACTAGAATATAATACCAACATTGAATATGCCCTAGCACTGTAAGTTTCAAGATTCAATCCATTATCTCTAGGCCCATGGGAGATAAGGTTTGACACCCTGCCTAAAAAACTCGGAAAGAATTATTTGGAAGAAGGCCATTTTATGTTCTTGTCAAAAGAGCAGCTGCAATTTGGGCAGAATTAGTGCTTTAACTCTACATGGAAAAGCAGGAAGCTTATTTTTGATAATGGAATCAAACTGTATCCAGATATTGAATTTGACTTTTCATTTGATGTTGCTTTGATACAGCTTATATTGGAGCTGAGCTCTAATCTTATAATAAAATGAACCATCTGATGCTCTGTGGGGCTACTGTTGTCAATAGCATTTACCTGAATTCAGCCTTCAGAACTTTAAGAATGAGAATGATTTCATGGTAGGTGTCAGTTCTGTATGCTTTTCAATTTCCCCCATTTCTCTCTTGTCTCTCTAATTCTTTCTTTCCAATGCTGAGAAATTGAAATTTACTGATAAAGACTAAAAATCTTCAACCTTACAATTTTACTGTGCTTCAACTTTTGCAGTCCAATAAAATAACATTTTTATAAAACCATTTGGAACCTACAATTCTTAATTTATGGGTGCATTTTTCAAATACATATCATACATTCTTTGTAAGAGAGGATTCTCACTTTGACAATTCCTTTCTCTGTTTCTTTTATCCCTTAAATTTTATTTTCCTGCTCACATTATACTGCTGCTTTCCTTCTAAGCTTTCAGCTCTCAGACCTCGCCCTGTAGCTTTCATGCTTCTAAACCATCCCTCCTGCTCCATTTTCTATTCTAAAGTGAATTCTCTTTCATCTGTGTTTTTTAATAACCCCATATTTTCACCTCACTTAAGTTTGCTTTGCAATGCTATTAAAGAATCTTTATTCCTCCTTCTCTCCTCACCCCTCTTATCCTCACCCAAGTATAGCATCTCATCTATTTCTCTATACGAAGCTGTGGTTCACCCAAGGGAGGGACTTTCTCATGCATGCCGCTCAGTGCTATGATGATTTCAGTAGTGCCAGCATATTTTAACCACATCATTATCATGTAGTCCCAAAGCCTTGCTCACTGAAAACACCATCTTTAAAAGGATTTCATTTCCATTAATCAATTTTGAAACTGGAGATTCAAGCACGGAAAGCATCTATTAGAATGTTCTTTACTTGTTCCCACATTCATTTCATTCTCTTGGCTATCTAAGAGAAAGGAATTGTGCAGAAGTCTTTTCTCTCTCCACGCTTACCTCTCCTTTCTATATCCCACCGAGCTCGCCCTCCCCACCAAGTCTATTCTTCCATACAGTAGTTAAATCAGAGCATGCGGCAGTACAGCATTGTGTGAACTGGTGGCCACACAAGTACTTTGTATTCACTGGAGGTTTAGAAGCCCAGCAGCTGCATATAAATATGCATAGTTGAGAGATTCATGATGGTGCCACCTCATTCTAGTGCTGGTTGGCTGCAGTGCAGCACTACAAATCAATGAACATTTTCCCCATCCATCAGCTGCTTGCTTGCAAGCAGACAAAACACTCACAATGCCAGAAACCCACAGAGAGCTCCTTAGTGAACGAAACCTCACTGTCACAAGATTCAAAATAGCCCTCTCCCTCCCACCCTGAGCCTTCACAGCTCTCAGCCTCAAATGTCTTTTTTATCCAATGTGGATCGCAAGCACTTAAAAAATAACACAAGGAAAGAAAGAGAGAGAAAAAAAAGGAGCAATGATAAATCAGGACTGGAGGGTCCTCACATTACACTTGCCATAAAACAAAGGATTCTTTGAGCATTAACCCTTTTAGAGAATAAAATAAAGATGAATCTGCTTATGTTGACTATACTGCTTTACAATTGTAGGGTTTGAGTGTTAAAGCATTTAGATATGCAAAGCATTGTGCCATGCTTTGGCAGACATTTGTAATTTATCCATAGTTATTTGATTGCTTGGGATATTGAAGGAGTTATAATATGCTGATATGAGAAAAATAAATCATAGATGTATTTAATAAGTAGAAATCATGTTTTCTCCAATTGAAATTTTTTGCAGAGGGCTCAGCTATATTTATATTGTCAACCATTCAATCCATGTAGAAGTTTTAATAAAAGCTTAATTTCATTTAATAAAATTTCCTGTGTGATATATTAATGAACCAAATGTATATTTCTTGGTGAAAAGATATATATTCATTCATTACATCTAGAGAAAAAATCTATTTTCATTTTTAGATAGATTACATTGGCAAAAAAATAGTTCATTCTTATGTAGCTGTCTCTTATACACATCTAGATGTGTATAAGAGACAGCCACTGGGTGGAGTACATTGCTAGCCCAGAATCTAATATTACTGCATTGTAGGGTGTTTTTGTGCCAGATGAGAGAAACTTCTAATCAAAATTGAGGTTTTGTGTATTGTTTTAAGAATCTGGACATGTTTAATAAAAGCTAAATACTAGAATATAATACCAACATTGAATATGCCCTAGCACTGTAAGTTTCAAGATTCAATCCATTATCTCTAGGCCCATGGGAGATAAGGTTTGACACCCTGCCTAAAAAACTCGGAAAGAATTATTTGGAAGAAGGCCATTTTATGTTCTTGTCAAAAGAGCAGCTGCAATTTGGGCAGAATTAGTGCTTTAACTCTACATGGAAAAGCAGGAAGCTTATTTTTGATAATGGAATCAAACTGTATCCAGATATTGAATTTGACTTTTCATTTGATGTTGCTTTGATACAGCTTATATTGGAGCTGAGCTCTAATCTTATAATAAAATGAACCATCTGCATAAAATAATATATGATAATATCTATAGTCCTTGTTTTCAAAATTTAAATAATATTGTTAGGGAGATAAGAAGTCCAGTTATACCGATGACTATGTCACATTCAAATTTTGAAGAAATCTAGTTGGAATTTGGCATATTCAAAATAATTAGTAAATATGTAATAAGTGTATATGGCATATTGACTTAAAGTTATCTAGCTGATTAATATGTTTGGTTACCACATTGCAGGAAGGGTAAAAACAAATACAATTAAGGTAGGTAAAACTGTCCAGAACTATGACTCAGAGAAGCTGACTGAGCGCACATTTTGTTTGCTGGTACTGAGCGACTTCACTTTCACTTTCATGCATTGGAGAAGGAAATGGCAACCCACTCCAGTGTTCTTGCCTGGAGAATCCCAGGGACAGGGGAGCCTGGTGGGCTGCCGTCTATGGAGTCGCACAGAGTCGGACATGACTGAAACGACTTAGCAGCAGCAGCAGCAAGCAGCAAAACCAAAATTTGAACCCCTATCTGCTTAGCTCCAGAGTCCACTAAGCCATGTTGAATTACAAGACAGAATGTGATAATTGCTCTAGTGGATCAGAGGAAGCAAAGATCACTTCCAGCTGGGATGACCAAAGCAGACATCCTTAAGAAAGAGTAGCATTTGAGCAAGTCTTTGAAAAATAGGCATAGCAACAAAGCAGAAACAGCAGACAGGGATGAACGTAGATGAAACCTTATGACTCTGGAAAGCAAGCTGCCAGATAGACAAAGAACATCCCTTTCAGTGAAATGGAGGCTGTAAATAATACCATTATTTAAAGAATTGCTAACTGAACTTCTCACTCATTAGAAATGGAATCCACAGTGATTTATACTTCAGATTTCAAAAAGAAGTCAGTTAAATTGTTTGAATCTTTTTTTTCTTTTCTAAAGTAAGAGAATGAACAAAATAACCAATGACGGCTCCTCTAGGGAGTTCTGTTTTGTAATGCTTTTATTTTCATTTTTTTTAGAATACAAAGAAAAAAAAAAAAAAAAGCCAGAAGTAGCTGATTCAATGTATACTAGTTCTATGAATTGTGTAATTATTCTAAGAATGCAAAACACATCTAGATACTTAAATATCTATATTATATGTCTCTCTATATTAGATATGTATTTATACACACACACACATACATATATATATTGGACTTTCCTGGTGGCTCAGTAGTAAATAATCTGCCTGCAGGAGCCACAGGGGACAGGAGACGTGGATTCAATCCTTGGTCTGGAAGATCCCTTGAAGGAGGAAATGGTAACCCACTCCAATATTCTTGCCTGTGAAATCCCGTGGACAGAGGGGCTATGGGATCACAAAGAGTCAAACATGACTAAAGCGATGGAACACTCACACACAACAAACATGCATTTGCCCTTAACTGGCTAATCTAGGCTCTATATTTAATTTCAAGAGAACCTTGTGTTTGATCATATATTTTCCCCATTTTGCTTTCCTTTAGTGTTGGAATGAAAACTAATTCTTGTAAAAATTTAACCAATACATAGAAAATAACCATATATTAAGCATGTGATGAATACAAAATTTGGGGATTTTACACTCTTCATAATATATTTCTGTGTTGCAACTATTAGAGAAGATATAGATATTGGTATATTAGATATTAGATCATGAAAAAGTCTTTTGTAGTCTTCAAATGCTTTTAAGTAATTCATATGTTTCTACTTTTCTAACCTAAACTCAGACAATCTTCAAAGAAGTATTATCACAATGTTTATTGAATATGTATAAATGGTATATATGTGTATCTACTGAATGAATATATTTTGTGTGTGCACATGCATACATGTATGTAAACCAGTTAGAGGAACATGAGAACTTAAAAGAATGATACAATACTTAATTTTTTCCTGACTTCCAATTTTTTTTTCTGTCAACATTTTCTCCTAATTTTGCTTCCCAAAAAATAAAAGAGAAAAAAGAGAGAAGTGATTTGCTTGCATTTAGTGTGAGAAGAAAATCAAACATCATTTTTCTCATAATTTTTGCAAAGGCTATTAGTGGGGAGCTCTTCCTTGAATAGAATTTCCCGAGATGGAATTCCATCCTGCCATTGTTGCTACCAGGCACATTCAGGGGGAACTGAATGTTGTGAGAGTCCCAAACTCTCATTTTCCATCTCAAAGTTTCTCCTATGTCTTAAAGGAGTAGGTTTTGGTAAATACTTACTTGAATTTCAACCTATTTGAAACTAAGCTGAATGTATTATGTTTGTTTTAGTGATTTGAACTAAACTGCACCCCACTCGTAGCAAACAGTGCAATGCTTCGGTCATTTTTATCCTGGTTCTGATCTTAAGTGTGGATAGTTTAAGCTCCTTTTGGTTAAATCAGTTTAGGGTTAAATTGGCCAATCTTCTTAAAAAATATTTACTGAGCACCAACTGTATTCACTAGCACTGTCTTTTTATGATGAAAGCAAATATAAAAATATAACAATGAACTTGAGGTTTATATTTTATGTTGAGAAATAATTAAATCCTTGAAAAGTTAACCAAGATAAAGTCTTATGTGCATGAATGCTAAATGTGTGATTGGGGATACAAAGTCCTTTGGAAGTTCAGAGGAACTTACATAAGTCCTGGCTTTGTTACCAGGCAGTTTTCGGTCGCTCAGTCATGTCTGACTATTTGAGACCCAGTGTACCAGGCTTCCCTGTCCTTTGTCATCTCCTGGAGCTTGCTCAAACTGATGTCCATTGAATTGATGATGCCATCCAACCATCTCATCCTCTGCCATCCCCTTCACCTGCCTTCAATCTTTCCCAGCATGAGGGTCTTTTCTAGGCAACTAGGCAGTACTTTCTAATGGAAGAAAACTCTCAAGATAAACTTGCCTTTGTTGCATTCTGAGGATTTTTAAGTTGAAAACCACTGCCCCAGGCAATGAAAGAAGTTGAAACAATTTGTGCAGATAATCATTTAATAAAAAATGGATGAAACTAGAGCAATGGGTAGATTACAGTAAATTTTACTATCATAACATGAAAATGCCCTTCCTTCAGATGATGCAAATACTATCCTGTACGTATGACCTTAAGTTAGAAGAATTTTAGTTTTATAAAGGCATTTCTGGTGTAAAACTTGAGTTACTTTTGAATATAATCATTGATTTTTGTCAAATTTTGTAATAGTTAAGAACAAACATTATTAAGTAATTTCAAAACCAGTCACGGCATTGAATGCTATATTTCAGGAAGAAAGAATACAACTAAATACCAAAAAAATGCAACATCTTAAGGCTGAAACTTGGATAGAATGTGAATCTAACAACCCTTAAGCCCTCCCATTTTTTTTTGTTACCATCTATATAATCATCTAGTTGAGTGAGCAGCAGGTCTAATAAAATGTTATGTTGGAATCAACATTTTCAGATGTGAATTGCTTCAAGTTAGCCCACTTACCCTCTCAGTGAACTTGGAAATCTGTTTCAAATCATATAAATCTCAGATTTCGCAGCAACAACATGTAAAAAAATAATTGTTCCCAAATCTACCTTCCAGAATTGTGAGGGTTCTGTAACAAGTAAATGAGTAAGCTCTAAAAATAGTGAAGCCCACAATTTGAGACATTGTCATTGTTCTTATATTATTTTCTTTATTCTCTGATAATTTTCTTCTAATGTTCAAAAAATCAATTATGTTTTAAACTCTACCTTTTAATACATTTTTGTCGACAGATATTGTGTTATTTCTTGTCTTTTTTTCTCTCATAGAACTGATAAAAAATTTTGTCTGATATACACATTTATTATTTTAATCAGTAGCTGGAAGAAAGGTAAAGGCATGTTCAAAGTAATTATAGTCTTTCACTAGAAAAACGCTAATTTAATTGTGGACAAAATAGTGATAAAGTTACTTATAAATTAATGATTAGAGTGTAATGCATAAGCTTTTTAATGGTTTGTTGAGCAATGGATTCCAAAACCATGTTATTTCTTAAAATCTAAGACTGTTGTAGAGATTGAAAAAACAAATAAAACTTTTTATATTTAAAACTTACTATTGATTCCTCAATAAATTGCTACATGGCAGGAATATTGTTAGCTAAACAAACATAAATTTGACTAAAAAAATTTAATTTTGACCAAACTGGCATTCTGTTATCATGCACTGTAGATTAAGTTCCAAATGAAACTTTGGCCACCAAGAAAACCTAGGTACCAGGACATCATCTCATCTACAAAAGTGATTGATTTACATCTTCTTAAACTATTTGTGTCCAGACAGTGATTTGAAATGTTATTCATCTCTGAGTTGAAAAATACTGGGTTGTTCTTAATTTGCCCTGTCCTAACTCACTCACTAGTTATCATAGACAAAGCCAAGAAAGTTTTCCCTGAGTAGTCAGGGTAATGCTTTGGGTTTGCAAATAAGGCCTAGAAAGTTTATTTTCTAAATGTACCACATCATGCCTGCTGAGGCTGTTTAGTCGCTAAATCGTGTCTGACTCTGCAACCCAATGGACTCCTCTCTCCATGGAATTTCCCAGGCAAGAATACTAGAGTGGGTTGCTACTTCCTCCTCCAGAGGATCTGCCTGATCCAGGGATCGAGCCCACATCTCTTGTGTCTCCTGCGTGACAGCTGCATTCTTTACCACTGAGCCACCTGGGAAGCCCCACCGCATCATGCCTAGAGCCAGTTATTTAAACTCTAAGACTCCTACCTGGAAGCCCTAGAGAGAGATGGGGCAGTTATATATATATATATACCAAATGGTAGGCAGTTATAATACAGAGTAATAAGTATGCTGAAGGGTAAGCAGAAAGAACTAATGAAATGTTTAACTTAGATTTAAGAAAAGAGAGCTGTGTGAGAATTCACATAATCATTCAGTTTCTTAACAGCTATTTATTTAGTGCCTACTATCAACTAGCTCGGGCTTCCCTGGTCCTCAGCGATAAAGAATCTGCCTGCCATGTAGGAGCCGCAGGAGCCGCAGGTTCGATCTCTGGGTCAGGAAAATCCCCTGGAGGAGGGCATGGCAACCCACTCCAGTATTCTTGCCTGGAGAATTCCATGGACAGAGGAATCTGGTGGGCTACAGTCCATAGGCGCACAAAGAGTCAGACATGACGGAAGTGGCTGAGCATGCATGCATGCATTTACTTGTCATTGACCCAAATGCTACAAATATGTTGAGAAGAAAAGCAGATACTGTATGTTCTATGGTCCAGGTGTCATCTTGTGGGAAAACATAGTATTCTAATAATTGCTACAATAAATATAAAATTACAGCTGTAAGAATTGCTAATAAGAAACCCAGTGTTTCTCAACTGAGAGTGATTTTGCCCCTCCTCGGAGACCATTGCCAATGTCTGGAGATGTTTTTGAGTTGTCCCAACTGGGGGATTTTTCTCTCTTCCAATTGGTAGAAGCCATGGGTTCTAACATCCTACAACACAAAGTATAGGCCCCACAATAAAGGATTATCTAGATCAAAATGCCATTGTGCCAAGGTTGAGAAATCCTGGAGTAATTCCACCATTCTTCATAGAATAAAAGCCCATAATGGCAGGGGCGCTCTTCTTTTTTATACTGATGTAAAAATATGCCTATAAATGTGCCTGTCATATAATAGGTACAGGCATCCCTTAGTATACATAGGGGGATTGGTTCCAAGAGTCACCATGAAATCCATGAAAATTTAGGTCCCTTAGTCACCCCTGTATCTGTGAGTTCTGCATGAAAATCCAAGAATGTTTAGGTCTTTCACTCCTGTATCTGCATGTTCTGCCTGGCAGGATTCGGCATTTGTAGATTTAACAACCAACAGTCATAAACATCCTATGAAATCTGCAGTTGCTTGAATCCATGGATGTAGAACCTGTGGATACAGAGGACAACAAAGTTTAGTAAATATCTGTAGGGTAAATGAATTAGTTGTGAGTGAATTGCATTTTCAAAAGTTTGCTCTGAAAGTAAGTAGTTTATGTTAAGAAGCTGAAAGACAGCTAGAGAGTCTGAAATCAAAGCAAACAGAAGGATGCTTCCATTGATAAAACCATTGAGAATGGGCTTATAGATGTTAAAAACCTATTTGCAGACTTGATCACTTGATCTTGATCAAGTATGTAAAATCTAAATTCTTCCCCCTGAAATGACATAGCTTCTTTTTGTTCTACTTTCATCGGAGAACACATTATACACATTTAAGTACATCCAACTCTTTTATGGTCAAAGAAATATAAAATATCCTCAGCCTATCATTTTTTGTCTTTGCTGATTTCTGTTTTCCAAGTCCTCAGAATTGTTGTCTAGTTCAAGAGCACCAGACAGGAATCATTTAATGACTTAGATTATTTTAGGTGTAAGGACAGATAAGGTCAAGGCACTGGGTTCCTGAGAGTGGCAGTTAAGGGTGTGGGTGGGATGCTGCAACAGAAATCAGATGGATATTTCAAAAAAGTTGCTGTCTATTTCTTCCATTTGCATACAACCAAAAAAAGCAGAGCCTGGCAAGCTACGGTCCATGAGGTCACAAGAGTTGGACATGATTTAGCTCCTAAACAACAACAGCAAAAAAGTGGAACATTACTTTCTCCAGTGATGTGCTCTGACACCCTGGAAGAGGCAGTATCTGCCCTTTACTAACTCCCCAAGCACCCTGTCTGTAATTTCTGAATGATGCCTACATTATAAATATTTTCCATTCTCCTTTACCAGTGGGAAGAAGGATTAAACAGTTTGTGAATCAAACGTGGTAAAATGATACTGATAGTGATTACATTTGTGAAAATCTTAGAACATATCATCAAAAGCACGAAAATATTAGAAAATTGCTCTCTCTCTGTAATAATATACTCTAAACAGTTTATCTCATTTATGATTACCAGAACTATAGCTTTCCTTCATCAAAAAGGAAAATATGCCCTACACTGGGCATTCACACCCATTTTTTCCAGTCCCTACTCCTAAGGGTGTAGTAGTAGCTTTCCACATTTGAAGGCAAAAGGGTGCCTGGGAATACATGGGGAGAGTAAATGAGGAAGGAAGGGAGAGGCGAGGGGGGCATGCAGCTGACTGTATTTATCTCTACTCATTTCGTGTTCCATTCTATTTGAAGGGAGAGTGTAGCTAAGAAATAGGCATAATTAACAAATCATTTACATATTTTAGCCATTTTGCATGAAATCATTCATGTGGTATCTAATGTTCTTCTTTTTGAAATTGTGTTACTGTATACTTTTGTATAGTTTGTACGATTGTATTATGTATCTAAACAGCTGATTAACAAATAATTAACAAAATTCAATCACTTAAAGTTCAATTTGTAAAATTGTGTGTGTGTTTGTGTTAAGCTACCACCCCTTTAGGGTTCCCCTGGTAGCTCCATGGTAAAGAAACTGCTTGCCGATGCAGGAGATGTGAGTTCCATCCCTGGGTCAGGAAGATCCCCTGGAGAAGGGGAGGGCTACCCACCCCAGTATTCTTGCCTGGGAAATCCCATGGACAGAGGAGCCTGCTGGGCTACAGCTCATGGGGTCTCAAAAGAATCTGACATGACTTAGTGACTAAACAACAACAACCAAGCCTTTAACATTGATTTAACTAAAATTCCTAGAGGGTCATAAACTGAAATTTTAGAAGAAGTAGCTAAAATCTAGCAGAAGCCACTCCTGGGATCCCTTTCAAATCCTGATGGGAGAAGTGGAAAACCCATATCAATCTGTTGCCCACTGTGAGGATTTTCTACTACAGGTGACGTTTCATTTTCTGGTGGATGAAGAAACTTCAGGAGTAGTTGTGTCTCCATCATGACATTTATTGAACTTGACTAAATCAAGAATGGAGCCATAATCTGTGAACTGAGAAATCCTCACTCCCATGTAAGATAGTGATTCCTATCCCCATGTGACCATTAGCATCACCCTGGGGATCTTTCAGAATGCATGTGCCTTGTACCCATTCCCAGATGTTCTGCATCTATAGGTCTGGAGTGGAGCCTTAGCAGAAAAGACTCCTGAGTAAGCCCTGTGTACTTTCTGAATTAGAAATCACTGATCCTGAATTTTCTTCTCATATTCATACTGTGAGGGTCCCTAGTATTTGGAAAGTTCCTCACTGGACAAAATATGAAGAGATTCCATTCTTTAGGACAGTGACATGCTACCCTATGAGTTTTGGGTGTAGATTAATTTAACTTGTCCTGTGTTTCTTCCCATGTTTTGCTTACGATTCATGGATTTTATGAAAGCAAAACCCTACATATTTTTGCCCATGTTTAAATAATGTTTCAAATAGCATTTCTTATAGTGTAAAATATAATATTGCCAACTACTAATTTAGTCTAAAAGATTCCTTTTCTAAGTAATATAGATTAATAGATCCTGTTTGCTTTTTTGAGAAATATAATTTAGAATAATATTTACAGCTGTCTCTTATACACATCTTCCATGGATTCAAGCTCTCCAGGCTTTTGCCTGTCTCTTATACACATCTAGATGTGTATAAGAGACAGAATAGATCCTGTTTGCTTTTTTGAGAAATATAATTTAGAATAATATTTACAGAGGCAATGAAAATGAAAGAAATAAAAGGTATAAATAATAAAATAATGCACAATACCTTTATTGCCTAACATTAGAATATAGGCACCTTGAAGCTCACACATACTTTAATTAAAATGTCATTCATCCTTTATATATTTAAAATAATATAGAAATGGCTATTTTCAAACTAATGCTTCAAACTGTATGTTATACACACAAAGAAGAAATCACATCCTTGTTTTTATTCTTTCAGTAGACATGATAAAAACTTTATCAGTGATTTAAAAATATAATTGCTGCCTTTATAATGCTGCTAATGAGGTCTTAGTTGCAAGTTCAGTCTTATCTTGTTGGACTTCTCAATGAATTTGACTTGAGCAGCCATCCTGTTTGAAGATTTGTTGACTCATGTGATTCTCCATGTTCTTTTCCTTCTAATCTCTCATCACTCCTCCCTCTGTCTCCAGGAACACTATCATCCATCATTCTGGAATTCCTTCTCCCTACAGTCTATGTAGTGTTCCTAGGTGAGCAAATTGATTCCCCTAGTTTCAGTTCTTTCTAGTGGAAGTTTCCCCATTTTTTATCACCAATAAAATGACTTATTCCTTGAGTCACATATTCATTGCCCTCTAGGTGGTTCTAACCATGTCTTAAATTTTTTTAAAGCCTTATCTCAGCATTTCCTCTTCAAATTTGTTGTTACTCTTACACTTTCTACCCTGGGTGATGGGGTGATGGCATCAGAATGAACCAGCTTTCCAAGCTGAAATTTAAGTCATCTGTCATTCCTCCTGAAACACCATCACCCATATCTGACTCTTCCTAGTATAGCTTTTGTAAATATTTATGGAAACTTTTCTTCCTCTCCCTGTGTATTCCCATTGCTCTCATTTTAAGACTTGCATCGTCTCTCTTTTGAACTGTTACAAAACCCTCTTAATTTGTTTCTCCATTCCAATTCTTGCCTGAGCAATATACAATTAAATAAAAATCTTTTTTTATAATGATAACATAGTTTTATTTTTTTATTTTTTATTTTTTTTTACTTTATGTTACTTTATAATAGTGTATTGGTTTTGCCATACATCGACATGAATCCACCACGGGTGTATACCAGCTCCCAATCCTGAATACCCTTCCCACCTCCCACCCCATATCCTCTCTCTGGATCATCCCCATGCAACAGCCCCAAGCATCCTGTATCCTGTATCGAACATAGGCTGGCGCTTCATTTCTTTCATGATAGTATACATGTTTCAATGCCATTCTCCAAAATCATCCCACCCTCTCCCTCTCCCACAGAGTCCAAAAGTCCGTTCTATACATCTGTGTCTCTTTTGCTGTCCCGCATACAGGGTCATCATTGCCATCTTTCTAAATTCCATATATATGTGTCAGTATACTGTATTGGTTTTTTCTTTCTGGCTTACTTCACTCTGTATAATCAGCTTCAGTTTCATCCATCTCATTAGAACTGATTCAAATGAATTCTTTTTAATGGCTGAGTAATACTCCATTGTGTGTATGTACCACAGCTTTCTTATCCATTCATCTGCTGATGGACATCTAGGTTGTTTCTATGTCCTGGCTATTATAAACAGTGCTGCAATGAACATTGGGGTACATGTGTCTCTTATAATTCTGGTTTCCTCAGTGTGTATGCCTAGCAGTGGGATTGCTGGGTCATAAGGCAGTTCTATTTGCAGTTTTTTAAGGAATCTCCACACTGTTCTCCATAGTGGCTGTACTAGTTTGCATTCCCACCAGCAGTGTAAGAGGGTTCCCTTTTCTCCACACCCTCTCCAGCATTTATTGCTTGTAGACTTTTGGATCGCAGCCATTCTGACTGGTGTGAAATGGTACCTCATTGTGGTCTTGATTTGCATTTCTCTGATAATGAGTGATGTTGAGCATCTTTTCATGTGTTTGTTAGCCATCCGTATGTCTTCTTTGGAGAAATGTCTGTTTAGTTCTTTGGCCCATTTTTTGATTGGGTCGTTTATTTTTCTGGAATTGAGCTGCATAAGTTGCTTGTATATTTTTGAGATTAGTTGTTTGTCAGTTGCTTCATTTGCTATTGTTTTCTCCCATTCAGAAGGCTGTCTTTTTACCTTGCTTATAGTTTCCTTTGTTGTGCAGAAGCTTTTAATTTTAATTAGATCCCATTTGTTTATTTTTGCTTTTATTTCCAGTATTCTGGGAGGTGGATCATAGAGGATCCTGCTGTGATTTATGTCGGAAAGTGTTTTGCCTATGTTCTCCTCTAGGAGTTTTATAGTTTCTGGTCTTACGTTTAGATCTTTAATCCATTTTGAGTTTATTTTTGTGTGTGGTGTTAGAAAGTGATCTAGTTTCATTCTTCTACAAGTGGTTGACCAGTTTTCCCAGCACCACTTGTTAAAGAGATTGTCTTTACTCCATTGTATATTCTTGCCTCCTTTGTCGAAGATAAGGTGTCCATAGGTGTGTGGATTTATCTCTGGGCTTTCTATTTTGTTCCATTGATCTATATTTCTGTCTTTGTGCCAGTACCATACTGTCTTGATGACTGTGGCTTTGTAGTAGAGCCTGAAGTCAGGCAGGTTGATTCCTCCAGTTCCATTCTTCTTTCTCAAGATTGCTTTGGCTATTCGAGGTTTTTTGTATTTCCATACAAATCTTGAAATTATTTGTTCTAGTTCTGTGAAAAATACCGCTGGTAGCTTGATAGGGATTGCATTGAATCTGTAGATTGCTTTGGGTAGTATACTCATTTTCACTATATTGATTCTTCCGATCCATGAACACGGTATATTTCTCCATCTATTAGTGTCCTCTTTGATTTCTTTCATCAGTGTTTTATAGTTTTCCATATATAGATCTTTAGTTTCTTTAGGTAGATATATTCCTAAGTATTTTATTCTTTTCGTTGCAATGGTGAATGGAATTGTTTCCTTAATTTCTTTTTCTACTTTCTCATTATTAGTGTATAGGAATGCAAGGGATTTCTGTGTGTTGATTTTATATCCTGCAACTTTACTATATTCGTTGATTAGCTCTAGTAATTTTCTGGTGGAGTCTTTAGGATTTTCTATGTAGAGGATCATGTCATCTGCAAACAGTGAGAGTTTTACTTCTTCTTTTCCAATTTGGATTCCTTTTATTTCTTTTTCTGCCCTGATTGCTGTGGCCAAAACTTCCAGAACTATGTTGAATAGTAGCGGTGAAAGTGGGCACCCTTGTCTTGTTCCTGACTTTAGGGGAAATGCTTTCAGTTTTTCACCATTGAGGATAATGTTTGCTGTGGGTTTGTCATATATAGCTTTTATTATGTTGAGGTATGTTCCTTCTATTCCTACTTTCTGGAGAGTTTTTATCATAAATGGATGTTGAATTTTGTCAAAGGCCTTCTCTGCATCTATTGAGATAATCATATGGCTTTTATTTTTCAATTTGTTAATGTGGTGAATTACATTGATTGATTTGCGGATATTGAAGAATCCTTGCATCCCTGGGATAAAGCCCACTTGGTCATGGTGTATGATCTTTTTAATGTGTTGTTGGATTCTGATTGCTAGAATTTTGTTAAGGATTTTTGCATCTATGTTCATCAGTGATATTGGCCTGTAGTTTTCTTTTTTGGTGACATCTTTGTCAGGTTTTGGTATTAGGGTGATGGTGGCCTCATAGAATGAGTTTGGAAGTTTACCTTCCTCTGCAATTTTCTGGAAGAGTCTCAGTAGGATAGGTGTTAGCTCTTCTCGAAATTTTTGGTAGAATTCAGCTGTGAAGCCGTCTGGACCTGGGCTTTTGTTTGCTGGAAGATTTCTGATTACAGTTTCAATTTCCGTGCTTGTGATGGGTCTGTTAAGATTTTCTATTTCTTCCTGGTTCAGTTTTGGAAGTTTGTATTTTTCTAAAAATTTGTCCATTTCTTCCACGTTGTCCAATTTATTGGCATATAATTGCTGATAGTAGTCTCTTATGATCCTTTGTATTTCTGTGTTGTCTGTTGTAATCTCTCCATTTTCATTTCTAATTTTATTGATTTGATTTTTCTCTCTTTGTTTCTTGATGAGTCTGGCTAATGGTTTGTCAATTTTATTTATTTTTTCAAAGAACCAGCTTTTGGCTTTGTTGATTTTTGCTATAGTCTCTTTTGTTTCTTTTGCATTTATTTCTGCCCTAATTTTTAAGATTTCTTTCCTTCTATTAGCTCTGGGGTTCTCCATTTCTTCCTTTTCTAGTTGCTTTAGGTGTAGAGTTAGGTTATTTATTTGACTTTTTTCTTGCTTCTTGAGGTGTGCCTGTATTGCTATGAACTTTCCTCTTAGCACTGCTTTTATAGTGTCCCATAGGTTTTGGGTTGTTGTGTTTTCATTTTCATTCGTTTCTATACATATTTTGATTTCTTTTTTGATTTCTTCTGTGATTTGTTGGTTATTTAGAAGTGTGTTGTTCAGCCTCCATATGTTGGAATTTTTAATAGTTTTTCTCTTGTAATTGAGATCTAATCTTAATGCATTATGGTCAGAAAAGATGCTTGGAATGATTTCGATTTTTTTGAATTTATCAAGGTTAGATTTATGGCCCAGGATGTGATCTATCCTGGAGAAGGTTCCGTGAGCACTTGAGAAAAAGGTGAAATTCATTGTTTTGGGGTGAAATGTCCTATAGATATCAATTAGGTCTAATTGTTCTATTGTATTATTTAAAGTTTGGGTTTCTTTGTTAATTTTCTGTTTAGTTGATCTGTCCGTAGATGCGAGTGGGGTATTAAAGTCTCCCACTATTATTGTGTTATTGTTAATTTCCCCTTTCATACTTGTTAGCATTTGTCTTACATATTGCGGTGCTCCTATGTTGGGTGCATATATATTTATAATTGTTATATCTTCTTCTTGGATTGATCCTTTGATCATTATGTAGTGGCCTTCTTTGTCTCTTTTCACAGCCTTTGTTTTAAAGTCTGTTTTATCGGATATGAGTATTGCTACTCCTGCTTTCTTTTGGTCTCTATTTGTGTGGAATATCTTTTCCCAGCCCTTCACTTTCAGTCTGTATGTGTCCCTTGTTTACCTTGCACGTACACTGAAAGATATCAACTGTGTATAACAGGAATAGCAAATACAGCACCAAATCCATGACTCCCTTACAACTATGGAAATTTTAGTAGCTAAAATATCTGAAATAAAAAATCCTAATATTTGTTCAGAATCTTTCTCAACACAGAAAAAAAACAAAGCCAACCAGTTACATCATAAAAGTTCAGTCTGTATGTGTCCCTTGTTTACCTTGCACGTACACTGAAAGATATCAACTGTGTATAACAGGAATAGCAAATACAGCACCAAATCCATGACTCCCTTACAACTATGGAAATTTTAGTAGCTAAAATATCTGAAATAAAAAATCCTAATATTTGTTCAGAATCTTTCTCAACACAGAAAAAAAACAAAGCCAACCAGTTACATCATAAAAGCTTTGGCTGCTGCTGCTGCTGCTAAGTCACTTCAGTCGTGTCCGACTCTGTGTGACCCCATAGACGGTAGCCCACCAGGCTCCCCTGTCCCTGGGATTCTCCAGGCAAGAACACTGGAGTGGGTTGCCATTTCCTTCTCCAATGCATGAAAGTGAGAAGTGAAAGTGAAGTCGCTTAGTCGTGTCCGACTCAGCGACCCCATGGACTGCAGCCCACCAGGCTCCTCCGTCCATGGGATTTTCCAGGCAAGAGTACTGGAGTGGGGTGCCATTGCCTTCTCCGAAAGCTTTGGCATTAAGAGTAAATTCAGTTGCCATATAGATTAGAATAACCCCCCTGTCCCCAGTACAACAGAAGTTCATCCATAACCTGGCCTCTGTCACATTCTGCAGTTTTGTTTCCAGCCACTCACTGACTTGTACAGTATGTATCAATAACACTTCTGTGGCAGCCTTTTTTTTTTTTTTTTCTTTCTTCTTTTACAGCATGCAGCTCCTTCTCTCCAGGCTTTTGCTTATGCTGACCTCTTTGTCTGGAGGCTTACTCTTCACTCCCAACTTTTTGCCAATTCCAATTCCAGTTCATTCCTACCTGTCCTTGTAGAGCCAACCTAGTCCATACCCTCATCCTGACTCCAATGAGAGATGATGACTCTAATACATGTCCTATAATATCCTGTGCATTTTTCTAGTAAGGTCTGTCATTACTCTTATTTTTCTTGATTATTGTATTTTCTGGTTATGTGTTTGTCTAACTTACTAGATGATAGGTGTCTTGAAACAGAAACACAGTTTTATTAGTTTTTGCAACTTGGGGACAACTACAACAGTAACTAACACATAGCCAAGCACTATATAAGCTGAATTAATTTTAAAAGTATTGCTGTAAATGGAGCAAGGTAGGTATATGTAATAGAGGTTTTCTTCTTTCTTTAAAGCAAAATCCATCAACTTTTGACATATTCTCTCCAGCCTGATATAGTCCACTCCAGTTCACCTAATTAATTCATGTTGTCAGGTTGCTATAGGAATTAAAGTTTTAGACATTTGTCTAAATGCCAGACATGCTAGACACATTTTACATAAAGGTATATATTTAAATGATGACTGAGTTAATGACTTCAGGGAAGACAAATTTTTCTGTAGTTGCTTCTAAATACCTAAATTCTATAGTTTTTAGTTATGAATTATTATCACATATCATCCATCAAAGTTTTATATATATATAGTATTTATTTGTCTTTGCCCATATTTAAAAGAATACATCTTGACTTGATTATTGGTGCAGTGTGAGTACTATTTATTCATCACAGACATATGCTTTGCCTTTATATGTCTGCAGAACATCTGATAAGTGTTTTGATAGTAAGACTTTTATAACAAAATTCACACTGCTTTTCTAGTCTTCTTACTCATAAACTGAAGGCATACCTTCCATGAACGTAGGTATATGTGGTCTGCATAGCAGAAAAGTTTTCAATTAAAAGCTACTTGGTTGTAGCAATGTATTTTTAGAGTCCTCAGTTAAAAGAATTAAGTTTTCTTGAATTTTTACTTGTATGTTTTTTGTAAAACTAAACATAGTTGATTATATGTTATCATCGGTATTTCTATATTATCTGAGTCTGAATTTTTGGTCAAGGTAATATGTGTGTGTGTATGTTGTTTGAAAAAAATGTGAGAAGAAAGAGGAAGAGGGAAAAGGGTTTAGTTCAGAATACAAAAGGTGTGTAATTTGTCCCAATAATACATGAAATTTTGAACTGGAACTTAGGTGAATTGGATCTCATATTTTACATGGAATGATTTGAAAATGATGAGACAGCAATATGAAATATTTCCACTTGATTCACTGAAAATCAGTAAATAGCACAAAGTAGTTTTCTCTTTGGTATCTGAATATAATCTGGTGACTCCTGGATTTGGAATGTGTTGAAATATAATTGTTTGTCTTAAAATATAAAACAATATGTGCACTAGCCAATTTGCAGAAATGAATGGGAGGCTCTCCAGAAGTGTCATAAAATTGCAGGGAAAGATATCTGTAAGATGAATAGGAATGGTTCCCTTTTTATCCTTGTTTTGAGTTAGCCAGGCAAACCTACCTCATATGTAGGACAATGGAGAAGGAAAATGTGCCCAAGGAAAGACTAATTCCTGGCCTTAACAAGCTGTGTTTTCATGTGTGAGAGTACAGATAGGAACCACTTCCTCTGAGTGATGGTATAGCCCAGTTCATTCCTCGTGTTTTCTGAACACTTACTACATGCCAGGGATGATAAATAAAAACAAAGAATTGACCCCACTTCATAGAGTTTGCCCGTTAGTGGCAGAGAGAGGCAGGTTATTCGAATACACAGAAATGAAAGTAAAATGTCCACTGTCCAAACTGCTGAGATGTAGTGCAAAGGAATAAGCGGGGTGGTGGGGGAAGCCTGTCTGAGGAAGTGGCACATCAGTTATTTGGAGGATAAAGGTTACATAGGCACAAAGAAAGACAAGAGAGCTATACAGTATCTTTGTTATGAACATATAAATTTTTTGAAACACACACGCTGACTTCAGACTGTTACTGATATCTGAGGTGGCATGGCGGGGAGATGAAATATGTTGGATAAAACTTTGGCTACAATAAGTATTTATTTAGCTCACATCCTAAAAAGGAGAAGATAATAAACATTTTAGTAAATAAATATATTATATGTTTGTTGTTATTGTTTATTCAGTAAGTTGTGTATGACTGTTTGTGGCCACATGGACTGTAGCCCACCAGGCTCCGCTGCCCATGGGATTTCCCAGGCAAGGATACTGGAGTGGGTTGGCATTCCCTCCTTCAGGAGATCCTCCTGACCCATGGATTGTATTTGAATCTCCTGCATTGACAGGTGGGTTCCTTATCATTGAGCCACCGTGGAAACCCGTATCATGTGTGTTAGGTAGAAAGAGTGAAAGTGAAGTCACTAAGTTGTGTCCAACTCTTTGCGACCCCATGGACCGTAGCCTACCAGGCCTCTCAGTCCATGGAATTTTCCAGGCAAAAGTACTGGAGTGGGTTGCCATTTCCTTCTCCAAGGTAGTAATAACTGCTATGAAAAATAAAGCAAACAAGAAATGGAAAGGTTAGGGAAGGATGCCATTTCAGATTAGGGGATAAGGGAAGACCCTTCTAGGCAGACCCTTGAATGAAGAGAGGTCATTAACTATGTCTTTTTTTATTTTTCTTTTTCTTTTAAGAGCTAGAGAAAAAGATGACTCTGGAAACATGGTAATGCCTATTTAATCTGGGTTGGAGAATTAGAACCTGTTCTATAATTCTTGATACTCCATACATGTGTATTTCAAGTATTTTAGAAATCATTAGATAATGGATATGTTTTTAGTCTGGGGGAAGGATACTGGTGTCTACAAGGTACTGAAAGAATCTAGATTAGCACCAACAGTATGGTAGGAGTTTCATATGAGACACGCCTGGAGAAGTGGGTGGGTGCTAAACCAGCAAGTCCTTGCAAACTCTGTGGTGAATGTCAGTCTTTATTCTCAGAGCGATGGGAAGGCATTGAAGGACTTTAAGTGTGAGTAGGAGTAATAAGATTGGATCTGGGTTTTGAGTAATTTAAGATTTTCCATTTAGTCAAGCAATTTTAAAATAGCATTTGCAATTTGCCAGGCTCTGTGCTTGATGTTTGTTGTTGTTTAGTTGATGAATCCTTTTGCAACCCCATGAATGGTCACCCATGAGGCTCCTCTGTCCATGGGTTTCTCAGGCAAGAAAACTGAAATGGGTTGCCATTTTATTCTCAGGAGATCTTCCCAATCCAGAGATCAAACTCATATCTCCTGCATTAGCAGGGGGGTTCTCTACCACTGAGCCACGAGGATTCAGGGAGACATAGTAGTGATAGGTCTTTGTACTTAAATAACTTGAAATCTAAGAGATGGGTAAAATTTTTGTGGTCATCTGTAGATAAATTCACTGGGGGGACACATTGAAATCTCCTGGTAAGTTTTTTGTTCTATGTCTTTAACAATCTGCATGTTATAATCTTTGAGAAATGATGGGCAATTGCCTTGATTTTAATGGCTTTGAGAATTTTGGTAACTCACTGGTTCATTTGTTGGGGAGAAAAATTTGTTTTTGTGTCATCGAGTAGCTACTTATATGCCATTTTGCCAGTTTTGTATTGTATTTGTACAATATTTATGATTTTCTTTCCAAACTTGAGACTTCTAATATGATAAGGCCAAGAAGTTCTGGGTGAAAGAAAAATCATGTGAGGGGCTTGTTTTCTGTAAAAACAAAACAAAAGTAACCCCTTCAGAGTGTTATTTGAGGATTGGAACTTTAAACTTTTACCAAAAAGGGCATTTAAAATTCAAGTATCAGTGATAAAAGGACTTTTAATATTTTGGAAGTAGTATGTGTAATCTGTCCAAGGAACATATTCTAAGTGATTCATTACTATTGAAAACCTAGAAGAAGTGATAAAGATGAACTGTTGATGAGAATATATGAATATATGGAAGGATGCCAAACAACTCCAAAGAATAGTTTAAGATCTTTTGAGAACTTCCCTCTGATTTGGGAATTTCCAATGATTGACATCATTCTTCTGGTGTTTTATCTTTTCCCACAAAAGTTAACTAATGAGATTCATTGTTTGCCATGGTGGGAATGTTGTTTTAGTCAAACTTGGTTCTTCACCTATTCTCTTTAGTTGAGTAGAAAACAGTACCAAGCTCCTCCATTATCTTAAGTGATTTATTGACCTAAGCACAAATTTCAGAGCAACTTAGATTTTATCTAAATAATTCAAATTGACACCGCATGAAATAAGTCATCTTATATTCATCATAATATGAGAGCAGTTTCTCTCCAGAACTTGATAGACTATTAAATCTTATGAACATCTAAAACTCAATTATTATATTATAAAAAAAGTAATTTTGCCCAGACTGTAGCATCTATAGATGATTCTGAGGAAGAAAAAAATGTATTCCTAATAATGACGTTTGCTTTTCAGATAATCATGGGTCAGTCGAGTTTGGTTCAGTTCACCCACTCAGTCATGTCTGCCTCTTTGCAACCCCATGGACTGAAGTACACCAGGCTTCCCTGTCCATCATCAACTCCCTGACCTTGCTCAAACTCAAGTACATTGAGTTGGTGATGCCATCCAACCATCTCATCTTCAGTCGTACCCTTCTGCTCCTGCCTTCAAACTTTCCCAGCATCAGCATCCTTTTCAAATGAGTTATTTCTTCTCAGTAGGTGAGAAGTAGGCCAACGTATTGAAGCTTCAGCTTCAGCATCGGTCCTTCCAATGAATATTCAGGACTGATTTCCTTCAGGACTGACTGGTTGGATCTCCTTGCAGTCCAAGTGACTCTCAAGAATCTTCTCCAATACCACAGTTCAAAAACATCAATTCTTCGGTGCTCAGCTTTATTTATAGATAGAAATAATTAACTGAATAATAATTTTTTATGCAGATACCAAAAGAGTGGAATTGTATCAGGCCTGATTTTGTTGTTGTTGTTCAATTGCTCAGTCAAGCCTGACTCTTTGTGACCCCATGGACTACAGCATGCCAGACTTCCTTGTCTTTTACTATCTCTCAGTATTTGCTCAAACTCATGTCCATTGAGTCAATAATGCTATCCAACCATCTCATTCTCTGTCACCACCTTTTCCCCATGTCCTCATTCTTTCCCAGTATCAGGGTCTTTTCCAGTGAGTCAGTTCTTCTCATCAGGTGGACCAGTGTATTGAAGCTTCAGCTTCAGCATCAGTCCTTCCAATGAATATCCAGGATTGATTTCCTTTAAGATCTACCAGTTTGATCTCCTTGCAGTCCAAAGGACTTTTAAGAGTCTTCTCCAGAAAAAGATGTACTTTTCATCACAGAGGACTACAATGCAAAAATAGGAAGTCAAGAGGTACCTGAAGTAATAGGCAAGTTTAGCCTTGGAGTACAAAATGAAACAGGGGAAAGGCTAACAGTTTTGCCAAGAGAATGCACTAGTGATAGCAGACACCCTCTTCCAACAACACAAGAGGCAACTCTACCCGTGGACATCACCAGATGATCAATACAGAAATCAGATTAATTATATTCTTTGCAACCAAAGATGGAGATGCTCTATATAGTCAGAAAAAACAAGACCAGGAGCTAACTGTGGCTCAGATCATGAGCTCCTTTTGCAAAAAATCAAGTCTGATAAAGTAAAACAATTTATGTTCACACATTTAGAACTGAGTAAATTGATTGTTTGAACATGGCCAAGGAACAAAATGAAGAGTAAAATAAGGTTATTTATAAAAGACAGAGAATGGGAATGGTAAAATCAGAAAATGAGGGAACTTAATTTTCAGTTCTTTTATATTTGTTGCTACTACCCAGTTTCAACCCCAAAGAGGAGAAAAAAAAAAGCAAAAACAAGAAAACAGAATTGTGCTTCTGATTTGGAGAAACTTTGCCTTAGGAAGCATCACTATGAACAAAGCTAGTGGAGGCAATGGAATTCCAGTTGAGCTATTTCACATTCTAAAAGATGATGCTGTGAAAGTGCTGCTCTCAATATTGCCATCAAATTTGGAAAACTCAGCAGTGGCCACAGGACTGGAAAAGGTCAGTTTTCATTCCAATCTGAAAGAAAAGCAATGCCAAAGAATGCTCAAACTACCACACAGTTGCACTCATCTCACACGCTAGTAAAGTAATGCTCAAAATTCTGCAAGCCAGGCTTCAGCAATACATGAACCGTGAACTTCCAGATGTTCAAGCTAGTTTTAGAAAAGGCAGAGGAACCAGAGATCAAATTGTCAACATCTGCTGGATCATAGAAAAAGCAAGAGAGTTCAAGAAAAACATCTATTTCTGCTTTATTGACTATACCAAAAACTTTGACTGTGTGGATCACAATAAACTGTGGGAAATTATTAAAAAGATGGGAATACCAGACCACCTGACCTGCCTATGAGAAACCTGTATACAGGTCAGGAAGCAACAGTTAGAACTGGACATGGAACAACATACTGTTTCCAAATAGGAAAAGTACATCAAGGCTGTATATTGTCACTCTGCTTATTTAACTTCTATGCAGAGTACATCATGAGGAACGCTGGGCTGGAGAAAACACAAGCTGGAATCAAGATTGCTGGGAGAAATATTAATAATTTCAGATGTGCAGATGACGCCACCCTTATGGCAGAAAGTGAATAAGAACTAAAGTGCTTCTTGATGAAAGTGAAAGTGGAGAGTAAAAAGTTGGCTTAAAGCTCAACATTCAGAAAACGAAGATCATGGCATCTGGTCCCATCATTTCATGGCAAATAGATGGGGAAACAGTGGCAGATTTTATTTTTCTGGGCTCCAAAATCACTGCAGATGGTGATTGCAGCAATGAAATTAAGACACTTGTTCCTTGGAAGGAAAGTTATGACCAACCTAGAGAGCATATTAAAAAGCAGAGATATTACTTTGCCAACAAAGGTTCATCTATTCAAGGCTATGGTTTTTCTAGGGGTCATGTATGGATGTGAGAGTTGGTCTATAAAGAAAGCTGAGTGTGGAAGAAGTGATGCTTTTGAACTGTGTCATTGGAGAAGACTCTTGAGAGTCCCTTGGACTGCAAGGAGATCCAACCAGTCCATCCTAAAGATCAGTCTTGGGTGTTCACTGGAAAGACTGATGTTGAACCTGAAACTCCAAAACTTTGGCCACCTGATGAAGCGATCTGACTCATGTAAAAAGACCCTGATGCTGGGAAAGATTGAGGGCAGGATGAGAAGGAGGTGACAGAGGATGAGATAGTTGGATGGCACCACCGACACAATGGACATGGGTTTGGGTGGACTCCGCGAGTTGGTGATGGACAGGGAGGCCTGGAGTGCTGCGATTCATGGGGTCACAAAGAGTTGGACATGACTGAGCGACTGAACAGAACTTAACTGAACTTGCCTCATTTTTCTAACTCAAAGTTTAAAGCAGTATGATACAGTACAAAAGCAAATGGATTCAGAGTTTTCTAACTTAAGTTTGCTAAGTAAGGTTTAGTTCTATCTTTCTCACTAGCAATTCAGGTTACATAATTATCATATAACCATTTTGTCTTCACTTTCCTGAATAACACTTACTTCATAAATTTTATGAGTGATAATATGTAATTAGGGAACATGTTTAAAGAATTTTAACTTATGACAGCAACATGAAGCTTTTAAGATATTACACTAGATATTAAGGATTGTGAGAATTGATGAGATGATGGAAGAGTCTTCTTTTTCAGAGGGTCAGTAAGGTGGGGCTGCAGGAATTGGGCTTTGAAGCAATAGACACTCAGATCAAAACCCTGCATTCTCCCTACAGTCTTTCTGATGTTAGGAAGTCACTTAATCTTCTAAAGTATCCATTTATTTATCCACAAGTGGAAATAATCATTATGAATCTTAACTAATATGTGTAAATGACCTAGGATGGTGTCCAGAGCTAAATGAAGCTCATTAAGTTCCTTTCTAGTGCATTGTCTTTAATCATTGTTCTTTTCAGATATTTACCTATAATATTTTTACATTCAATTATGTGTTGCATAATTTGAAAAAAGCATGTTGTTATCCCATTTTACAGAAAGATCACATGGTGACATGAGGAAAAACTCAGGCTCAGAGGTTTTCAATGACATAATAACATAACTAAGGTGATAGCTTAGAGCCTCAAGGAATCAATGTAACATTTTTTTTTTCTCTTTCATCATCCTAATCTTCCAACCTTATCTAAAATCTTAAAACTGGCTCCACACGTCCCCATTTCCATGCTTTATCTATCTTCATAGCACTTATCACTATCTGGTTTGTTGCACGTTTATTTATTAATTTGCTTATTATTTGGGATAGTATTTAAACTCAGAACAAAAATTTCTTCTTTCCTTAATTAAAGTTGCTAATTATTTTGTATCTTCTAAAATGAAAGTTGGGATATTTTAGGAATAAAATACTGAGCATTTATGCAAGATAAAATACATCTAAAAAGAATGTGTATGCCCTTTTAATAAGTATGAAACTTACTCTATCATGTATGTATGAACATAGTTAAAAATCACACATACTAGATCTGTGTGATTTTTAAAATACAGCAAATTTTACCTGCGTGGTGATTTTTACTCCAGAAAGGTATTAAACAGGATAATCTGACCATCTGTCACTGGGGTGCCATCACTGCTTTTTCCAGATCAACTGACAAGACCTCAGCTGGGTCCTTAAAATTACTTAATACTTCTACAGTTATCCTCCTGGATATGTTCCAACTGTCACTTGGGGGAAAAAAAATCACTAGAGATAAATCTCTACACCAGATCTTTTGGCAGAAAACCAGTCATATCATCATCTCCAAGGAGCCTTTGTAGGGAAAAAGGCCTTATCAAATTCCTTGGACATGAAGTTACTGTTGGAACAATTCTTAAGCCATGTGATCACCATGCAAGGAAGCTGCAGCATTTGAAAGGTCAGAAATGGGCTTATAGTGAGTTAGGCCATCTTAATATTGTTCGAGAATGAAGATTGTTAGAATACTATAAAAACATTAGGTCTTATAACCTGTTGTGAGAAGAATCTATGTGCCATTAACTTAACCACAATTTCCTGGTATTATTAAAGAGACAAAGCCAAAAAGACTAATGATAATCCTTACCCTTCTGTGGACATGAATTCAAAGTATAGAATTAGGTTACTGAAAATGTAGGGTTTAGAACAGAAAATATGGTGTGTAAAAGCTAGGAAAAACACAACTATTTCTCCTGAACAAAAGTTTATGAAAAAAAATCACACTATGAAAAGGCATAAAGGTAAGACACTGAAAGAGGAATTCCCCAGGTTGGTAGGTGCCCAATATGCTATTGGAGATCAGTGGAGAAATAACTTCAGAAAAAATGAAGGGATGGAGCCAAAGCAAAAATAACACCCAGTTGTGGATGCAACTGATGATAGAAGCAAGGTCCTATGCTGTAAAGAACAATATTGCATAGGATCCTGAAATGTTAGGTCCGTGAATCAAGGCAAATCGGAAGTGGTCAAACAAGATGGCAAGAGTGAACGTCAACATTCTAGGAATCAGCGAATTAAAATGGACTGGAATGGGTGAATTTAACTCAGATGACCATTATATAGATTCTGTGGGTGGGAATCCCTTAGAAGAAATGGATTAGCCATCATTGGCAACAAAAGAACCCAAAATGCAGTACTTAGATGCAATCTCAAAAACGACAAAAAGATCTCTGTTCGTTTCCAAGGCAAACCATTCAATATCACGGTAATCCAAGCCTATGCCCCAACCAGTAAAGCTAAAGAAACTGAAGTTGAACGGTTCTATGGAGAACTACAAGACCTTTTAGAACTAACACCCAAAAAAGATGTCCTTTTCATTATAGGGGACTGGAATGCAAAAGTAGGAAGTCAAGAAACACCTGGAGTAACAGGCAAATTTGGCCTTGGAGTACAGAATGAAGCAGGGCAAACGCTAATAGAGTTTTGCCAAGAGGACACACTGGTCATAGCAAACACCCTTTTCCAACAATACAAGAGAAGACTCTACACATGGACATCACCAGGTGGCCAATACTAAAATCAGATTGATTATATTCTTTTCAGCCAAAGATGAAGAAGCTCTATATAGTCAGCAAAAACAAGACCAGGAACTGATTGTAGCTCAAATCATGAACTCCTTATTGCCAAATTCAGACTTAAATTGAAGAAAGTAGGGAAAACCACTAGACCATTCATATGACCTAAATTAAATTCCTTATTATATAGTGTAAGTGAGAAATAGATTTAAGAGACTAGATCTGATAGACAGAGTGCCTGATGAACTATGGACAGAGGATCATGACATTGTACAGGAGACAGGGATCAAGACCATCACCATGGAAAAGAAATGCCAAAAAGCAAAGTGGCTGTCTTAGGAGGCCTTACAAATAGCTGTGAAAAGAAGAGACGTGAAAAGCAAAGGAGAAAAGGAAATATACAATCATGTGAATGCAGAGTTCCAAAGAATAGCAAGGAGAGATAAGAAAGCCTTCCTCAGCAATCAAGGAAAAGTAATAGAGGAAAACAATAGAATGGGAAAGACTAGATATCTTCAAGGAAATTATAGGTATCAAGGGAAAATTTCATGTAAAAATGGGCACAGTAAAAGACAGAAATGATATGGACCTAACAGAAGCAGATGATATTAAGAAGAGGTGGGAAGAATACACGGAAGAACTATACAAAAAAAGATCTTCACAACCCAGATAATCATAATGGTGTGATCACTTACCTAGAGCCAGACATCCTGCAATGTGAAGTCAAGTGGGCCTTAGGAAGCATCACAAGAACAAAGCTAGTAGAGGTGATGGAATTCCAGTTGAGCTATTTCAAATCCTAAAAGTTGATGCTGTGAAAGTGTTGCACTCAATATGCCAGTGAATTTGGAAAACTCGGCAGTGGCCACAGGACTGGAAAAGGTCAGTTTTCATTCCAGTCCTTAAGAAAGGCAATGCCAAAAATCCTCCTACTACTGCACAATTGCACTCATCTAACATGTATGGATGTGAGAGTTAGACTGTGAAGAAAGCTGAGCACCAAAGAATTGATGCTTTTGAACTGTGGTACTGGAGAAGACTCTTGTGAGTCCCTTGGACTGCAAGGAGATCCAACCAGTCCATCCTAAAGGAGACCAGTCCTGGTGTTCAGTGGAAGGACTGATGCTGAGGCTGACACTCCAATACTTTGGCCACCTCATGCGAAGAGTTGACTCATTGGAAAAGGCCCTGATGCTGGGAGGGACTGGGGACAGGAGGAGAAGGGGATGACAGAGGATGAGATGGTTGGATGCCATCACCGACTCGATGGATGTGAGTCTGGGTGAACTCCGGGAGTTGGTGATGGACAGGGAGGCCTGGTGTGCTGTGATTCATGGCATCGTAAAGAGTCAGGCATGACTACTGACTGAACTGAACTGAACTGAATACACTATAAAGTAATGCTCAAAATTCTGCAAGCCAGGCTTCAGCAATATGTGAACCATGAAGTTCCAGATATTCAAGCTGGTGTTAGAAAAGGCAGAGAAACCAGAGATCAAATTGCCAACATTGCCTGAATCATCGAAAAAACAACAGAGTTTCAAAAAACATCTATTTCTGCTTTATTGACTGTGCCAAAGCCTTTGACTGTGTGGATCACAATAAACTGGAAAATTCTTCAAGAGATGGGAATACCAGACCACCTGACCTGCCTCTTGAGAAACCTGTATGCAGGTCAGGAAGCAACAGTTAGAACTGGACATGGAACAACAGACTGGTTCCAAATAGGAAAAGGAGTATGTCAAGGGTGTATATTGTCACCCAGTTTATTTAACTTATATGCACAGTACATCATCAGAAACGCTGGGCTGGGAGAATCACAAGCTGGAATCCAGATTCCAGGAGAAATATCAATAACCTCAAATATGCAGATGACACCACCCTTATGACAGAAAGTGAAGAGGAACTATAAAGCCTCTTGATGAAAGTGAAAGTGGAGAGTGAAAAAGTTGGCTTAAAGCTCAACATTCAGAAAACTAAGATCATGGCATCTGGTCCCATCACTTCATGGCAAATAGATGGGGAAACAGTGGAAACAGTGTCAGACTTTGTTTTTTGGGGCTCCAAAATCACTGCTGATGGTGACTGCAGCCATGAAATTAGAAGATGCTTACTCCTTGGAAGAAAAGTTATGTCCAACCTAGATAGCATTTTCAATAGCAGAGACATTACTTTGCCGACTAAGGATGAGATGGTTGGATGGCATCATTGACTCAGTGTACATGGGTTTGGGTGAACTCAGGGAATTATTGATGGACAGGGAGACCTGGGATGCTGCGGTTCATGGGGTTGCAAAGAGTCGGACATGACTGAGCAACTGAACCGAACTGAACTGAAATGAAAAATTTTGCTTTATTAATAAAGTCAGAAATTTACTGTTTTTAAATGTAACTTTATTTTTTAACCTTAAACTTCTGTGTTGATCCACATAGAAGCATATGGGTTTTCAAGTAAAAATATAGTACCAGGAGACATCATGTAATATGAAGACTAGCTAGACGTGAATCTCAAAGCTAAACATGTGGAAGTTTTCATGCCCACTATTCTTAAAATGGCAATACTCAGCGTAGTGGAAATCAATGGAAAACATATGCTGTGATAATAAAATTAGGCTTTACTTTAAATATTATATTATACATTTGTATTCATCTATTTATATGTAAAATAAGAAAACTTACCTAGGCATTAAAAAGGTTTTAACCCAGTTGGTTCACAGGTAATGCAAAACATTTAAATTCAATTTTTTTTAAATTGTTTAAACTTTTTGTTTTATTTTGGAGTATAGTTGATTAACAATACTGTGTTAGTTTCAGGTATACAACAAAGTGACTCAGCCATATATATATATACATGTATCTACCCCCTTTCAGGGGGCTTCCCTGGTGGCTCAGAAGGTAAAGAATCTGCCTGCAATATGGGAGAACTAGGTTCAATCCCTGGGTAAGGAAGATACTCTGGAGAAGAAAATGGCAAACCACTCTAGTATCCTTGACTGGAAAATATGGACAGAGAAGCCTGGTGGGCTACAGTCCAAGGGGTTGCAAAGAGTCAGATATGATTGAGCAACTAACACTTTTACTTTTAACTCCTTTTCAAATTCTTTTTCCAATTAAGTTGGTACAGAATGCTGAACAGAGTTCCTTGTGCTATATAGTGGGTCCTTGCTGGTTATCCATTTTAGATATAACAGTATACATTTCGATTCCAAATGCCCTGTCTACCAACCCTCACCATTCTCCCTGTTAACTATAAGTTCAAATTCTATTTTAATAAATACTTGAAATATAATTCTCTATGGGCTTCCCTGGTCGCTCAGATGTTAAAGAATCTGCCTGCAATGCAGGAGACCCAGGTTCAATCCCTGGGTCGAGGATAAAACATGCATATTTTATGTTAGAGGTGTAACATGAAGACATAAAGGTGGTTGTTCCTGTGTGCTGAGACTGAAATGCTAAGTCTAATTCTGCTTTTCTTAAATGCATTAAGCAACTTTCTCTGTGGAATATGTACTTGTTGAGTCCTCTTATTCTGATGAAAAAAGAAAAGACTTTAGGAATGAAAGCATAGTTGTGTGTGAGTTCTCAGCTCTGTCTGACTCTTTGTGACCCCAGGGGTTATAGACCACCAAGTTCTTCTGTCGGCAAGGATACTATAGCAGGTTGCCATTTCCTACTCTAGGGGACCTTTCTGACCCAGGGATTGGACCCAAGTCTCTTGTGTCTCCTGCATTGGCAGGTGGATTCTTTACCCCTGAGCCACCTGGGAAGCCCTAAAGCATAATTAGATTTATTTTTTTATTTTTTATTTTTATTTTTTTAATTTTTACTTTATTTTGCTTTACAATACCGTATTGGTTTTGCCATTCATTGACATGAATCCACCATGGGTGTATATGAGATCCCAATCCTGAATCCCCCTCCCACATCCCACCCCATTTCCTCTCTCTGGATCATCCCCGTGCACCAGCCCCGAGCATCCTGTATCCTGTATCGAACATAGGCTGGTGCTTCATTCTTACATGATAGTATACATGTTTCAATGCCATTCTCCCAAATCATCCCACCCTCTCCCTCTCCCACAGAGTCCAAAAGTCCTTTCTATACATCTGTGTCTCTTATAACATTTTTATGTCTTTTGATTGTTTAAACTGCATTTTTCTAAAACAGGATATCTTTTAAGTGATTTTTGGTGGCAACCTTAGTAAACAGTAGTCTCCTCAGGGGAAGAGGAAAGCAGAAAACAAGAGAGCTTCTAATTAATTTCGTATTAAAAATAGTAATTCGACATTCACTTCTTCCTTCTCCAACTGTCTACAAAATCTTGTATCTCACACTGTGGTAATCTTGCCCTAAAGTGGCAGTGATTTATCTTGTGTATGTCACTTTGAAACGTGTAGACATGTTTATTTATCATAACCCTGATATTAGAGTTGTTTATAAAGCCAAAACTCTAGTCTCTAGCCAAAGATATTTGAGAACATAAAATACATAATGGATTAAAACATATATTTCAGTGTTTAACCAAAATTGTTTGTGTACAATGTAAATGTGTTCACCCACAATACTATGTGTATGTTTGTATTTATATATTTGTAAGAGGGCTGACCTCTAAATAGAAAAATGTAGAAACATTTTTACTTTATTGCTTACCAAAATTTCAAAGAACATATTTCCTTGCAATTCATTCTATGACTTTATTTCTCTTAAATATGGTTGGGTTAATTCGCTTAAACTTTGGCTCACAGAAACAATTTTTTTTTTTCAGAATTCTTTCCTCACGATTTAAATATAATTGAAAAATTATAGCAATAAAATCCAACAAATATCTTTTATTACTAAATAATGCTCTATCTTCTTAGAGACACTAGTACTTTGACTAGCTACACTCCAAATGTTTAAACTTCTTTTATTCCGTGTCTTTTTGATATCTGATGTAACTTTTAAACTGTGACTCTCATCCTTTGACATTCTGCAGTGGAGACATGAATTAATCATTGATGTTTGTCCAGCAAGCAGAGTGACATCTTGAGCTTCCAGCAGGGCAAACACAAGCTGTACCTGAGTTTACAGCACAAGAAAACATCCCCATAGGGGTGACATTGCTGCATGCTCAACTTCCAGTCTCTCAAGGTTCTAGATCTTGTCAGTACAGGGGTGGATTCTATTCTTTTGTAATGGTGACTCTGTTATTGCATTTTCTGAAAACGTAGAGGTTACTGTAAACAGCAACACAAACGGGGGGCCAGGGGTTACTGCCCACCTTATAAAGGCATTCATAAGGAATGGTTTAATAAGCCATTGTTATTGTTACAAAAATTGCATTTTATTAAGAATCACAAATGATTGTACATATAATGAATATGTATTTTTAATGAAGTCTAGCTGGATTGCAGATGATTTCATTACTGCCTATAGTTATGCAGATCAGTTGAGAGAGGGGAGCCATTTGTTAAAGAGCACTGTTAGACTTCCTTTGAAGACTGCCCAGTAAAACGATTTTATGCGAAGTGATACTGTGTTGGTTCTCTCATACCCTGCTTGTAGTGTTCATGACAGTTTTTGTCAGCTTTGTAGCTCCTGTTTTTTTCCCTTTTTTTTTTTAAATGCCTGACTTCTGTCATTGATTATAAGAAGTTTACGACTAGAATCCTGTCATTTAACTCTTTAGTTTAATTGGCTCTCCATATCCAGGGGTTCTGCATTCA
Organism: Cephalophus harveyi; assembly: GCA_006410635.1. NCBI lineage: Eukaryota > Metazoa > Chordata > Mammalia > Artiodactyla > Bovidae > Cephalophus > Cephalophus harveyi. Next base: position 67,875 of record SJYT01042886.1, on the reverse strand, counting down.
TAGATTCAACCTACCGCTGTTTGGAAAGTATTAACAAAGTATTCTAGAAAGTTTCACAAAGCAAAACTTGAATTTTCTATTCAGATAACTCTTTACATAGGATTTACATTGTATAAGGTATTTTACTGATCTAGAGATGATTTAAAGTATATGGAAGGAGAGAAATAGAAGAGGGAGATTAATAAGATATACAGACTTCCAGATACAAAATAAATGAATCAGAGGTATAAAATATAGTGTCGGAAATGCTGTTGTTGTTGTGTAGTTACTAAGTTGTGTCCAGTGCTTTCTGACCCCATGGACTGCAGCACACACAGTCTTCCCTGTCCTTCACTATCTCCCATACCTTGCTCAAACTCATGTCCATTGAGTCGGTGATGCCATCCAACCATTTCATCCTCTGTCACCCCATTTCTCTTCCTGCCTTCGATCTTTCCCAGCATCAGGGTCTTTTTCAAATGAGTCAGTTCTTCACATCAGGTGGTCAAAATATTGGAGTTTTAGCTTCAGTATCAGTCCTTCCAATGAATTCGGTGATGCCATCCAACCATTTCATCCTCTGTCACCCCATTTCTCTTCCTGCCTTCGATCTTTCCCAGCATCAGGGTCTTTTTCAAATGAGTCAGTTCTTCACATCAGGTGGTCAAAATATTGGAGTTTTAGCTTCAGTATCAGTCCTTCCAATGAATATTTAGAGTCTATTTCCTTTAGGATTGACTGGTTTGATCTCCTTGCAGTCCAAGGGACTCTCAAGAGTCTTCTCAAGCAACACAGTTCAAAAGCCTCAGTTCTTCAGTGCTCAGCCTTCTTTATGGTTCAACTCTCACATCCATACATGACTACTGGAAGAACCATAGCTTTGATTGTATGTACATTTGTCAGCAAAGTAATGTCTCTTCTTTTTGATATGCTGTCTAGGTTTGTCATAGCTTTTCTTCCAAGAGCAAACCTCTTTTAATCTCATGGCTATAGTCACCATCTGCAGTGGGAAATATAGTCAATAATTATGTAGTATCTTTGTAGGGTGACAGACAGTAATGAGAATTATCATGATGATCATTTTGAAATAGAAATATTGAACCATTTTGTTGTATACAAAGAGCGTAGTGTTGCAGGTCAATTACACTTCAAAGCAAACAAGCAAACTCACAGAAAAAGAGATCATATTTGTGGTTACCAGAGGTACTGGTATCAGTTCAGTTCAGTTCAGTTCAGTCGCTCAGCTGTGTCCGACTCTTTGCGACCCCATGAATTGCAGCATGCCAGGCCTCCTTGTTCATTACCATCTCTCGGAGTTCACTCAGACTCACGTCCATCGAATCCGTGATGCCATCCAGCCATCTCATCCTCAGTCGTCCCCTTCTCCTCCTGCCCCCAATTCCTCCCAGCATCAGAGTCTTTTCCAATGAGTCAACTCTTCTCATGAGGTGGCCAAAGTACTGGAGTAAGGAGGGTGAATTAGATGAAGGCAGTCAAAAGGTCAAACTTCCAGTTATAAGATAAATAAGTACTTTGGATGTAATGTATATGACAAAAAGATAAATAAGTACTGGGGTGTAATGTACATGATAAATATAATTAACACTGTTGTATGTTAGATATGAGAGTTGTTAAAAGAGTGATCCTAAGAGTTCTTATCACAAGGAAAAATTTTTTCTATTCATTTTTGTATCTATATGAAATGATGGCTGTTCACTAAATATATTGTGTAAATGATGATGCATGTGAATTAAATAATAATGCTGTATACCTTAAACTTATTTCATGCTATATGTCAATTATATCTCAAAAGAGGAAAGAAAAAAGTTAAAGTATATAGGAGGATGTGCATAGGTTACATGCAAATTCTGTGCTATTTTATAAAGGAACTTGAGCATCCAGGGATTTGGGTATCCATGGGAAAAAGAAGGTCCTAGAACCAATCCCTTTCACATACCAAGGGAAGACTATATCTCTCTTTACCAAGGAAATGAGTTTTGAATGATGTAGATAAAATAAATAGATTCAATAGGTCATTTATGCAATTAGGAGTATGAAGCCTTCACCAAGAAGATGGAACTTTTCCAAAGCAAAATACAGAATTCCACTCTTCTCTATTCCTTTCTAATCTTAGAAATTCCAAAGAATTAAGTAACTTAATGCAGTGGGATGAGGCTGGGAGATGGATATTCTACCCTTAGTTCTGCCATAAGCTAGCTATGGGATACTGCTTTATTTTGTGAAGTGAGGATGTTGGACCAGTTGATTTTTAAGTTACCTCCTAGTTCTAAGATCAGTTCTTTTCTAATGACGATCACCGGAATTTCCTTACAGTAATTCCCTCTTTGAGGTAATATCTCTCTTAAAACTCTGGAACATGGGACTTGATCTCTCTCCATGTTGAAATCTTGTGATCATATCCATAAAATGGACTACAAATTAGTACCTGTATTTTTTAACTTAATTTTTATTTTTTAACACCAAAAACATTTTCTATTGTGATATGGCAGTTAGCAATGTTGTGACGGTTTCAGGTGAACAGTGAAGGGACTTAGCTATACATGTACATGTATCCATTCTCCCCCAAACTCCCCCTCCCATCCAGGCTGGCACATAACATTGAGCAGAGTTCCATGTGCTATACAATAAGTTTTTGTTGGTTATCCATTTTAAATATAGCAGTGTGTACATGATCTTCTCAAAGTCTGTAACTATCCCTTCCCCAGCAACCATGAGTTCCTTTCCTAAGTCCGTGCGTCTCTTTCTGTTTTCTAAGTAAGTTCATCTGTATCATTTCTTTTTAGATTCCACATGTAAGGGATGTCATACAATATTTCTTCTTTTCTGTCTGACTTACTTCACTCAGTGTGGCACCTAATGATATAAAAAGATGTTATTAAATCTAGAAGTGTTTGCAATTTTATAGGGTTCTTTTTTTGCTTCATTTTGGCAATAAGGCATAATTATTTTTTCCTTTTTACCTCTACTGTCAACAGTAAAATTGCTAAATTGGCTAATAGTTGTAAATAAGAAGGGTCTTAATCACTATGTCCATATCCAACAGAGAGCAAAAATGTCAGTAAACATATATTTTATTGTAATGCTTATGTGCCCTTCACTGCTGCCATTTGTGGATGGAAAAAGCAATTCCTTGACACAGTAAATAGACTAACCCCCAGCAAATGACTGCTAAAACTCAGTGTTAATAATAATGCTAAAACAATCCTTCTATTTTGTTGCTCTTTATGTCATCCATTTTCTATTTATTTTTTAGGATATCCTTGAAGATTAGTCAGAGAGCCTCTTATGTGCCTCTAAAGGTAGGAAAAAGAACCCTTATTTCTGGTTATAGAATATATTTGTAATTCTATGGCAAATAGAATGCTTTTGTTTTAGCTATGTTTTAATACTTTACACCTCTTTTTAGATATAGACACAGTTAATGTTGCTTATTTGGAAAATTTGAAAAATGTGTTATCTCTATTCACCTGTCAACTTGAAATCACCCAATGCATAGTGTTTAATTGTCAGTTTGCATTTTGCGTTCACATTATTACATACTGTGAAGTTAAAGTGAAAATGTTAGTCACTCAATCATGTCTGACTTTGTGACCCCGTGAACTATAGCCCACCAGACTCCTCTGTCCATGGCAAGAATTCTCCAGGCAAAAATAAAAATGGGTAGTCATTCACTTTGCATGGGATTTTCCAGATGAGGATATTGAATGCAGGTCTCCTTCATGCAGGTTGAATCTTTACTGTCTGAGCCACCTGGAAACCCCTTTACTATTACATATTACTTCTGTTCATTATATTATTTAGAGTTTTTTTCCCCCTGTGGGCAGAATTTATTCATTATTTTACATTTTATATTACCTTCATAATTTTAGCATAGTTTGACATTACCATGTATGACTTCCATATATCAAGAAGATAATTTTATAATATATACACTTATGTATGAGCTTCTAAGGTGTCTCGGTGGTAAAGAATCCACCTGCCAATGCAGGAGACGCCAGAGATGTGAGTTCAATCCTGTGTCTTGAAGATCCCCTGGAGGAGGAAATGGCAACCTACTCGATCCAGTATTCTTGCCTGGAAAATTCCATGAACAGAGAAGCCTGGCAAGCTACAGTGCATGGGGCTGCAGAGTCAACTCGACTGGGCACACACACACATGCACGCACACTTTTATATATTAACGTATAGAATATATTGTTAGAAACTAAGATTCTCTAACCTACCATAATTTCATAGTTTTCTTCTTATTTTAAAACTATAATTTTTAAAGAAACAACCAAAGTTGCCATAAGTATAATTAGCTATCAGTGATTTGTTAAAATAAATTTTAATTTGGAAGAATTTAATTCTGTATTAGCTTTTCTTAATGAGTGCCAGAAAATGTGTCCCTTTTCTTGGCTAGAATGTATGTGAAGATAAATTTAGAATTTATACTCTAGTAGATACTTCTCTGATAATAGCTTAATTGCAGCTATTTCAAACCAAATTGTTTAATTGTGGTGAATCATATGCAAATTGTTCAGATGTAGGTCAACCTCCCACTTCCACATTCTAGCACCTCTTTTCTAATTCAAGACAAACTGCTTAGTGCCTGAAAGAGGCAGAATGGTACAGATTTAAAACATATGGCAAAAGCAAAATGATAATAACATAAAAACAACAATGAGCTAGAAGTCATAAAGATGGCAAGCAAGGCAGGTTGCATTTATTTTACCTGAGCTGATGCTCTTTTGTGCTTGATGTGTGTTTGGTACACTATCATTTGCTCACTGCTCATGAGATTGGTATTTGGCAAATCATGGAGCCTCTAAGTTGCTAAGTCTCCTCACCTGTACCCATTTTTGGTGTTCTGGCTGAGTGATACAAGCGGACCTCATAGATGGACAAGAATACCTTGGGTAGCTCTGAAAGTGACCAACTGTGATATATTGCTGTTGTTGGTCTGGAAATCCTTTATTTTCCTAGCTACTACATTCTAGTTCTAATCTGTAATTGCCTTTGTGGTGGGTCATTGTATCGTTTTCTAATGAACAACTGAGATTTTATGAATTCTATTTAAATTTTATGTGTCACCTGCTATGAAAGAAAATAATTTATTTCCAGTTTCTAAAGCACCAAATAATGATAAAGCAGATTCATGTGTTTTTTATGTGTTGTCTTTTATCTCTAGGAGATTATCACCAATATTTTTGGTATCTTGACAGAAAATAATCTGACTTGCTGGTTACGGACAAAAAAAAATTAGCCTTAATTCTAATAAAATTAGAAATCTGCCTTACTATAAACATAATGTTTAGCATTATCATTCTTCAGTGCAATTTGATTTAAGGATTTGAATTTTAAATTTTTCATTCTTGAAGAATTATTGAATTAGGTTACTGACTTAAATAACACCTGTGTTTTTTCCAATCTTAGAATGGGAAAAAATTAGATGCTATATGCTTTGTATTTCTTTCAATATCAATACTTTTGTTGTTAGGAAGTATTTCATATTAAAAATAATTATACTAAATAGAAAAATATGTTTCCCTCAAAGTTAGCTACTGCTAGAGTTTTGGTGTTTTCCTTTCATGATTCCTTCTTTATATACACAAATATCAATATTAATCTGTGCACACAATGCTTTCACACCATATTCATGAGTCTGTGTTTTTTTTAAGCATTTTAATTATGAAGTTTCTTCTAAGTCAATATATGTTATCTATTTCATCCTTTCTAATGGCTGAGTATTAGACAATTTTTTTGATGTGCCATGATTTATTTAATAGGCCCTTTAAATCTTTTCTTAAATAGAACTTTAAAATAGAATGAAAGCAGGCCTTCCCTAATTACATTTTTGGCAGGCATACAAGAGAATAATTCTCACTTGTACTTTGAATTAGGAAATTAAGAAGTAAAGAAAAAGTGTTACAGTAAAGAGTCATAACAAGTATTAGGTAAGTGCACATAAATGGTCAGGGGAAAGAAAAGCTCATAATGTAGATGTTTATGCAACTGCGTTCTAGGTATATAAGATTGTTTTTCTGATTGTTTTTCAAGATTCACCCCAGATGACACCTTCTTTCATAGCTTTCAAAAAGATGTTTCCCTTCATCCTCATTCTCACCAGTCATCTTACATCTCCATAAAGCTTTTGGAAAAATAGATCTCATCATACATGTTATGTCACATACAACATTTTACCTTGTATTCTTCCCTACGGGATGTTAGCCCTTAGAGGGCAATGACTGTGTGTTACTCCCATTTGAACTTAGTAGGTGCTGAATAAATATCAGTCAGCTAAATTGGATTGAAGTGTGACAAAGGAGAGAAATCAGGTAGAAATATTTAGTCTTACCAAATGTTTATAAAGTACCACTACCTACCTATTATCTTCGGAGTAACATAGTAGTAATTGTTAATAATTCTTCTGATGAACGAGATACAAAAGATATAAACACATGATTCTTGATACACAGTAAAAGTTCTTTTAAATTGAACTTTAATGATTCTTAGTTGCATTCATGCTTAAAATCAGATATTAGCTGTTTCAGAAAATTATTTATAAATTTATAAAAAAACTGTATGGTACTGAAATTATTTATACATTACCTCATATGGATCTAAAAACATTTTGCCAGCCTTAAAGTATTATACACATGTAAGACATTATTTTTATTGATAAAACAGTAACAAATTTGTCTCTGTGGGTTAAAAATACAGATAATTATTTGCAAAGTAGAAATTACACATAAAAGAAGCAATTCTTCGCGTGAATTCTGTTAGAAGAAAGAGAGTAATGTTAGTGCTTGTATATAATGCAACTTGCTACTCATGCTGTTTAAAAGAATCTTTGACATTATCTCAGCCAGCGAAAGTAGATTTATTAATGGCTTGAATTGTGTCTAAAAGAATCTCTGATTTCACATTAGTCTGAGTTCAATGGTAGTATTAATTTGAAACATCTTGAACATATGCACCAAATTCTTTTTTTAACAGAAAAATGAAAAATAAGTGCATATGAGATCTCTTTTGAAACTGAAAGTAGTAACTATTATGCCTACTGCATAATAGTTTTTCTCATCTGACTTCCAGAAGTCACCAGCCCCAAACATCTTATTGGACAAATCAGGAAGGAGGAAAGGATCTTGCTCAGTCTTCTAAATAAATTTATCTAATATTTGGCTAGGGTTATAAATGCAGGTACTTTTGGAACCCATGAGTGTAGCCAAAGCAGGTGTAACAGACCAATGCTGTACATTTGGGAGTGGTATGTACTGAGGAAGATGCTCAACAAACAGGGGCTGTTTCTACTCATTCCAGTCATACTTTCTATCTAACAGTATGTTCCAGTAGCCATAACTTCGAAAGGTAGAAGGAATTGAATATTGAAATTTCTATATGAAATCTCACAGTTTCTAAATATGGGCTCAATTTTAAACATTGGGGAAAAAAAGAAAACCATGTAAAGGAATCATAGCATGCCTTTAGGTAAGCAGTTTGCTACCTTTGCATAGATACCCTGCAAATACCTGCTCAATCAATGAGTGAATTATAGATATCTACAAGATACAGGGAAATAAATAAGCACTCTAGCCCTTGTTCTCCCACATTCATTGGAAATTTCATATAATACTTTAAAGAGGATAATAGCCTTTAGCAACAAATATGGAGACCTCAGATAAGCTTTTTCAGTCTATATCTGGATTCTGGAAAAGAGAAAGCAAGAATGAGCTCAGTAAGCTAAGGTTTTGTTAAGATATATTATGATATGCAAAGAATGATGTTTAAGAGATATCACTTTTTGAACACCCTTTTATCTGATCCCTAACTTGCCTTATGCTCTTAATTAATTGCTCTTTTCTTTAATACCTCAAATATTTTATCATTTTGTTAATTTTAAAAGAAAATGGTGAGTTAAGATAATGACTCTATCGGAAGTCAAACACAAGGGAAAAATAAAAATCAAGTATGCCAATTTTGTCACATAATCATTAATGAATAAACATGGGTTCAGTGGACTCTGGTTTGTTTTACATTTTGACCTTCAAGATTTACTTTCTTTTTGAGATCTCTCCTGCACAAACTTCTGGACAAACTTACCTTCCTTCTTTCATTTCAGTCCTTTATTATATCACCACATTTCACTGCATTTAATGGCACCTAATTACAGTTGCTCACACATCTCTCTTCCCAAGTAGACTTGAGAATCTCAAGGCCAGAAACAATATCTTTTAACAATCATAAACTTACAGAAAATTTGTACCTACATCACAGAGAACTTTTCCACTGAACTATTTGAAAATAAATTGCCAGCATAATGCCACATTACCCAGAGTGCTTTAGGATGCGTCTCCCTACAAACAAAGACATTTTCCACATAACCACAATAAAATCACCAATATCAGGTACTAAGGACTAAATTGTGCCCCACCTTATATTCATATAGCTTCCCTGGTGGCTAAGATGATATAGAATCCACCTGCGGTGTGGGAAGCCTGGGTTCAATCCCTGTGTTGGGAAGATCCCCTGGAGAATGGCATGACAACCCACTCAAAGTATTCTTGCCTAGAGAATCCCCATGGACAGAGGAGCTTGGAGGGCTACGGTGCATGGGGTCACAAAGAGTCAGACACAACTGAACAACTAAGCACACTCAGTCCCACTCATATATCGAAGCCCTAACCCCTCCTCCAACCCCCTGTAATGGTATTTGGAGAATAGCCTGCACTAAGTGTGATGGTATTTGGAGGAGAGGCCTTTGGTAGCTAAGTAGGTTTAGATGAAGTAATGAGCATGGTGCTGTCATAATGGGTTAGTGCTTTTATAAGAAGAGATGCCAGAGAGTTTATTTATTTTCTCACTGTTATGAGTGAACAAAAGCAAGAAAGAAGGAATTGGTGAGTTCCTTGATCATGACTTGCCAGCCTCCAAATCTATGAAACATAAATTCCTGTTGCTTGAGCCACCCAGTTGATCACATTTTGTTAACACAGCTGCAGCTAACTAATACATCAGGAAATTAACATCCTTAGTTCACTACTATCTAATCCCCAGATCCCATTCAAGTTTCATCAGTTGTCCAAATAAATTCCAACTATTGGTCTTTAGTGTGTAAGAATTTGTTTCCAAATTATGTGTCTTGTTTTTTAGTTTCATTTTATTAGTCTTCATGAGTGTAGAAAAATTGTACAGACTTTCCTTGACTTTCACGACCCTGATACTTTTAAAGATTACACTCCAGTTGCTTTGTAGCACAGCATTTCATTTGGATTTGTCTGAATTAAGGACCATAGTTTATGGAAATTTGGATTCTAGCATCTAGGACTGTGTCTGGCATATAGATGATGTTCAATAAACACTTGTTGAGGAATGAATTAGTTATTGAAAACTCTGACTGAATCACTTGCATAATGCTAATAGCAACAATTTCAAAACTTTAAAGAGAAAATTGTAAAGCAGGTTCAAAATAAGAAATAAAGAAAACACACACACACAAACTCTGATGTCTTCTCTTAGTGTTTTTGAGATCTGTTCTTTATTTATTGAACGTGCACTCATTGGCTATTGTGTAAGTTAATAACAGTGTCTTTAGAGCAGTGCTTCTCAAAGCGTGGTCTGTGGATTGCTTCCAGTTTATGTCCTATTTCTGGTTCATGATGACATTGGGGTTACATATTTAGAAAACCTTTTTAGCATTTTGACAAAGTGGTTCTATTTCTGCTGAATCTATTAATTCTGAAGTGACATATTAGATATATTTTATCTGATTTTCTTTTTTATTCCATTTATCTAGTAATTAATTTGCATTGTATTTGCTGTATTATTGATCCATAATGGATTAGAAGTTAAAAATAACTCATTTATCACAGTTTGTGGTTATTCCCATCAGAGTAAAGTGTGATTAAAGTGGATGGGAACTTGGTGGAATTTGACCTTGCACCTAAAGAATGGGTAAAATCTTGCTGTTTTCTTCAGTCATTTAGTCATGTCTGACTCTGTGACCCCATGGACTGCCACACTCAAGGCTTCCCTGTCCTTCATGATTTCCTGGAGTTTGCTCAGACTCATGTCCATTGAGTCAGTGATGCCATCTAACCATCTCATCCTCTCTTACACCCTTCTCCTCCTGCCCTCAAATTTTTCAAGCATTAGGATCTTTTCCAATGGGTTGACTCTGCATTTATGGCCAAAATACTGGAGCTTCAGCTTCATCAATAATCCTTCCAATGAATATTCAGGTTTGAATTACTTTAGAATTAATTGGTTTGATCTCCTTGTTGTAAAATAGGTAAAGGTCTTACTAGTTTATAAATTAGAGAAATGAGCAATTCAGGCATAACAAAGTATGAGAGGAAGCATGTGTCTATTTGCATTATGTCGTTGCAAGTGTGAACTTATTTGTGTGCTTGTATGTGTTGGATGGGTATTAGAAAACAGGAACTTCAAGAGATAGTAAGACCCCATGATTCTAAAAGGAGCCGAGAGCAACCCCTCCCATATTTGATTGCATTGAATTCCAAAACATTGATCTTAGTAGCATTGCCCTTACAGTACATTCTTGTGTTCTCCCTTTCCTTTTGAAAACATTCCTTCCTTTGACCACCAGAAACTTATAATTCCCACTGCTGACAAAAAACCAATAAGCTCCTGTGACCAAGAAAGTAGACAGTGCTACTATTACCACTTGTAGATAACGGAGACTATTCACAACTTGTGTATTAGTCACTCAGTCATGTCCGACTCTTTGTGACTTCATGGACTGTAGCCCTCCAGGCTCCTCTGTCCATGGAATTCTCTGGGCAGGAATATCCCTTCCACTCTCCAAGGGATCTTCCTGACCCAAGGATTGAACCTGGATCTCCTGCATTGCTGGCAGATTCTTTACCATTTACAAATATTTAAATGAAAAGAGGAGAGCTGTAGTTAGAAAAGAGAGAAAACAATGAGAGAAAGAATAGAGTGAGCATGAGAAACGCTGCTAGGGAAAGAAGAACCTAAAAGGAAGGATATATTATTGCGTCAAGTTTAACTTACTCTGGTAGCCTTAAAGGGCAGTAGCATTTAGTTCATTTCAAAACCTATTTACCAAGAAACTGTCATGGAGCAGACACTGAAATCAGGGAATGTAAAGAAGAAGAAGACATAAGAACTTGCCATAGAATGAATTCAGTGGTTTGGATAAGACAGATAAGTAAATACAACTTCAGTGTAGGGGTTGGGACTTTCATTGGGGAATTTGCAGGTACAGAGGGTAGGTGATTTTCCAGCTTCCCAGGATTCTCTGAGGAGATTATGCCCATAAAAGATCCTGATGAAATCTAAACCAAACTGAAATAAGTGGGATGGAGAAGAAGCGCAATTTGATAATCAGTACTCAGTTTAGGAGCTGGTACATTGTTGTTGTAGTTGATCAGTCGCTCAGTCTTGTCTGACCCTTTGTGATCCCATGAACTGCAGCACACCAGGCTGCCCTGTCCTTCACTGTCTCCTGGAGTTTGCTCAAATACATGTCCATTGAGTCGGTGATGACATCCAACCATCTTGTCCTCTGTTGCCCTCTTCTCCTTTTGCTTTCAATCTGCATATAAGAGGTTATTGATACATCATTGGTGCTTAATAAACAGTGGTTGAATGAATGAATTATTTACTTAATTAGAATGAATTGACATACTAGAGGTAAATGCAACTCCAGGAAGAGGAACTAGGCAGGACATGGAAGTGTAACATAGCAGTGGTGAATTAAGATGAGGGAGACATCATCAGTCCTCCACGGTAGAGTAAAAATTGCATGACAGAAACACGTGAGTTGAGAATGGAGACATAAGTAGAAGTCAGGTAATGGAGACACTTCTCTGCAGTACTAAGGCCCCATAGATTCTAAGTATCTATCAGTAATGGGAGTGACATGGGATATTTGTATGTAGTTTGATTATAGATGACTAAGTGTGGGAGAGACAAGACAGATACAGTGGCCTAACAGTTAGGAGGCTAGCTCACTGGTCTTGACAAGAAAAGGTGAAGATCTAACATATGGCTATGAAGAAGAGATGGCGAATGGGGAAGGGGCAGGCACACAGATTCATGAGTTACTTGAGAAGTAGAATCAGTGGAATGTTTCACTTATGTAGTGGGTCATGTGGAGATGGAGGGATAAATCACAGTCTGAAAGAAAAGGGTGAAAGCTTGAACACTTTCTATATTTGACTTTAGTCCCTGCATGAATGAAGATATCCTAAATTGAGCCAAGGAATATGGGAGGACAGATAAATATTTGGAAAGCAGGGAGAGACACCAAAAGAAATCCAGTTTTAGCCATTTAATTGAAATGCCTGTTAAGGAATAGAAATCAAAACTGAAGAAATGGATGTACATATTTTCATGTGTGTATATATATGAACATATGGGCTTCCTAGGGGGCGCTGTAGGAGATGTAAGAGATGCAGGTTCGATTCCTGAGTCAGGAAGACCCCTGGAGGAGGGCATGAAAACCCACTCCAGTGTTCTTGCCTGGAGAAAGCTACGGGCAGAGAAGCCTAGTAGGCTATATAGTCCATAGGGTCACAAAGATTTGGACATAACCTCGGATATGCAGATGACATCACCCTTATGGCAGAAAGTGAAGAGGAACTACAAAGCCTCTTGATGAAAGTGAAAGAGGAGAGTGAAAAAGTTGGCTTAAAGCTCAACATTCAGAAAACTAAGATCATGGCATCCAGTCCCATCACTTCATGGCAAATAGATGGGGAAACAGTGGAAACAGTGTCAGACTTTATTTTGGGGGGCTCCAAAATCACTGCAGATGGTGATTGCAGATATGAAATTAAAAGACACTTACTCTTTGGAAGGAAAGTTATGACCAACCTAGATAACATATTGAAAAGCAGAGACATTACTTTGCCAACAGAGGTCCATCTAGTCAAGGCTATGGTTTTTCCTGTGGTCATGTATGGATGTGAGAGTTGGGCTGTGAAGAAAGTTGAGTGCTGAAGAATTGATGCTTTTGAACTGTGGTGTTGGAGAAGACTCTTGAGAGTCCTTTGGACTGCAAGGAGATCCAACCAGTCCATCGTAAAGGAGGTTAGTCCTGGGTGTTCATTGGAAGGAGTGATGCTAAAGCTGAAACTCCAATACTTTGGGCACCTCAAGTGAAGAGTTGACTCATTGGAAAAGACTCTGATGCTGGGAGGGATTGGGGATGGGAGGAGAAGGGTACGACAGAGGATAAGACGGCTGAATGGCATCACCGACTTGATGGACATGAGTTTGAGTAAACTCCGGGAGTTGGTGATGGACTTGGAGGCCTGGCGTGTGCAATTCATGGGGTTGCAAAGAGTCGGACATGACTGAGAGACTGAACTGAACTGAACTGAAGTGGCTTAGCATGCACATACGCATATATGAACATATATGTTATATAATGTTAAAAGTATGTATATAGAACAAAGGTTTAATGTATCAATTCTCTCTACACAGGATCATCTAAAACTTTATTTTCTCATTAATTTATGGCTTTCAAATTAACTCATTGCTTGAACATATTAGAAACTCTAGTACTTCATTCTATATTTCAAAATGCATCATAGAATAAATGCTGTAACTTGAACCTGGTTCCTGACTTGTGAAAACATCATGTGTCTCTGCTACCAAAGCCAAGAGAACTGTGCCAATTACATGCCTGAACCTGTTTCAGTTTAATTACGTGGATTACTGAAGCAGAAACAACCTTTGTGCTTAATTGACCCTTATAATTGCCTTAGTTCTCTGCTTTGCCCTTCTTGGGGGTATAATTCCATGTCCTACTATTATTAGGAAGAAAAATTCACTTCCTTTTTTGGTAACTCCAGAAAAAAGAAAGATTAAAATATACTTTAGTGTTCAGAGAATTAACATTTTATCAGCCTCTGTAGCTAGAGAGTAATATAGTGAGCAAGGGGGAAAGAGATGACCCGGAGTCACCTCATTGTCCTCATGTGACAGTTGTTAACTCTTATACTTTTTTTTTTTTTTTACAACCAACCTCAGTAACTCAGTTCTATCAATAGTGACCTTTGAGGATCTCCCAGTTTAAGATATCCAAAGCCTGAATAGATTCTTGAACTCTGCATATGTTTGAATCTGTGTTGTAAAGGTTAGGTCTCCAGTCAATTCATGCACCTGCCGGGAAACTCCGAATGGATTAGCCAACAGGAAAAGAATGCTTACTCTTCAGCCTCTCAACCACAAATTCAACTTTTCCATATAGCAGTCCAAAACCTAAGAACTTCAACTAAATGGAGACATTAAAAGCACAGACGTCATTATATCCCTAATATTTCACTCATAATACCTACTCAGTAATTTTTTCAACCAGCTAATGGAAAAGCCAGAATGGTAATGTCATGCATGAATAAATTATGATTCTCTCAAATTACCTTTTTGGATTATCTTTTATGAAAGAGGTAGACAAAATTTATGTAATGCCACTCCTTTTTCCCCTGGACACTGTCTGTGAGAATGTGTGTTAAGCTTTTAGTAATCAATTTTAACTACTTTAAATATATAGAATACAAAATATACAAATATAAGTTAAGAGTTTTAGAACTCAGAAATATTTCACAGTTTCACAGTCCCAGTTCATAAAGCCCCACACCATTTATTTTCATCCATTCAAGTGCTTGTCCATTTGTGGATTTTTGTCAGTGAGTATTGAGCACATGCTCTATACTAGCACCGTACTGGGCTTTGCAGACTCACAGGTATAAATCAGATTGTCTGTCCTCAGACGGGTGCACACAATGCAGGAGCACAGACAAGAGCTTTTAGCCATCATCTGTCCTGAAATCCTCTGGTATGGATTCCTGGTCTTCTTAGGCAGCCTGACAAGATGGATCAGGGAGTTCAGCTACCTTGAACAAATGTTGATGACAGGAAAAGCACACTTGAGAAATGAAGAATGTGATGTTGAGAATGCTGAGGGTAAGTGGGGGAGGAACAGGAGAAGTAGGCATATGCCAAACTGGACATGTTAATGATTTTGAATTAAATTCTAAAGATGATAAAGAACAATTGAATAAATATAAGAATGGACTTGAGTTTATCAGACTTACTTTTTAGAGTGATCTCTGGAAGTTTTTGCAACTATGAAAGCTAAATAAATTGATCAACAAAGAAAAGTCAGTAGAGTGATCACTGTATAGAAGAATAATAAGAAAATAACTGCACAGGTTATTCAAGAGCTGTTTTAAATATCAAATTGACAAGACTTCCCCACTCATAGAGGGAGGTTAACACAAGCTGAAAATCTTGGATAACTGTCAAGGTTTGCAAGAAAGTTTGGGTAGGTGAAAGTGCCATTGTGCATGTGTGCTAATGAGACAATGAGTTCAACTATGAACATGTTGAGAGGTTGGTGTGTTTAAGGTACATTCCACTAATTATGCAAGCTGACTGTTGAACAGATAGAGAAAATTAGACCAGAGGTAAACTAGAGATAGTTACAATCAGTATTGAGAGGTGGAAGGCAATTAATTGATGTGAATAAAATAGTCCAATGGTACATCTCTGGCAAGAAGTGAATATAGCTTCAGACCATGATGAGCCAGTAGAGCACATGAAATTATAAATGCAGGACTGATGTGAGTAAAGTCTCCAGAATCTTAATGTCTTTGGATATTGTTGATGAATGATTTCACTTGAAAGATGCCTTATATTAAAAGAAAAAAAAGATCCAAGTTCTGGGAATAATCTTTCCAAAATAAAAGGAAGAGTGCCCAGATCTTGAAATATGTTCCTATTCTTCGAATCTTATTTTTCAACAATCCACTTTATGTTTCAGTTCAGAAGTGGTTAAACTCATCCTATTCACATATGAGCACAAAAGCATGACCAGAATCAGAATCACACTTTCTCCTATCAGATTGTTTTGTTTTTTAGTTTTATACCACCCAATTCACTTAAAGAACAACCTTTTCAAAGTGTGAAGTTTTCAGTGATCTAACTCACTCAGTCATAGCAATATTTTCCTACATTAGCTCATCAGAAAGAATGCCAATGGCATAAAAATAAATGGGAGTAAAAATAGCTTAAATATTTGACCTTAATAGCATATTGCTTAACTATTTGGTTTAATGTAACCTTCATATGAATTCACATAATCTAATAGAAAGATTTCATTTTCTTCACTAAAACAAAGTTAGAGAAAGATTAAATGGCTGCAAAAAGAAACATAGTCTATGAAGGCTTTTTTTTCCCCCTTTGAGAATTAAATAGGCTTTAGATAGATGCTATATAAAATATATTTTAAGACAATATTTTAGTCAATTTAATTTTTGACTTTTAACTATTCCTGGGCACCTTAGTGATATCTCTGTGGGATCAATATTATTAAAAGACTATGAGGTGGAATGCCATAAAGATGAATCAATTCCATAGTCCTAAGGTATATTGTTGTTGTTCAGCTGCTAAATCATGTCCTACTGTTTGCAACCCCATGAACTGCATAACATTAGGCTTTCCTGTCCTTCACTGTCTCCCTGAGTTTGCTAAAACTCATATCCATTGAGCCATCCAACCACCTCAGTCTCATCCTCTGTCACCTCCTTCTCCTCCTGCCCTCAATCCTTCCCACCATCAGGGTCTTTTCCTGTGAGCCGGCCCTTCACATCAGGTCCCCAAAATACTGGAGCTTCAGCATCAATCCTTCCAATGAATATTTAGGTTGATTTCCTTTAGGACTGACTGATTTGATCTCCGTGCATGTAAGGGATTCTCAAGAGTCTTCTCTAACACCACAATTCAAAGCATCAATTCTTTGGCACCCAGTCTTCTTTATAGTCCAGCTCTCACATCCGTACATGACTAATGGAAAAACCATTCAACTCAACACAATTCAATTCAGTCACTCAGTCGTGTCTGACTCTTTGTGACCCCATTAATCGCAGCACTCCAGGCCTGCCTGTCCTTCACCATCTCCCGGAGTTCACCCAAACTTATGTCCATCGAGTTGGTGATGCCATCCAGCCATCTCATCCTCTGTTGTCCCCTTCTCCTCCTGCACCCAATCCCTCCCAGCATCAGAATCTTTTCCAGTGAGTCAACTCTTCGCATGAGGTGGCCAAAGTACTGGAGTTTCAGCTTTAGCATCATTCCTTCCAAAGAACACCTGGGACTGATCTCCTTTAGGATGGACTGGTTGGATCTCCTTGCAGTCCAAGGGACTCTCAAGAGTCTTCTCCAACACCACAGTTCAAAAGCATCAATTCTTCAGCGCTCAGCTTTCTTCACAGTCCAACTCTTGCATCCATACATGACCACTGGAAAATCCATAGCCTTGACTAGACAGACCTTTGTTGGCAAAGTAATGTCTCTACTTTTCAATATGCTATCTAGGTTGGTCCATAGCTTTGACTAAATAAACCTTTGTCAGCAAAGTGATGTCTCTGCTTTTTAATACACTCACTGGGTTTGTCATAGCTATTTTTGCTGGATTCATTATTACTCAGATTTTACTATATTCTATTATCATCAGTAAGATATTTTTCAAACAAACCAGTTAACTTTTATCAAAACCAGATACAAATATATAGGACCTAGTTACTTAATTTGACAATAATTTTCATCTAATTTATGTGGTCAGAAAATTTCATCATTTTCATTATATTATCATAATTGCCACTTTAAAATATAAGTATTGAACCATGCATATCCAAGTCATAAATAAACAGATAAAGCCTCTGTCTTTTATAACAATCTTTAGTATTCATGCTAAAAACTGTTTTTTTTTTTTAGAAAATAATTTCTCAAACAAAAATCATATATTACCATTTAAGACAATTTGAATATCTGTCATTACTCATGAACATATTGGATTGGTTGGTTCTTTGTCAACCCAAATTCTAACCTCTTGTTCCCTTTCCTACTTCATCCCTCTTCTCTCTTGGGTGTAATATTTTCTTGATCAGACAGAGCCACATATAGCTCTGACCTGTGTGTGTTCAATAAATACCGAGAGAATTTGGAATGCCTCCCAAAAAAGAATTTTTAAAAAAGCTCTCTAAAGAGGAAACACAAAAAATACCCTTCCCTATTTCTAAATTATCATATATTGTTTTTAAGAGTATGACTTTAAGGGTTGCAGGAGAGCAGGGCAGGGTGATAGGAAGTTGGGACAATTTGCTTATTTGAAGGACTGTTGAAAAATGATACCACCCAATACTGGTATTTTCATGAGTTTCTTGATGTAATATATAATTAAAATAAGTGCTTAGTTTATTATTGCTCAGATCTACTTTTAGGAAGAAGCTTGTATCCAATTTTATGGAATATATTTTTAATCTAGTGTCTAAAAATAAATCCCTCCTTAAGTTTAACTTTGTCTAACTCAATGAAACTATGAGCCATGCACTGTAGGGCCACCCAAGATGGACAGGTCAGGGTGGAGAGTTCTGACAAAACGTGGTCCACTGGAGAAGGGAATGACAAACCACTTCAATATTCTTGCCTTGAGAGCCCCATGAACAATTTTAAAAGGCAAAAAGATTGGACAATGAAAGATGAACTCCCCAGGTCAGTAAGTGCTCAATATTCTACTGGAGATCAGTGGAAAAATAACTCCAGAAAGAATGAAGAGACGGAGCCAAAGTAAAAACAACACCCAGTTGTGGATGTGACTGGTGATGGAAGAAAAGTCTGATGCTATAAAAAGCAATATTGCATAGGAACCTGGAATGTTAGGCCCGTGAATCAAGGCAAATTAGCTAAGTCACTTCAGTCCTGTCCGACTCTGTGTGACCCCATAGACGGCAGCCCACCAGGCTCCCCTGTCCCTGGGATTCTCCAGGCAAGAACACTGGAGTGGGTTGCCATTTCCTTCTCCATGAAAATATTCCATAAATGAATTTCAGTAACTCTTAAACATTCCACAAAATTTCCTAAGAACCTGTGAGAGTATAATACCTGGCAATCCTCTCTAAAATAGAAATTTACCTATCTGCTACATTACTGTTGATGATCTGAAATGTACATGGATCTTGCTGCTATTGATGCATAACATACTGCTATTGGTCTTTTTATATAAATAAATAAATCTATATATATATACATATATATATATAATTTGAATTTTTGGAAACTTTAGCTGTGCTGTCAACTTTGGAAAAAGTATCCCAGTTGTACCGTGTTGGGTTGGCATTGTACAGAAATTAACAGCCATATTGGTCTAGAAACGTTAAACATAATTTTTTCCATTTGTACAGGGGTAACACACTGTATTAAATATGTAAGGTCTTATCTACATGGGTTTGATTACAGAAACTAATAAAGTATTCTCTAAATAATAAAAAAAAAATAAAAAATAACAGTACTGAATAAAATTGGAAGTGGTCAAACAGGAGATGGCAAGAGTGAACATCGACATATTTAGAATCAGGAACTAAAATGGACTAGAATGGGTGAATTTAACTCAGATGACCATTATATCTACTACTTTGGGAAAGAATCCCTTAGAAGAAATGGAGTAGCCATCATTGGCAACCAAAGAGTCCAAAATGCCATACTTGGATGCAATCTCAAAAACAACAGAATGATCTCTGTTCATTTCCAGGGCAAACCTTTCAATATCACAGTAATCCTAGTCTATGCCTCTACCAGTAATGCTGAAGAAACTGAAATTGCACGGTTTTATGACAACCTACGAGACCTTTTAGAACTAACACCCCAAAAGATGTCCTTTTCATTATAGGGGACTGGAATGCAAAAGTGGAAAGTCAAGAGACACCTGGGGTAACAGGCAAATTTGGCCTTGGAGTACAGAATGAAGCAGAGCAAAGGCTAATAGAATTTTGCCAAGAGAATGCACTGGTCATAGCAGACACCCTTTTCCAACAACAAAAGACAAGACTCTTCACATGGACATCACCAGATGGCCAAAACTGAAATCAGATTGATTATATTCTTTTCAGCCAAAGATGGAGGAGCTCTATACAGTCAGCAAAAACAAGACCAGGAGCTGACTGTGGCTCAGATCATGAACTCCTTATGGCCAAATTCAGAATTAAATTGAAGAAAGTGGGGGAAACCACTAAACCATTTGGGTATGACCTAAATCAAATAACTTATAATTATACAGTGGAAATGACAAATAGATTCAAGGGATTAGATCTGACAGAGTGCCTAAAGAACTATGGATGGAGGTTCATAACATTGTACAGGAGGCAGTAATCATGACCATCCCCAAGAAAAAGAAATGCAAAAAGGCAAAATGGCTGTCTGAGGAAGCCTTACAAATAGCTGAGAAAAGAAGAGAACCTAAAGGCAAAGGAGAAAAGGAAAGATATACCCATTTGAATGCAGAGTTCCAAAGAATAGCAAGGAGAGATAAGAAAGCCTTCCTCAGTGATCAATGCAAAGATATAGAGGAAGACAATAAAATGGGAAAGACTAGAGATCTCTTCAAGAAAGTCAGAGATACCAAGGGAACATTTCATGCAAAGATGGGCACCATAAAGGATAGAAATGGTATCAGTTCAGTTCAGTTCAGTCGCTGATTTGTGTCCAACTCTTTGCGACCCCATGAATCACAGCATGCCAGGCCTCCCTGTCCATCACCATCTCCCGGAATTCACTCAAACTCACATCCATCGACTCGGTTTTGCCATACAGCCATCTCATCCTCTGTTGTCCCCTTCTCCTCCTGCCCCCAATCCCTCCCAGCATCAGAGTCTTTTTCAGTGAGTCAACTCTTCGCATGAGGTGGCCAAAGTACTGGAGTTTCAGCTTTAGCATCATTCCTTCCAAAGAAATCCCAAGGCTGATCTCCTTCAGAATGGACTGGTTGGATCTCCTTGCAGTCCAAGGGACTCTCAAGAGTCTTCTCCAACACCACAGTTCAAAAGCATTAATTCTTTGGTGCTCAGCTTTCTTCACAGTCCAACTCTCACATCCATACATGACCACTGGAAAACCATAGCCTTGACTAGATGGACCTTTGTTGGGGACCTACACAAAACAGGAGATATTAAGAAGAGATGGCAAGAATACACAGAGAACTATTTAAAAAAACATCTTCACGACCCAGATAACCATGATGGTGTGATCACTCACCTAGAGCCAGACATCCTGGAATGCAAAGTCGAGTGGGCCTTTGGAAACATCACTACTAACAAAGCTAGTGGAGGTGATGGAATTCCAGTTGAGCTTTTCAAATCACACAAGATGATGCTATGAAAGTGCTGCACTCAATATGCCAGCAAATTTGGAAAATATTGTCACCCTGCTTATTTAACTTATATGTAGAGTACATCTTGAGAAATGCTGGACTGGAGGAAGCACAAGCTGGAATCAAGATTGCCAGGAGAAATATCAATAACCTCAGATATGCAGATGACACCACCCTTATGGCAGAAATTGAAGAACAACTAAAAAGCCTCTTGATGAAAGTGAAAGAAGGGAATGAAAAAGTTGGCTTAAAGATCAACATTCAGAAAACTAAGATCATGGCATCTGGTCCTATCACTTCATTGCAAATAGATGGGGAAACAACAAAAATGGTGAGAGACTTTATTTTGGGGGGCTCCAAAATCACTACAGATGGTGACCAGCCATGAATTTAATGAAAAGATGCTTGCTCCTTGGAAGAAAAGTTATGATCAACCTAGACAGCATATTAAAAAGCAGAGACATTACTTTGCCAACAAAGATCTGTCTAGTCTAGGGTAATATTTTTCCAGTAGTCATGTATGGATGTGAGAGTTGGACTGTGAAGAAAGGTGAGCGCCGAAGAATTGATGCTTTTGAACTGTGGTTTTGAAGAAGACTCTTGAAAGTCCTTTGGACTGCAAGGAGATCCAACCAGTCCATCCTAAAGGAAATAAGTCCTGACTATTTATTGGAAAGGACTGATGCTGAAACTGAAACTCCAATACTTTTGCATCTGATTTTAAGAGCTGACTTATTTGAAAAGACCCTGATGATGGAAAGATTGAAGGCAGGAGGAGAAGTGAATGGCAGAGGATGAGATGGTTGGATGGCATCACTGATTCAAATGACATGAATTTGAGTAAACTTCAGGAGTTGGTGATGGACAGGGAAGCCTGGCGTACTGCCGTCCATGGGGTCAGAAAGAGTCTGACATGACTGAGTGACTGAACTGAACTGTTTAACTTACTAACATATTTCCAACTTAGAATTTCATGATACTAAAAGTTTGTATTTTTAACATCAATACCCCATTGGAATTTAAAAGTTTTTGTTATCTTGGCCTTAAAATAAGAAATTAATATATTCACAGAGATAAAAATAAGAACATCTTCATCAATAAGGCACAGTAAGAAAAATAAATGTTCTCCTGGTAACATGTTTTCTCTTATAACCAAATAAATCGGATTTTGACATTTTTAAAGTAAGTATTTTTGAGATGCTTATTTTCTCTTTTATCAACTTATATGCACATTTTTATTCTTTGACAGTTTCTTTCCATTCAACTTGATCTAACTCACTCTCTTCCAGATTTGTGGCTAGCTCCTCCTTACTCCGTTGAGATTTCCATTATTTTTATGAAAAGATAACTTTCGGATTTTACCCTTGATATTTTTCTTCTCTTTATAGCTTGCAAAATTTGACCTCATCACCTTCTCCAACATAGCCCTCTTTCTTTCATCTTCTTCCTACCTTCCCTATACACTCCTCACCCTGCATGCCCCTAACCTTGCCTGAGTTAATGTCTGGTGAAGGCTCCTCTTAGGCATATCCACACTCTCCTCTCATCTATGGACCCACACTCTGTGAACAAACATCAAGCAGAGCAATGAATTTCATTTATCAGTTATCAAACATTCCCTAATATTTTATAGGCAATTTTTTTTTTGTATTCCCAGAACCCTAATGTTTGATGACAGATAGTTCTAGGTGCTCAATTGTTGTTTATTATATAAACATCATCCAAAAAACAGTTGTTTTGTATTTTAAATTAATTCCTTCAGATATTATTTAGTTTTTTTGCAATATTTTTTATTAGCTAATACCTAAACACACTCTGCCTGGTTTTATCACTGTTTTAATATCAATAAATATGTTTGTATGAAAGTAAAATTTCTTTGTATGTAAAACTTTAGCATAGCTTAATATTTTATTTCACATGTGTATCATTTTATAGACATATTTAACTTAATTTTAACTTTTCCTTTGGATACAGTTCTCTAAATAAAATTGTTATAATCTAAATTTTAGAGTTTATGAGAAACTGCTTTCCAGAAAGAGAAATTTATGAGACTTCCAGATTCACTTCTCTCTTGCCAGCATTGAGGAGTCTTGTGGTGTTTAAAGTTTGCTAATTAGATAAGCATAAAAAGTTGTAATCTTCACTTTAAACTACATTTTTTTCATTTATTCCAATTAGAGGATAATGTTTTAAAATGTTTAGCACAATTTCCATAAGAGTCTTCTGGCTTCCAGTTTTCCTGCTACTGCTACTGCTAAGTCACTTCAGTCATGTCCGACTATGTGTGACCCCATAGACGACAGCCCAGCAGGCTCCCCTGTCCCTGGGATTCTCCAGGCAAGAACACTGGACTGGGTTGCCATTTCCTTCTCCAATGTGTGAAAGTGAAAAGTGAAAGGGAAGTTGCTCAGTCGTGTCCAACTCTTCACGACCCCATGGGCTGCAGCCTACCAGGCTCTTTCGTCCATGGGATTTTCCAGGCGAGAGTACTACAGTGGGGTGCCATCACCATCTACTAACCTCTACTACCTGCTAGCACAGTCCTGCACACATTGAACAGAGAATATCAATGATTCCAAGTTACTCACAAAATAGCTTCCAAATTGATGGTCCAGATTACTATCCTCTTTATAGCCTACTCCCAACCTCCTTTCTCTTCATAAAATTTTTACCTTTCCCCTATATAGCCTGTAATTATGTTCAGCTGATTGATGTACTTTCTAATGCCCCCTTTCTATAAATTTTATCTTTCCATATCTACCGCTTGAAATCCTACCTATTATTTAAAATGAAAGTGAAAGCCATGCAGTTGTGTCTGACTCTTTGTGACCCCGTGGACGATACAGCCCATGGAATTCTCCAGGACAGAATAATGGAGTGGGGTAGCCGTTCCCTTCTCTAAGGAATCTTCCCAAACCAGGGATTGAACCCAGGTCTCCCACATTGCAGATGGATTCTTTACCCTCCAAGCCAGCAGAGAAGCCCACGAATACTGGAGTGGGTAGCGTAACCCTTCTCCAGGGGATCTTTCTGACCCAGGAATCGAACTGGTGTCTTCTGCATTGTAGGTGGATTCTGTACCAGCTGAGCTATCAGGGAAGCCCACCTATTGTTTAATATTTGGTAAATGTGCCCTAACAGTTTTAGTGAGATATCTGTTTATCTCCCATTGCATTTAGTTTTTCATTTCCCTGTCCTGAGTGTTCAGTTTTACTGAAAAGTCCCAATATTGACATGTCAAGACATTTGAGAACATGTCTTACATTTTAAAATTTGATTACAAGACAGTATACCTTTTTAAAATCTTGTGTATATTTTTAAATTTTATTGAATTATGATAGCTTTATAATGTTGTGTAATTTCTGCTGTACATCAGAGTAAATCAGTTATATGTATACATGCTGCTGCTACTGCTAAGTTGCTTCAGTCGTGTCCGACTCTGTGAGACCCCATAGACGGCAGCCCACCAGGCTTCCCCGTCCCTGGGATTCTCCAGGCAAGAACACTGGAGTGGGTTGCCATTTCCTTCTCCAACATGTATACATACATCCCTTCTTTTTTAGATTTTCTTCCCATTTAGATCACCACAGAACAATGGCAACCCACTCCAGTGTTCTTGCCTGGAGAATCCCAGGGACGGGGGAGCCTGGTGGGCTACCGTCTATGGGGTCGCACAGAGTCGGACACGACTGAAGCGACCTAGCAGCAGCAGCAATGTATATGTGTCAATTCCAATTGCCCAATTCGTTTCACCTCCCCTTTACCCTTCAGTATCCATAAGTTTGTTCTCTATATCTGTGTCTTTATTTATGCTTTGCAAATAAGTTCTTCTGTTCCATTTTTCCAGATTCCACATTTAAATGCTATTATATGATATTTGTTTTTCTCTTTCTGACTTAACTCACTCTGTGTGACAGTCTCTAGGTCTATCCTTGTCCCTGGAAATGGCACTGTTTCTTTCCTTTGTGTGGCTGAATAATATTCCATCATATATATGTATCACATCTTCTTTATCCATTCCTCTGCTGATGAAAATCTAGGTTACTTCCATGTCCTGGCTCTTGTAAACAGTGTTGCAATGGACACTGAGTTGCATGTATCCTTTTGAATTATGATTTTCTCCAGATAAGTGCCAAGGGGTGTAACTGCTGGGTCATATGGTAGATATGTGTTTAGTTTTTTGAGGAATCTCCATACAGCTCCCCATAGTGGCTATACCAATTTACATTGCCACCAACAATGGTGGAGGATTTTCTTTTCTCCAAATCCTCTCCTACATTTATTGTTTGTAGATTAATTTTAATGATAACCATTCTGACCAGTGTGAGGTGATAGCTCATTGTAGTTTTGATTTGCATTTTTCTAATATTTAGTGGTGTTAAGCATCTTTGCATGTACTTTTTGTATGTCTTCTTTGCAGAAATTTCTATTTAGTTCTTCTGCCCAGTTTTTTTATTTTATTGTTTGTTTTTTGTTTTGATACTGAGTTGCATACTCTGTATATTTTAGAGACTAATCCTTTGTTTGTTGGTTCATTTACAAATGTTTTCTCCCATTCTGAGGGCTGTCTTTTTGTCTTGTTTATGGGTTCCTTTGCTATGCAAAAGCTTTTAAGCTTAATTTGGTTTCATTTGCTTATTTTTATTTTCATTACTCTAACAGATGGGTCAAAAAAGATCTTGCTGTGATCTGTGTCAAATAGAATTCTTCCTGTGTTTCCCTCTAAGAGTTCCATAGTGTCTGGCCTTACATTCAGGTTTTTAATCCATTTTGAATTTATTTTTGTGTATAGTGTGTAATGGTGTTAGGGAGTATTCTGACCTCATTTTTTCACAGGTAGCTGTCTAATTTTCCAAGCACCACTATCGAAGACACTGTCTTTTATCCATTGAATATTGTTGAGTCCTTTGTCCTAGATTAAGTGGCCATATGTTCATGGATTTATCTCTGGACTTTCTATCTGGTTCTATTGATCTTTATTTCTGTGTTTGTGCCAAGACCATACCATCCTGATTATTGTAGGTTTGTAGTATAGTCTGGGGCTTCCCTGATAGCTCAGTTGGTAAAGAATCTGCCTGCAATGCAGGAGACCCTGGTTCAATTTCAGGATCAGGAAGATCCACTGGAGAAGGGATAGACTACCTACTCCAGTATTCTTGGGCTTCCCTGGTGGCTCAGCTGGTAAAGAATATGCCTGCAATGCAGGAGACCTGGGTTCGATCCCTGCATTGGCAAGATCCCCTGGAGAAGGGAACAACTAACTACTCCAGTATTCTGTCCTGGATAGTCCATGGGGTCACAAAGAGTCGGCACGACTAAGTGACTTTCATTTTCAATATAGTCTGAAGTAAGGGAGCCTAATTCCTCCAGCTCTGTTTTCATTCTCAAGACTGCTTGTCCATGCAGGGTCTTTGGTGTTTCCATAAAAATTGTAAATTTTTTTTGTTCTATGTCTATGAAAAATACCATTGGTAGTTTGATAGAGATTGCACTGAACTTGTGCATTGCTTCGGGTAGTATTCATTGTCACAATATTGATTCCTCCAATCCAAGAGCATGCTATGTCTCTCCATATATTTGTGTCATCTTTCATTCCTTTCATCAATATTTTACAGTTTCTGAGTATACAGGTCACAGGTATTTTTTGTCTCCTTAGGTAAATTTATTCCTGGATGCTGTATTCTTTTTGTTGCAATAGTGAATGAAATTGTTTCCTCAATCTCTCTTTTCGATCATTCATTGTTAATGTCTAGAAATGCAAGAGATTTATGTGCATTAATTTTTTATCTTGAAACTTTACCAAATTAATTGATAAGCTCTAATAGTTTTCTGGTGGCCTCTTTAGGATTTTCTATATGTGGTATCATGTCATCTGCAAACAGTGACAGTTTTACTTCTTTTTTCCAAATTGGATTCCTTTTATTTCTTTTTCTTCTCTGATTACCGTGGCTAGGATTTCCAAAACTGCAATGGCAACCCACTCCAATACTCTTGCCTGGAAAATCCCATGGACAGAGGAGCCTGGTAGGCTGCAGTCCATGGGGTCGCTAAGGGTCGGACACAACTGAGCGGCTTCACTTTCACTTTTCACTTTCATGCACTGGAGAAGGAAATGGCAACCCACTCCAGTGTTCTTGCCTGGAGAATCCCAGGGATGGGGGAGCCTGGTGGGCTGTCGTCTATGGGGTCGCACAGAGTTGGACACGACTGAAGCGACTTAGCAGCAGCAGCAGAACAATAGTGGTGAGAGTGAACATCTTTGTCTTATTCCTAATCTTAGAAGAAATGCTTTCAGGTTTTCAATATTGAGAAGAATGTTTTCTGTATGTTTGTTGCATATGGCCTTTATTATGTTGAGGTAGATTCCCTCTACTCCCACTTTCTGGAGAGTTTTTATCATAAATAGGTATTCAAATTTGTCAGAAGCTTTTTATACATCTATTGAGATGACCCTATCATTTTTATTCTTCAATTTGTTAATATGTTATATCACATTCATTGACTTACATATATTGAAGAACTCTGCATCTGTGACATAAATCCTACGTGAACATGATATATAACATTTTTAATGTGTTGTTTGATTTGGTTTGCAAGTATTTTATTGAAGATTTTTGCATTTAAGTATATAGTGATATTGGCCTATAATTTTTTTTTTTTTTTTTTTGTGATACCTTTGTTTGGCTTTGCTATCAGGGTGAGGATGACCTAGTAGAATTAACTTGGGAGTTTTCCTCCCTCTGCAGTTTTTTGGATTGTTTTGAGAAGTGTGCTAGCTCTGCTAAAATGTGTGATAGAACTCAACTTATATGCCATCTTACCTTGAACTGTTTGTTGGAAGATTTTTCATCACAGTTTCAACTTCAGTACAGTTCAGGTGCTCAGTCATGTCTGACTCTTTGCCACCCCATGGACTGCAGCACTCCAGGCTTCCTTGTCCATCACCAACTCCTGGAGTTGACCCTAAATCATGTCCATTGAGTCAGTGATGCCATCCAACCATCTCATCCTCTGTCATCTTTTTTCCTCCTGCCTTCAATCTTTACCAGCAGCAGGGTCTTTTCCAATGAGTCAGTTCTTTGCATCAGGTGGCCAAAGTATTGGAGTTTCAGCTTCAACATCAGTCCTTTCAATGAACACTTAGGACTGATTTCCTTTAGGATGGACTGGTTGGATCTCCTTGCTGTCCAAGGGATGCTCAAGAGTCTTCTCCAACACCACAGTTCAAAAGCATCATCTCTTCGGCGCTCAGCTTTATTTATAGTACAACTCTCACACCCATACATGACTGCTGGAAAAACCATAACCTTGACTAGACAGACCTTTGTTGACAAAGTAATGTCTCTGCTTTTTAAAATGCTATCCAGGTTGGTCATAACTTTCCTTCCAAGGAGTAAGTGTCTTTTAATTTCATAACTGCAGTCACCATCTATAGTGATTTTGGAGCCCCCCAAAAATAAAGTATCTCACTGTTTTCATTGTTTCCCCATCTATTTGCCATGAAATGATAGGAGCAGATGCCATGATCTTCGTTTTCTGAATGTTGAGCTTTAAGCCAACTTTTTCACTCTCCTCTTTCACTTTCATCTAGAGGCTCTTTAGTTCTTCTTCACTTTCTGCCATAAGGGTGGTGTCATCTGCATATCTGAGGTTATTGACATTTCTCCCAGGAATCTTGATTTCAGGTGTGCTTCACCCAGCCCAGCATTTCTCATGATGTACTCTGCATATAAGTTAAATAAGCAGGGTGACAATATATACCCTTGATGTACTTCTTTTCCTATTTGGAAACAGTTTCTTGTTCCTGTCTGGTTCTAACTGTTGCTTCCTGACCTGCATACAGGTTTCTCAAGAGGCAGGTCAGGTGGTCTGGTATTCCCATCTCTTTCAGAATTTTCCACTGTTTATTGTGATCCACACAGTCAAAGGATTTGTCATAGTCAAGAAATCAGAAATAGATGTTTTTCTGGAATTCTTTTGCTTTTTTGATGATCCAACAGATGTTGGCAATTAGATCTCTGGTTCCTCTGCCTTTTCTAAAACCAGCTTGAACATCTGGAAGATCACAGTTCACATATTGTTGAAGCCTGGCTTGCAGAATTTTGAGCATTACTTTACTAGCGTGTGAGATGAGTGCAATTGTGTGGTAGTTTGAGCATTCTTTGGCATTGCCTTCCTTTAGGATTGGAATGAAAACTGGCCTTTTCCAGTCCTGCGGCCACTGCTGAGTTTTCCAAATTTGCTGGCATATTGAGTGCTGCACTTCCACAGCATCATCTTTTAGGATTTTACAGTTTCAACTTAATTACTTGTAATTGGTCCTTTTATACTTTCTATTTCTTCCTGATTCAATCTTGAAAGGTTGTACTTTCTAAGAATTTGTCCATTCTTTCTAGATTGTCCATTTTTTTGTCATGTAGCTGCTTTTGGTAGTCTCTTATGATCATTTGTATTTTTGCAGTGTCTGTTGTAACTTATTTTTCATTTCTAATTTCATTGAGTCCTCTCTCTATTCTTCTTGTTGAGTCTGGCTAAAACTTTCAATTTTGGTTACCTTCTCAAACAACCAGGTTTCCCTGGTGAGTCAGCTGGTAAAGAATCCACCTACAATGTGGGAGACCTGAGTTCGATCACTGGGTTGGGAAGATCCCCTGGAGAAGGGAAAGGCTACCCACTCAAGGAGTCTAGCCTGGAGAATTCCTTGGACTATACAGTACAGGGGGTTGCATAGAGTCCCATGATTGAGTGACTTTCTCTTTCAATTCTTTCTCAAAGAATCAGCTTTTAGTCTCATTCATCTTTGCTATTGTTTTTTATTTCTATTTCATTTATTTCTACTCTGATTTTTATGTTTGCTTTCCTTCCACTAACTTAGGTTTTTGTTTCTTTTTCTAGTTGCTTTTTGTGTAAGGTTAGAGCATTAATTTGAGATTTTTCTTGTTTCATGAGGTGGAATTGTACTGCTATAAACTTCCCTCTTAGAACTGTTTTTGCTGCATCTCATAGGTTTTGGGTCATTGTGTTTTCATTATCATTCATTTCTAGGTAATTTTTATTATCTCTTTGATTTAGTAGTGTATTGTTTAACCTTCATGTGCTTGTGATTTTACAGGGTCTTTTTTCCCTGTAATTTATTTTTAATCTCATTATATTGTGGTCCAAAAAGATGCTTGACACAATTTCAATTATCTTAAGTTTGCAAAGACTTGATTTATGGCCCAATTATCTTAAATTTATTGACTTGATTTGTAATCTAAGTGATCTATCCTTGAGAATGTTCCATGTGCATTTGAGAAGAAAGTGTATTCTTTGCTTTCAAATGGAATGTCCTATAAAAATTAATTAAATCTCTCTGGCCTTATTTATCATTTGAAGCATATGTTTCCTTATTAATTTTCTGCCTGGGTGATTGTTCCATTGGTGTATGTGGGATGGTAAAATCCCTCACTATTATTTATTGTGTTACTGTTGATTTCTCTTTTTACAGCTATTAGCATTTGCTTTTTGTATGAAGATGCTCCTATGATGGGTGTGTACAATTGTTATATCTTCTTGGATTGAGCCTTTGATCATTATGTAGTGTCCATTCTTGTCTCTTGTAGCAGTCTTTATTTAAAATCTATTTTGTCCAATACAAATATTGCTACTCCAGCTTCCTTTTGATTTCCATTTGCAAAGAATCTATTTCATTCCCTCATTTTCAGTCTGTATGTATTCTTAGTTCTGAAGTGAGTCTCTTGTAGACAGCATATATAAGGGTTTTGTTTTTTAATCTGTTTAGCCAGTCTGTGTCTTTTGGTAGGAGTATTTAATCCACTCACATTTGGAGAGTGCTCGTTTCACATGCTAGGAAAGTAATGCTCAAAATCCTTCAGACTAAGCTTCAACAGTATGTGAACCAAGAACTTCCAGATGTACAAGCTGGATTTAGAAAAGGCAGAGGAACAAGAGATCAAATCATCCTCATCCATTGGACCATAAAAAAAAAGCAAGAAAATTCCAGAAAAATATCTACTGCTGCTTTGTTGACTATGCTAAAGCCTTTGACAATGTGGATCAAAACAAACTGGAAAATTCTTAAACCAGAATTGAAAGAGACACATGCACCTCAATGTTCATTGCGGCACTGTTTATAATAGCCAGGACATGGAACCAACCTAGATGTCCATCAGCAGATGAGTGGATAAGAAAGCTGTGGTACATGTAAACAATGGAGTATTACTCAGCCATTAAAAAGAATACATTTGAATCAGTTCTAATGAGGTGGATGAAACTGGAGCCGATTATACAGAGTGAAGTAAGCCAAAAGGAAAAACACTAATATAGTATACTAATGCATATATATGGAATTTAGAAATATGGTAACAATAACCCTGTATGTGAGACAGCAAAAGAGACACAGATGTATAGAACAGTCTTTTGGACTCTGTGGGAGAGGGAGAGGGTGGGATGATTTGGGAGAATGGCATTGAAACATGTATAATACCATATTAGAAACAATTCTGCAGTCCAGGTTCGATGAAGGATACAGGATGCTTGGGGCTGGTGCACTGGGATGACCCAGAGGGATGGTATGGGGAGGGAGGAGGGAGGGGGGTTCAGGATTGGGAACACGTGTACACCCGTGGTGGATTCATGTTGATGTATGGCAAAACCAATACAATATTGTAAAGTAATTAGCCTCCAATTAAAATAAATAAATTTAAATTTTTTTTTAAAAAAAAGACCTTCAACTCTTTTTAAAGTTCTTTTTCTTCTGTTCCTCCTCGGGAGTCTTTTCACATTGTTTTGGCTACTCCATTTTAGAGTACCCTTCACACTAAACTCTGCAGTGACATGGAACCAACCTAGATGTCCATCAGCAGATGAGTGGATAAGAAAGCTGTGGTACATGTAAACAATGGAGTATTACTCAGCCATTAAAAAGAATACATTTGAATCAGTTCTAATGAGGTGGATGAAACTGGAGCCGATTATACAGAGTGAAGTAAGCCAAAAGGAAAAACACTAATATAGTATACTAATGCATATATATGGAATTTAGAAATATGGTAACAATAACCCTGTATGTGAGACAGCAAAAGAGACACAGATGTATAGAACAGTCTTTTGGACTCTGTGGGAGAGGGAGAGGGTGGGATGATTTGGGAGAATGGCATTGAAACATGTATAATACCATATTAGAAACAATTCTGCAGTCCAGGTTCGATGAAGGATACAGGATGCTTGGGGCTGGTGCACTGGGATGACCCAGAGGGATGGTATGGGGAGGGAGGAGGGAGGGGGGTTCAGGATTGGGAACACGTGTACACCCGTGGTGGATTCATGTTGATGTATGGCAAAACCAATACAATATTGTAAAGTAATTAGCCTCCAATTAAAATAAATAAATTTAAATAAATAAATATGACATGTGCCCCCCTACAAAAAAATAAATAAAGACACCAAAATTAAAAAAAAAAAAAAAGAAATGAGAATAACAGGCCACTTTATCTTTCTCCTGAGAAACCTATATGGAGGTCAAGAAGCAAAAGTTAGAACTAGACACAGAACAATGGCCTGGTTCACAACTGGGAAGAGAGTAGATCAAGACTGTATATTGTTGCCCTACTTATTTAACTTATAGATATACAGAGTACATCATGTGAAATGCCAGGCTGGATTAATTACAAGCTGGAATCAAGATTTCTGGGAGAAATATCAACAACCTCAGATATGCAAACTACTCCAATGGCAGAAAGTGAAGAGAACTAAAAAGCCTCTTGATGAAGGTGAAAGAGAACTGTGAAAAAGATGGCTTAAAACTCAGCATTCAAAAAAACTAAGATTATGGCATCTGGTCCCATCACTTCATGGCAAAGAGATGGGGGAAAACTTGAAGTGGTGACAGATTTTATATTCTTGGGCTCCAAACTCACTGCAGATGGTGACTGCATCCAAGAAATTAAAAGACTCTTGCCTCTTGGAAGAAAACTTATAACCAACCAAGACAGCATATTAAAAAGCAGTGACATCACTTTGCTGACAAAAGTCCATATAGTCAAAGCTATGATTTTTCCAGTAGTCATGTACAGATGTGATAGTTGGACCATAAAGAAGGGTGAATGCTAAAGAATTGATGTCTTTGAATTGTGCTGAAGAAGGCTCCTGAGAGTCTCTTGGGTGCAAGGAGATCAAGCCGGTCAATCCTAAAGGAAATCAACCCTGAATATTCATTAGAAGGACTGATGCTGAAGCTCCAATATTTTGGCTACCTGATGTGAAGAGCCAACTCATTGGAAAAGACCCTGATACTAGGAAAGATTGAGGGCAGGAGGAGAAGTGGGTGAGAGAGAATGAGATTTTGGATGGCATCACTAACTCAATCAATGGACTTGAACTTGATGAAACTCCAGGAGATAGTGAAGGACAGGGAAGCCTAGTGTGCTGCAATCCATGAGATTGCACAGAGCCAGATATGACTTAGTGACTGAAGCACAGCAAAGACAATTACAATGTTTAAGGCAATTATCAATATGTATGTTCCTTTTCCAGTAATTTTGAGCATTACTTAGCTAGTGTTTGAGATGAGCACAGTTGTGAGGCAGTTTGAACATTCTTTGGCATTGGATTTCTTTGAGATTGGAATGAAAACCGACCTTTTCCAGTCCTATGGCCACTGCTGAGTTTTCCAAATTTGCTGGTATATTGAGTACTGCACTTTCACAATATTATCTTTCAGGATTTTAAATAGCTTAAGTGGAATTCCATCACCTTCACTAGCTTTGTTGGTAGTGATGCTTTCTGAGGCCCACTCGCCTTCACATTCCAGGATGTCTGGCTCTAAATGAGTGATCACACCATTGTGGTTATCTGGGTCGTGAAGATCTTTTTTGTATAGTTTTTCTGTATATTCTTGCCACCTTCTTAATATCTTCTGCTTCTGTTAGATCCATATCATTTCTGAACTGATTTCCTATTGCTCTTTTCTTAACTGTTTTCGGTTTGTTTTTGTAAGTCTTTTTTTTTTTTTTTT